>JANCMC010000685.1:789767-867622 GCA_024363005.1 Charaxes varanes
AAAAAAAAAATCAACACCAAAACAACTATAACCTAAAAAATCTGTACAACTTACGAATTATGACTTTTAAATTATCTAACACTAAATAACAGTGACTTTCCGATTGGGCATCCAAATTTAGACATCTAGACTTAGACGGCGACGATCTTGCTGGGGTCCACCTTGACCCTCAGGAACATGACGTCGTCCTTAACGAAGTTCCGTTTCTTGAGCATCTCGTGGGACACGAACCTGGGGAAGCCGAAGCCGAGCGCGTCCGGCTCCTTGGAGGGCCGCTGGAAGTTCTTCCAGGCGGGGTCGGGCACGAAGCTCTCCACGATGTTGCAGGCGCGGTCGGGGCTCGAGCTCTGGTCGAACAGCGTGAAGGACACGCTGTGCGCGAAGGGCCAGCGCAGCAGCGCGTCGAACTCGCCCGGCAGGATCTTGATGTACACCGACATGTGGCTCGCCTCGCCCGCGCCGTTGCCGTTCAGGAACAGCGACGCCTGCAAGCGAATTGGCACTTGAGTGTGCTTCAAAACGACATCCATTTTCGTGGTTAACGGGAATATACCTATTTCCCGCTACTTCAGTCGCCTAAATATCGACCAGCGGGAGCTCATTTTATGTAACAAGGGACAAACGAGTAGGCGGTTCGTCGCCTATATGACTACCGACGCTCATGGACATCTACATGACCAGGAGGCTAGCGTTGTCGGCCTTTAATGACGGTTTTAGGCCACCGGGAAGTCTCACAAGCCTAACGAATCTGGACAAAAATACCATCACTTAACGTGACAGCATTGCCGCCATTTCAGGCCGATGTAATATGAGAAAGATATATTCCAGGTCTATCGAAAAATCCATTCGTATCGCATCACACACATACATATAGATAACATTAAAACAAAGAAGCCTTGCAGTGGGTATTTAGCGTCATATGCCTCTCCTCTTTCGATCTAATTCAATATCCCCTAATTGCACACCATTAAAGTCGCAATGTTATATTCCAGCCATATTCCAGTACCTTAAACTCTAATATAACCTGAATGGATAAATGATTTACAGAGTAACTGACTTTTGCAATCGAATCATTGGCGCGCTAAGGTAACTTTATATGTAACTGTTACAAATATCAATGTTACGTTCGAACAGATCTCGCTAACTCCAAACAAAACATAACCTTGATTGCGAGTAAAAATAGAGACATGTGAGCGTATTTATGGGGTGCGGGCGACATGACTAAGCGGCACTAATTCAGGCAAACGCTGTAGTGGAGTTAGTCACTTGTGGTTATTCACAGATATTAATAAACTCTCCTTTGTTTACCAACAAAAGACGTTCGTAATTATGATTGACGCCAAAGTACAAATATTGTGTGAAAATAATAAAAATTGCATTTTTAAAACAATACCGAGAAACAGAAAGTAACTAGTAATTTAAAATATGTTCAACGACAGTTTATGACACTTTAATTTTAAAGACACCTCAAAAATATAATGATTTTTGGTGGCATGATTTATGTCAGAAAGTTTACCAGCAAAACCCGAAACATACCCAAAATGTCGTACATAAATTAGAACCACCATTTTCCTGGAAAAGGGAATCCGCATCGACGTCGGGAATGCAATAATATGCAAATCGATGTTCCGATATCAAGTCAATCCTCTCACCCGTTTTATGGAACGTGCCACTCATTTCAACTTGAACATTTTATTCATAGTATAATCATATTTTATATAAGTAACACAAGAAGACTTTAAAATGTAGCGTTGACAAAAGCTGCTTAACATATTTGGTGCTGCCTTGAGAACTATAGATACCATATTAAAAGAACTAATTAAGATCACTCGTTGAACTAAAATTTGCTAAAATAGATACGTGCGATCTCCAAAGCATTATCTAGTGAAGCTGATTACAGAAATGACAAATATGTTCAGTGGAGTTAGACTGCAAGTTGGTCAGAAAAAGCGGTAGGAACCAGGTATGTTTGGTCGAACAAGAAAGTGCTTTACCATTTTGGATATCAAGTTCTAGTTAAAGAAAATTTGCTGAGGGTTATTGTTAGAAATTAACATAACGAATAACAAGCATAAATAGGCCTTATAATTAATTGACGTGCAAGCGACATTCGACCTTAGCGTGGCAAACCAATTGGTCGATTATACAGTGATGTCCACATTGCATAAGACGGTACCCGATGTAGACTACTTGTGCATAGTCGGAATCTGGGCATTGAAACGAGGAAGAAGATATTATCTATCCTGAAAAGTGAAGCCATACAATCAAACATGCAGCGGATAATAATGTTAGCACATTGATATATGAAAATTGTTATGGTTAGTAGATCAGAATTTTAAATTCCATCCATACATTTATTTCATTCATGAATATTTTCTATTTCTTATTTTATTCGTCTACGTGATTGGGTTACTTCTACGTCTCTTTAGCCGTCGTGGTTTTCTCGACGAGCATTTTCTGGAAATATCGCTTTGGGGATATGAAGCTTCTCATTTCTGACGAGAAGACAAGTTCGTGTCGTTAAACCTTTGGCACTAAAACGTTGAACATTGTCACTTTATATCGCCTTTATACGTTTCCGATAACCCACTGGCGACCGTCGCGTAATAATCCACAACATTTATTGGTTTCAGCTGACTCTTTTATGATTGCCTCTATGGGGCTTTATTATTTTGTTGTGTCTCGATCAAGTTAGGAACTGAAACCTCAGATACTCTAAATCTGCTGTGTAAGCCAGCATTTCTCAACCCTTTTTCAACGTATACTATAACACAGGCATTAAGTTGTCTACCTTAGGAACAGACGGCCGTGTGTCATATAGTCCTATATATTTATTTATTTATTATTATGAAAATAAATCCTCACGCATACCAATGCGAAATGATTTACACACACATGTATACATTTTACTATAAGATGATGTCAAAGAGTAGTCAAGATTTATGTAATGTTTATTAACTGTCAAATATAACAATGTCTTTACACAAATAATGAACCAATTTTTAGTCGTAGCTTTCAATGAACATAAAGTGCCCAAATCTAACGTTTTCTAAGTGATTTTTTTATTCGTCAATTTATTTGTCTATATATTTAAAATCTTTTGCTATTAGTTGTAGTTACGTTGCTTTTTTATATTATCTGATTTAGGTAGTCCTCTGTTCCATATAACCATATCGGAAAATTTAGGCGTAACTTTTGTCCATAATATCGGATTCTGGCTACATATGGCATGCAATCTTAGGCTGGATATGATTTACTTTTTTAATATCGCCTCCATACTTAAATTTCATTGGCCAATATAACGATACGAACGTGCAAGAAGATATTGCATGTTGGCCAACTTATAAAAATAGAAAGGCATTATGAATTTTGCACGTTTGATTTTTATGTATTGTATTAGGCTAGGCTTGAATTTAAAAAATAATTTATGTAACACTTGTTAAATTTTAATTATTTTTATATTTATTTTGGCCCATTGGCGCAGTAGGCAGTAACCCTGCCTTGCGCTCCGGGCGTCGTGGGTTCGTTTCCCGCTTCGAGTTGGATAATACACCCCGTATTATCCATATTGTATTTATACATTTCCAAAAAAAATTGTGTATAACAGGCGGCCGTTACCCATAACACAGGCATTAATTTGTCTACCTTAGGAACAAACGTCCATGTGGCATAGAATCCTATATATTTATTTATTTATTATATATATAAAAGAGTGCAAGTTAGATTCACGCACTGAGGTTTCCGTACCTTAAAGTAATTTTAAGATTTGTACTTTTCATAAGATTTTTTTTCACAAATTAATGTCTTTCGGATTTTTTCCTATACCTGTACTTCAAAAAAAAAAAACATTGCATATGGTTAAAAATATCTTCTTAAAAAACGCTCTATATTAAAATTTAACACGACTGTTCAACATATAACTGGCAAAACTACAAATACATACATCATGGCTTGCCCTTATTCTAATTCTAGACATTCCATTGTTTTCTGAGTTCTAAAACTACGTGCAATTACGCAGTATTGACACGGAAAGGTTCCAGACCAAAAGCTTATGACTATTTAATATAAGCGATTCACGTCGAACTTCGACTGTGGGTTAAAGCTATATCTGTGAAATGCTACTGTCCTAAAGTTTAATGCTCATAACACTAGAAGATTGAGTTGATATTTTAATTTATGACAGTTATAAAGCTATGGCATTCAAGGTCTGGTACTTCCCAAAAGAGTAGCGACGGTACTCGTAATTCTTTAGATGGTACTCGTATTTCTTTAGGGTACGAGCCACCCCATTCTAAAAACATATACTTCTTACATAACATATAAGTACATAAGTTATATACATATTAATTTATAAGATTTGTGGCCGAATTTCGACTCCCTAGAAATCCCTAGATTATTTAAATGTAACAACTCTCTTTATGAATCTTCTTCAATATGCTCCTCTTGGACAGGATTTTATTTCTCTTCTTTGTTCACCTTCCTTTTCTTCTTTTTGCTCCTTTTCTAATTCTTTACGTCCCAGTTCCTCGTCGCCTATTACTATTTTAACGTACATTTCCACTGCCACAGCCACTTTTTGGAAATTTTCCTCTTGCACTTAATTTCCTTATACTAATTTTAGAACCTAAATATCTCAATAGGGGAATAGGAAGATTGAAAACCATAACCATGCTATTTAATTTAAAAAAAAACCTATCTCTTTAATAAGAAATCCTAAATGCGACATTACATTTTAAAAACTCCTAAATTTAAATACGAATCGTCTAGTCTAGTCGAAATTTGTTATAACAAATCCCTCCTTAGTACGTGATCCAAATACAAAGTCTTCTATTAGTGATAAAATTGTAAATTATGACGTAAACGCCTCGATAACTTTTCTCATTAACTAGTGAGGAGCGATAGACTGAAATCGTTATATGATCGTGGACCCTCTATTGACGATCATTTAACTTCTAAGCGTCTTACGTGGCAATCGAGTTTCTTGCCAGCTCTTCTCTATTATTTTACCATTCCGAACCGGTGGTGGTTTTATATATTATTCTTCGTGTAAAATTATTACTTGAACATATTTTGATGATGAAGTGACTTGTAATGCAGTGATCTATTGTCGCTAGCTCTCCTATGATGTTTTACGTTACCGAACCTATGGTAGATTAATTATTTCATCCTCTTCTACCTCTACGAATTACTTGACAAAAGATTGTATTGTTAGGTTAATTAGCAAGGAGTTTCCCGCGTACAACTTCTCAAATTAGCTGCCAGCTTTACGAAACAACACGATTGAAGTTGCGGGAATCAGTCTGTATTAATAAATCATTATCCTTATTTCTTAATATTTTTCCTAATCTATATATATACATGTATATCATTCTATTATCCTATAATATTGTCCCCGTTCCCGTTCCATAATGGTTCACTATTTTGGCGTTAATGGCTTAAACATAATAGAGAGATATATGCCATCGTGGGCTTTTTTGTAGAACTATTCAAGATAAACATTTCCTTCATACGCTATATACGTGTAACTCTAGCGGTTTTTGCAGCGCACGTCAGAATAGATCGCTGACGGTAGAATTTTCTCCCACTTACTTGACATTTATCGTTATATTTTGAACAATTCACACAATTATAATTTATACTCTATGTGTTATTCTGACGTATAAGCTATATTATTGTAAAGTTTTATTAACATCCAATAAGTAGGTTTTCCGTGAAAGAGCGTCAAACATACAACCATGTATACAAACTTTCGCGTCTATAACATTAGTAGGACTATAACAGTATTCCTGAGTTAAGAAAAAAATTTTCGTTCACTCCAGTCCCTGCTTATGATGGCGATATGTAAATCGATGTCGAATATTGATAAGGGAGCAAAAAATTACGCCTTTTCGCTGCTCAATAATGCACTATCCAAACAAATATCTAAAACGCCTTGAGGTTCGATGATTAGTACTAACCATAGAGTTATGAATGAGTTAGACTTGAAAAATGTTTATTTTTAGTATATGCATCCTACGAAACTTCGAGATTATTATGAGTCAGTATAGTATGCTAGCTTTAATTACCAAAGCTTCAATAAATAGCTCTTTACCACAGAGTTGGAAATGTGATAGACAGTGCTTAATATTTATTTTTAGACCACAGGTCAAATGTACAAACACTTTGATCTGTGTCTGGCACCGACATTACAGTTATGGTTGCTGCCTGCCGTAATTAAATAAACAAATAAACAAAAATTGATTTATTTCAGAGTCTTAGATCTATCATTACAGCAGTCACATCTGGAGTTAAGTAGTTACACATTAATTGTGTTAGGAATTTCCGCTCTTCTTGCAAAAACAAGTTAATCTATCTAATATATAAATAGTATTGTAGCTGCTGCTACATAACGATGTGGAGCGGAAAAGGTTAAACCAAATCAAACTAGATGGCGCTATACGGATGACGACGATCGCAGCACAAACACTGAAAATCTCCATACAAACTAACTCACGCTAGCGAAGTTTCTACTTACGGTTACAATATATAGACCTTTCCGACGAACAACTGTCGGCGAGGCGCGGTCGCCTCATGCAACTCCAACTAGCCCGGACACGAAGACCTTCCTTTGAGGTGATTGAGCATATCGACCTACGCTCCCACCTTTCTTTACTCGCCGAAAACTTTCGAATTTTTCGGATTTAGTTTTATGTGTTTTATCGCATAAAATCTACCGTCCAATTTGTTCCGAACCTAGAAAAGTATCAATAGGATAATTAATAATAATAATAAATCTTTCTTCACAGGCAACTGGGGCCCACACATATTACACATAGATAGTTAAAAAAAATTACAAATAAGTTACAAATTAAATTAAATTCATTTGCGGTTCAAACAGCGATGCTGCATCTACCAATGGCGATAGATGTCAACATCCATATGTTCACTCATCGTCTGGAGAATCTTAAATTAAATAAACAGACCCCCACAGTTTCTTTAATACGGATTAAAAGTTTTTGCAATTGTTTGATATAAAATAAATTAGATTAAAATCTTTGTGCGACTATGACCGGAGCAATTGTTGTGATATTTTTTAAATACTATTTCTAGAAATTAATTTCTCCAACAAAGAATTTCTAGAGAAATAAACTAATTAGTAGAAAAATCCTACTGATATTATAAACGCAAAAGTCTGTACACATGGATGTATGTTTGATGCTCGTTCACTGAAAAACTGCTGAACGGATGTTAATAAAATTTTACAATAATATAGTTTATACATCGGAATAACACATGGGTTACAAAATAATAAAGATATTGTGTGAATTGTCCAAAATACATCGATAAACGTCAATTAAGTAGGGGAAAATTCTGCCATCTACGAGCTATTCTGGCGTGCGCTGCAAGAACCGTTAGAGTTACAAGTATATAGTGTATGAAGGAAATGTTTATCTTAAATAGTTCTACAAAAAAGCCCGCGACAGTATTTATTAATTTCAATTTAATGTCTAAACGGAAACGGGGACAATATTATGGGATAATAGAATGTAATAAATAATAAGTAACCCAACATTGGGACAGGACGGCGTCTGCCGGGTCCGCTAGTAATAGGTAAGTGAAAAACTAAATCACTTAACGTTTCAGTCAGCCGTATTTCTCTATAAGCTGGAACTAAACGAAAGACATACCTTTAATACATGACCAAAACTGCCTTTCCCCAGAAATGTCAATATTTCGAAATCCACATTAAGCCGTGACTGAGCATTGACCAGGGTGCTGATATCGAGAACCCTTTTCGACCCATCTTCATCCTATAAAGAGAAATAATCTTTTGTTTCGTTTCATCCGCTTTATTAGGGAAGGTTTGAAAGCAAATAGAGAAAGGAAAACTCAAAAGAAAGATTAAAAAATATAATATATTTAATTAGAGGTACCAGTCCGTCCGGGTACCAGTACCTCTTTCTCACATGAGATCGGCGTGAAGTAGCGGGTCTAACATGACAGTTGTCAAAATACAGCCGAATTCCCCACCGCCCAGCCCACAACACGATCAGAACGAGATGGAGTACCAAAACTATTACAGGCCTGAGACGCCAGACGTCAAACCAGCTATACCAGACAGCTTTGACGATAAACGGAACCGCCAACAAGCACCAGCGTCCATAGCCTTTTCTATAAGCAATATTTTACACCCAGAGTTTGGCTTGAACGCTATTAGGAAAACGAACAAGATCGAAGGGCCTAAACCCGTCGGACCCAATCACAGCATACTGTACAAGCCCTACGAATTGTCTAAGGACTATTCGAAATTCAATTTAGACTATTTAAAATCGAAGGAAGACTTCGGAGCCTTACCGCCGCTTGGCGGTTTAAGGCAGACTGTGTCAAATATAGGAGAACAAACACAGAGAGAAAAAGAAACACCAAAGAGTGTAGAAGCGCAGAAAAGGCCGGATTCAGCCAGTTCTATAGTCTCTTCAACGTCGAGTGGGGCATTGTCCACTTGTGGGAGTACAGACACTAACAGCCAGAGTGGGAATGGTACTTTATGGCCGGCGTGGGTGTACTGCACGAGGTACAGCGACAGACCAAGCTCTGGTAAGCATTTTTATTTTTCATTTATTTTGTGACTATGACCGTGTGTTTATTAATCCTGATCAACTTGTGTCTCCATTGATTATAAATTAGTACTCAATAGTTGACACTTGTTATAATATAAGTTATAAAGATCTTGTTAAGCAAAGATTTTGTACAGTTCAGCCGATTATTATATTGAAATAAAATGGTGTACATTTACGAGATTCTTGAAATATGGTTATTTTAAATTTAGTTTATAATAATACAGATACTGAATTGTTTAATTTTAGTTCGAGCTAAATGTTATAGTGTTTAGTTGTGGATTTTGTTAGGCTTTACTATTACTGGGTATCATTGAAAATTAAAATAAAAGCGCTTTAAAATGTACGTTTAGGAAAAAAATTGTGTGTCAATGCGAAATACTTGTATTAATTTCGCTTATATGGAGAGGAGAATAAGTTTTAAGCTGATTGGTTGGGTGGTTGTTTTTTTATTTGCAAATTGATTTCACAAATTATTTAAGATAAATTATATATTTATCTATTTAGCCCTTTAAGTAAGACTGACATTGCTTTCGAATGACTTGGTGTGGAGTTTAACAGTTAAGAAAACAGGTTCTGGAATGGTTAGAGCTCTAAAAAGTCTAAAAGGAAATCTATGAATTGCTTTGACCTATTCATTGGGGGCCATCCGGGAATCGGCGTCTTTAATTTTTTTCATAGAATACTGTTTTCTTTTGCCAGCTACAATGTAATATTCGTGTAACTTATACCGTTAAAGAACTAATCGAGGTAAATTGAAGTATGTAAATCGAAGGGAGGGGTCACTTAACATGAAAGATTGAAAACCGCGTCACGTATAAAGATGAAATTTGGCGGGTTGTTTATTATTTAGGAGACATCCGCTAAGAATGGATTTTGCGATAGGGCCAGATTCAGAGAAGGAGTTCTAAAGGGAATTTTAATTTTACGCGGACAAAGTCGTAGAAAACAACTAGTGAGTACATATGGTACGAGTTTCGAATTGACCGCTGTCTCTTTTGGTATTTAGTTCTGTAGTTAAATCATTAACCCACCCATTAAAAAGACGTAAGACTTAGCCGTAATGGTGTCTTTTTTTTATACATAACGAGGGGCAAATGAGCAGAGGGTTCATCCCAGTGACTACAGACGATCAAGGACAACTGAAGAAGAGAAGGTTCGCAAATAAGTTGCAGGCCTTTGTTACTAAAAAAAACTCTATTTTATACTCTGGTATCATTATTTTTGAACTCCTCTAATGGCGTAATTAGTATTTTCCATAAAGTATATACGTTGACGATGATTTTACCATATGATATCCTAAAAAAAATCTAAGAAGTTAAATTAAAACACTATTTTTCTCGAGAATCGAACTCATGATCTCGGAATTATAAAACCAACTTTTGCATTGTCACATTAAGAGCATAGCCAAATGTCCTTTAAAATTTCTCCCACGCTGTTACAATTTTTTTTATTCCATTAGACGACATCCAACCCTTTACAACCAAACAATGCTGTCCGTAATGGATTCCTTGACCAGAATTTGAGCATATGGTATTTTTTGCCAAGACACGTTGAATCCGCGGCCCTTCCGTTCATAAGTTCCATTAGTAGAGCCTGAGAATGATACCGTGTAAAGCGGAAATTAACATCATGGACACCTACTAATGATAGGTTATAATAAAAAAAAATCGTTTAAAAAATGAAAAAAAAAATTGTTTCCGTCTAAGGAAAGTGGACAGTTGTCCTAATATATGATTGTAGGTAGTTACTCCTACATTATTTATTGAGTTATTTAAACTAATACAATACCTTGCTAATGTATTTGTAATTATAAAATATCGTATTGTTTAAATAAGTATCAAATTTAATACTTTTCTATCTATAGTTATTTAGTCTTCCTACAATATTTTGTGTAAGTAAATTTATTTAACAAAACGTTGATGTTCAACAAAAAATCGTTGACATTTTGATATATTTATAAAGGTACCAGTTTACACGATATGTTTCGAAACATTCCTACCCTCAATTATTTTTTGTATAACAGCTAGCTTTTGCTTGCGACTTCCTCAGGTTTGGGGTTGTTTATGTGCTTCCATACATTGTCAGATGTTAGTCTGGTTGCCGCAGCTTCTTTACGCTGTCGGGGGCACCTTGCCATTAGGCCCACTGCCTAAATGTAGCATCAGTTATTGTACAAATTTCTTTTTAATTTTTTCTCAAAAATTATCACAATGTTACATGTTTAGACTAATAATTGCACGCCTCACAAAGCGAAGCGTTTGGAGAGTGCTCTACTCTCACTTAACCAAATTCGAGTGATTTCCCGAACTATAAATAACTGTACTCCTTTAGTATGGCACTTGTTGATACATATATAATACAAACAGAATAAGTTAAAAGTGGTATTGTAACATTTTCGATACTTCGAAAAGGTATTTATTTAATTTATTGTAAGACAAACTTGATTTAAAAATATTCCATTATTATACATGTTTCCTTGGATGTCCAGATGTGTGTGTGTGTGCGTGCGTGCGTGTGTGTATGTGTGGATCTGGCATGATCATGTTCACAACAGTCCACCTATTAAGCTATTTTTTTATTAGCTTCAGAATTGCGGCGCGCTGTTTCTTATTGAAAATGGCTGGGTAATTCAAGATCATGTATTTATAATTGATAAAAAACTAACTTCGGCGTTATGACGAGTCCACTTTCGTGCTCTATTAAATATACATTATATTTTAATAGGTAGGGTCACAAAAAGCTATAGCATTCATGCAGCCAGATACTGTTGAAGATGAGTTGTGTGATTTACCGGATGATTTTTATGAACTAACTATTGAAGAAGTACGGAAAATGTATCATGACTTACAGCAGCAGCGTATGGCACTAGAGAATACACCAATGCTCACTGCCTCAAAGCGAGAAGAACTTGCACAACAGGTAATTATACCCTATTCATTAAGTATTGAGACAAAAGGTAAACAAACATACCAGTGTTTGCCAATCTTTTTGTCATAATTTTAATCACACAATAAAAATCAAGAAATAAATATTAAGTACATATAGTATTATTTATCTTGCTTTATTGATTGTTTCACAAGGAGTTGTAGTATGATAATAATTCAGATATTTATAAATAAAATATCTATTAGCTACATTCTATTATCATACTTTTTAATAAGTTTGTTACGGACAGATGATACAGAAACGGTATAGCGGCGTCTTCGATCGTGGACGCCGTCGGACGGACTGATCCTGGCTGGCACTAGTACGTAACATAGCGAGCGAGATATTGTTGGCCTTTAATGACGAGTTTAGACCACCGGGAAGACTCACAAACCGAACGAAATGCAACAACAATACCATCACGTGACATGACAGCATTGCCGCCACTTCACACCGATCTTATGTAGTCCCCATCATTGGCTCGCTAACACACCAGTACACAAGCTGAGATCCACGCTCTATAATAACTTCGACACGACTCATTTCATACTCGTGAGCTCGAGACAACGTCACTATATTTAGCTTAGGTAATCACAGAGAAACACAGACACTACAGTAATTCCGGAGCCAGATATATGTAGCTTCCTTTGAATGATCATTTGAATGATCATGTAGTGCGGTCGGGAACTTTGTGTAACTTCACAAAGTTTTAGTTGTAGAATTTTGTAGACTTCAAAGTCAAAAATGTATAAAACACTTTGAGGTATGTGTATGGCTCCAGTATTACAATTCTTAAACATATCATAATTCACATAATCTTCGACAACATATTGTTGTATCCACAAAGAAAGCTTTGTGAATTCTTTTAATACTTCTGTCGATGCGAGTTAACTCTTTGGGATTATGTGGAATGAGGAAAACATTTCAACAAATTCAAAGGAGACCAGCGCTCCGCTCCGGTCCCATTCCATCACATTTGACTAGACAAACATCCACGACCCCACTATCCGCCATTGACTTAAATTCATTGACTTGCCGCACTGAGAAAAAAGCAATTTCCCTCTCACTCCTTTCTCTCTCGCTCCCTTCACTTCACAGTGCTTGGCGTATTAAGGAAGCAATATTATGCAGATTGCACCACTGACTTAGATATTAGCTTTAGAGTTTTTTTTTTCAAATTCGGAAATGCTGCCCGCCCGATTTTAATAGATTTTCTCTTTCACATGAAGGAATACGTGATATTATCTACCATCTTTAAAAAATTACATCGTCTTAAAACGCTGTATTAATAATTATTGATACAAGGTAATATTATTATTATATGATAGTGATTTTTTTCTTAATCAGGAGGAAAATCTATTAGTTGCATTTTTATAGATTTTCTCTATCAGTTTTTAATTTTCTATACAAAGGTCAGTAATTACTTTTTAAATTTAGTTTGATTTAGTTTATAATTTTTCTCTAATTGAACATTTTTCATTTATTGTACAAGTGCCAAAATATCCTTCATTTTGTTACCCGTTGGTAGTAAATATTTTACTAACGTACATTTCACCTAAAAAATTTTCAACTTATTTCAACGTGGCAACATTCAACATTGTATGATACAGTACAAATGTTGAGGAAGCAATATTATGCAAATCGGAGAAATGGCTAATTTTCATTATATTTCCATAGGGTACCGCGGCAGCACACTGGCTGTGTATAACGGAACGATTTTATTACCAGTGTATATCGGAACATACCTTTCTACAATGAACGTATTAAAATTTTACATAAAAAGAAAATTGTACCTTACTCGGCACAATTTCTTTTAATTGTACGTTCATTTATTTTCCTATACGCGATTTTTGTACCTTACTGATTCGACTGTTTCTAATTTTACTTAACACCTAGAGAAATTGGCATAGGTTTAAACAGGATTCGTTACACAATGCTTGGCAACGAGCCAATGTGACGGCTTTACGCACGCAACTCACCTGTTGTGAAAATTGTCATTTACTAGATTTAAAAAAGAAGAGCTTCACACCACCTTTCATGTCATAGTCATAAAGATGAACAAAAATGAAAACATGAACAAAATGTTTTAAAATTCTACAGCAACAAATTATTCATCTACTTTTACCACTCTTTTTATACGCAGATTCGCACAAAAAAAATCATTTGTATACCAGCTTAATTTTTGCGCAACAATTCTGATTCAAACAAATTAAAATGTAAATTTTTGGTACATGAGAAAAGCAAGAATTATGTTTCCAAAAACCCATGCCAAGTATTTCTTTGTCTTAATTGACCTTCAACTGAGTGTTTGTTTATTTATTTATGTTTTCTGTTTTTACGTAAATTCAAACGTTCAGGATCTTGGATTTTTTATAAAGGCACAAAATGTTTTAGAAGTAAATTACCATCGCAATAAGAGTTTATTATATTTTTGTAAAAAAGCAATTAAAATCAGAAGAAAAATAAGGCGACGTGTAAAAATGTTATGCATTTTGCGATTGACCTGAAAAAATAATACTATGAAAATCACAAATGGTGTATTGAAAAACTAGTGCTACTGTATGGGATCCTGCAAAGACCGTTCCAACAGCGATCTACACACGACACCTTGTGAAGGCAGCAGTACTTATATCCGAACACACCAAGGCGGTGGCGCTACCTATAATAAATACATAGTATTCAAGTTCAGGTTTAATGAGATACTGTAATCCAATATTAAAAAATAAGTGATTATAATAACTCAGTGCTCTTATAACGCACTAATATTATTCTGTAATATATAAAATTATATTATGCGCATTTGGGCCCGTAAAAGAACGTTGTACGAGAATAATCTCCAATGCTATTTTCTATCATGTAAAATTACCCTACCATGTGATAAAGGAGATTACTGTATAGATAAAAGAACATCGTGTAATGACAGAAAAATATATTTGATCAGTCAAAGCGATCGGCGTACGGTAGGAATAATTATCTGTGAATGATTGATGAAGTAATCGCGCCGCTGTCAAAATGACGGTAATTTACGTGATCATGTTTATCGCGTCGCCTATACTCGTTAATTATTCCTTTGAAAATACCTATAATGTGGAATGGTGGAACTATAATGTTTTATATGGATTTTTATTTGAATCCACTTTTAATAACTGTTTAAAAGTAATATCAAACAGAAACAAGCTTGATGTCAGACTTCGAAAAAGGGGAAAGAATAGAGTACTTTATTCCTAGAAAAAAAGTAATGGGTATTATTTCAAAATAAAACGGGCAAGTGCAAGTCAGACTTGCACACTAAGGGTTCCGTACTATTAAGTAATACTTTGCCAGGTTAGTTTCAGATTTATTATATTATATTATTACTTTTTATAAGATTTCTTTTTATTTGAAAACTTCAAGAAATTTATATAAAATATAAAGAAGACAAAAAACAAAAATAATTGGTCCTTTCATGTGAAGTAATAGACACCTACAATGTGTTGAAGTCGGTACCCAGTCAAATAGGGCCATGTTGATATTTTAAAAAGTGCTCTACCGATTTTGATGAAATTTATACGGGACTACCACAAAATTATAATCATAATTTTGTTGTGGTCAGGTATAAATATCATCGATACCGGTGGTAAACCTACCAAGCATAATAAAAATCATCGAAATTGGTTCATAAATTGCGAAGAAGTGGTGTCACATACATACAAAATAAATACAGTTGAATTGAAAAACCTTCTCCTCTTCTGAAGTCGGTTAAAATAGCCTAATAAACAATAGCTCTCGGTACACATGTTTTGGGAACGTGGAATTTATCTTACGAATATTGGAGCGTGGCGTGTTTGGCGAGCTCTAGTTCGCTGCTACTGCCGTTTCTCATCCCTTATTGCGAAAGGCTGACTCGCTACTTTTGTGAGACTAATGGAAAAGTGGCAACCCACATTTCCAATCAAGATTCGAAATAGAAACGTTTGTTATACTGTACCCGATACGAAATGAAGTCGATATTGTTATGAGGTGTTTATTATTGCCTTATTCGCTCTTATAATAGGTCTCTTTTATATATTTTTTTCAATTTTTCTAAATATCGGCGTGCGCACTTTTTCAATTTCTACGTTTTCCTTAGACTCTGCCCTTGAAATATTGTGTGTATAGAGTAAGGTTGAACTGTTAGTACATTTTCTCTAAGAATAAGTTTATTTTGTAGTATTTTACTATTTATTCTTTTTCTTTATAGACGCTGTCTTTTATTAGCTTGAGTTCTGAATTTTTTTGATGTATAAAATATAATATTTAAGTTAATTTATCATATAAATAACATGTAACATATCTTAAACATAAATTTATATTTTAATACCTCAAGCAAGTTTAGGTACCATTTTACGAAAATTGCGCGGACGGAGGAGTATGAAATTCGGCACAATTGTAGTTCATACAGAGGTAGGTGTTCAGATGCTAATATTTTTTTATAATATGCAATATTAATATATTAAATTATTAAAACAAACCAAACGCACACCAATGCCAAACGATTTACACCATTTACATACTCGTATATTGGATGATCTCAAAGGGTAATGTGACAACCTTATGTTATATTAATTGACACATTTTATTTTTCTGTGCATAGAACAATATATGTCGTAGTGCGCCAAAAGGTTTGTGGGCGAATTTCGACCAGCCGGCGGTCTCTAGTATACATACATATATATACTTGAGACCGCCTAATTCTAAGGCTGGTTTTCAATTATACGACCTGCTTCGTATTTCGAAAGGCACGTAAAACACTGGACATAATTAGTGTCACTGGGTGATATTAGTCGTGAGGATGTAGAGATCGTGGGGGTTTCGAGGATAACGTCAGACGGTCATCGGTCATCTTAATTCGCCCCATGGCCACATCCTCTGCAATCTAAGCTTGCCCTGGTACTAGGCCGGTATAACGCTAGGAAGAAGAAACTTACTTAAAGCATAAATTGAGGGTGTCAAAAACCGCACTAGTAGGATTATACCACGTACTAAAACAAAGACAGCGGTGAAGTAAAAGTTCCTGGAAAAGTCTTATACGTGTAGAAAAAACATTTTTTTTTGTTACCAGCTTATAAATAATTCTTTGTACGTATAAAAGTATTGACTCAAGTGCTGATAATAAAATATAGTACCCGAAAGCTTTTAGGGAAACAGTACCTTTTAGAAATAATAAATTTGTTTACTGGTCCTTTTCTCGTATAAA
Source organism: Charaxes varanes (assembly GCA_024363005.1). Taxonomy (NCBI): domain Eukaryota; kingdom Metazoa; phylum Arthropoda; class Insecta; order Lepidoptera; family Nymphalidae; genus Charaxes; species Charaxes varanes. The sequence continues at coordinate 806,508 of JANCMC010000685.1, forward strand.
CGTAATTTCGAGAATAGATTGAAACAAATATATCCAAATCTCATTACGTTACAGAACGTCTAAAACTGTTGTTACCAAGCATTATTGTTTCAATAATGAATAAAGGAATAAAGGAACTTAATTCATTTTATGGTAATTACCAAAACAGTCCTTAGTAAATTAAGAAATTGCTAATGCTTACAACATTACGACTTGGAGGGCACCTTCTTTAATCTTCTAATTCCTATATATACCCGCAGATATCAACCACAACAGTATTTTCAATATTAAATGATTTTAAAACTATTGTGTATTTAAATATACACTGTATATTACTGATACTATCCTAATCTAGAGCATGCCCCAAATATTATACACAAAAAAGCCCCTGCATCGATGTTATTCAACTCATAAAGTTTTGTAATAGAGAGTACAGTATAATCTAAAAACGTTTAGATATAATTTGTACGAAATCGATACAACATTAATGTTGTGGTGTGGTGTTGACCGAATATCGTCAAATCACAGGGCTTTTTTCGTAAATATTGCAATATTGCCATACAAAGTGAATAAATCGGAATACTGTGTAAATTAAATATTTACCTCGTATCCTGTCAACGTTAACGAATTGTCGTTGAAGTTACACTTATTTTAAAACTTTATTTCCACAATTATCATGAAACAAAAAGTTCTAGAGTTACACCTTTCGACGATCAGCGTGCCCGCAATAAATGACAAAAAGGGCCTGCAAAGCAATGAATATAGAAGCGTTAATGCTAGGGAAACACAAAAATATACTAAAATGCCTCTGCATCAATATCCCAAGCTAATAAATATTGTAATAGAGGCAGCGCAATATAATCTCGACTGAAACGCCTCTGTCACTCGGAGGGATTGAATAGTTGGGACGATAGCGATACATCATTCATAACTGTGTTGACTTACAGTCGAACGGATACCGTCGAATGTACGATATACGACCATCTATGCATTAATATGTGAAGCGAAAACTTTTAGTACCATTACGAAAATTGCGTAAATGGAGGAATATGAAATTTGGCACAAGTATAGTTTATGTAGAGGAGAGTGTGCGAATGGTAATATTTTTTTTTTAAATAAAATGCATTATTAAAATAAATCCACCTGCACACCAATTCCAAATTACGTGATTTACGTCAAAGCGTATGCATGACGTGGCGTCGGTAAAAATATGAACTGTCATATATTGCAATGTCGTTGTACAAATAATTGGAATTTTGTATATAGCCTTTGATAAGCATATAGTACGCAAACCTATAGACTTGTGGCCTAATTTCGACCACCAGACCATTTCAAGTTGTTATTAACTAGCTAAAGCCTGCGACTTCGTTAAAGTGTAAAATGAAAATTTAAATTCCCTTATTAAAATCTAACCTTTAAGTTTTATATAGGTGAACTCTAAATATTTTGAGAATAAAGAGCACTCTATAAGTCGCATCAGAGCAAATATATCGATGGTATTTGTAAGGGGAAACGCTTAACTAAAAAAAGAACTCTGATCGTAAATTAAATTAAGATTAATAAGTAGCCAAACGTGTGGCAATACACGTTTGGCTATAATATACAGAAGGGTTCCGTACCTGACACGTGATAAACGTTTCTGTTAAGTAACTTTAAAAATTATTGCCTGATTAGCTAAAAAAAAATTCCTAACAAGCTTTTAGCATGCACTGTAAACAATGAAAGTTTGAGCCTACATCTAATAGTTTGCAAATTCTAAGGGGGACCTGAAATGATCATACAAATGAAGCTATGTCTGGCTCCAGCATAGTACGAACGTTATCTGTTTGAACTATTTTCTTACTTGTCACGAAAAGAGCATCCTCATTCCTCAAAGGCCGCAACACATCTGACCTCTGATGTTGCAGTTGTCCATGGGCATCGGTAGTAACTTGGGTGAAAGCCGGCTGCTCGTTTGCCCCTTATTATATATAAAAAAAAGAAAATAAAAGCTCCATCATAACATTAGTTCCATGACATCATAATCCATGGTATATGCTGAGAACTTCAACTTATAGATTATAGATATTTTTACTTTTTATTTCTACATTTTTATTATGTATACTTTTACATTTTGTGTTTTAGTAATAACTTCTCTATTGTGTATTATTTTAAATTCAAAGAATTATGTTATGATCTTTTCTCTCTCTATGATTTCTTATTATTAAATTGTATTCTTTGAAAAGCAATGTACACAGTTTAAGTTTGACATCTTGTAGTGTAATTGTCATTGTGCAGTTCTATTTGATGTAAATAAAAATAAATAAATTATGATGTCATGGAACTGATATGATAATGAAGAAGTGATCGGATGACAATGCAATATTATGATTCGTAATATTGCATTGCCATCCGATATTCATATGTGTGCAAAATTTCAGCTCAATCAATCATAGACATCTGCTCCAAAATTAAGCTGTATGATTCCACCCGAACAAACATACGTTGAAAGTTAAATAATAGCTTTTAATGAATGATAAAAAAAGTTTTTAATGAATAAAAGAACGGTTTTGAGATTTAGGTTAAAAACCTTTAAGAAAGACCATTAGCCAACACTTAGCCTGTCTGGTAAAACCAGACCCTAAATCTCAAGACCATTATATAACAAATTTATGTCCTAATCTTTATTAACATAATTAGAGCTTTATAGCTTAACAGTAGAAATTTACAAAATATAATATAATAAGGGCATAGTGCGTACAGTTTAAAAATGCATGCCCCGCCACAAAAATCCATTATTTAAAAAAAATGGATTTTTCTAAAAGTAAATATAAGTTCCGTCCGATAGAGAACATAGGTTACGTTACATCAGTAGAGTGCATACACTCCAATAATGCACGCCCCTCCAAAGTATTAACCTCTGCATGCAAAATAGCGTGTAGACGCGAACCATGCAAGCCCGTCAATACCATTGGCTTAAAATGCATGGTAGAATTTAGGAATTTACAATAAAAACGTTGCACACAGACAGGCAAGCATTGCGATTAATTAGTGGAGGGGCGTGCATTTTTAGACTGAATCATCTATACTCACATGCGGTAATGTGGGTCTGCTCTGAAGGCGGTGATATCTGGTGAGGACGCGTGTGGAGTGTGAACCACGAAAGGTTTACAATCTAATAGATAAAAAAACGTCGGAAATCTTAAAAAGGTTTTTTGACATCCCCTTAAGTTATTCCGATGCGGGAAGCTGAAAAAGTGTATAATGCCTTTATTTATAAAATGGATTAAAGAAATTTGTTTTTTTTTTTTAATTCTTAACTACATTCTGTCTTATATCTTAAACTAATATATAACGCTGAAAAGTTTGTTTGTTTGCTTGAACACGCTAATCTAAAGAACTACTGGTCTGATTTGAAAAATTCTTTCAGTGTTAGATAGCCCATTTATCGAGGGAGGCTATATATCATCACGATAAAACTGAACCTTTTTTTTACCTAATTTTACGGAGACAAAGTCGCGGGCACAACTAGTGTAATATAAAAAAAGTTACGCTTTTGTTGTCTATGAATTCAACTCTCACTTGACCAGTTTTTTATTTATCGAAGTGCTCTATGGCATAGAGAACAAACAGATATAGCCCACTTGATGGAACATGCGTCTACAATCTATACTCCTACATGCAGGCAAGGGCCTGCATTGCATACGAGTTATATGACTGCTATATTCGAATAAATATATTACTTACGCGCTATTTCGATAGCCACGACTTAGTTGCATGGAATGTTATATTTTTTCAAAAAACTTTTGCTATGACACGTCATGAATTTTAGACTACGTTGCATAAAAACATACATACAAATACACACACCCGTACATACTCATAATTACAGTAAAATTAATTAATACTTATATTATTACAATGTTAAAAAAATTGCTTGTATGTAGTTGAAAACGTTTCAATTCGCAAATACTAATCGAGCGCGGATAACTCAACAGATAGAAGAGCGAAGTGAGTGATTCCTTGTCGATCAAGCGAAATATTTTCGGCTAAGAGAAGAAAGAATCTTAGGCACTAGTTGCTTGCCGCGACTTTTTCCGCCTAAAACTGAACTTGCGATTGCGATGACTGCTAGGTATAAAGTACCTCCTTACCAAATTTTATATTTAAGCGTCCCGCAGTTTTTTAGATTTCGTCATAGGTGACCTTTTGCTTGAATATATATTGATACGTACAGCATTACAATATAAACAAACCCGACCGAGTTTCCTGTGGGCTCTTCTGGGATAAGGGCGAGAGGAATCCTCAACCTAACTTTAAATCGAATGTAATATTATTCCCAGAATTTTTTTTTAATTAGCCCAAAATGTCCCACTGCTGGGCAAAGGCCTCCCCACTCTTAGACCACTCTGCTCTATCTAGAGCTAAACCAATCCACTCCACTTGTTTTTTATTGTTATAGAATTATAGTCGTCAGGTGATTTTATTATGTATTCCTGTTTTTTTTTTTTTTTTTTTAAACTGAGCGTAAAATTAGAGGTAGGAAGTCACAATCGGCCTAAGTGTTCGGCATAATCACGTAAAATTATCGTCCGTAAACCGAATTTTCATATATTTATTTCGGAACCGATACGACTTAGGCACCTTCGAGCCAAAAGCACATTTATTTCTGAAAAGCAGGCAAAGCATCTGCGACATCTAATAGACCGGATGTACCTAGAATTACTATTTAGACTCGGTTGGAAGATACCTAGACGAGCCTCCCTACCGTCGCGTTCAAAAGATCAATACGCGGACGACACCACTGCCTACTCTGCAAATGTGTTCTGCTGCCGTTTCACTAAAATCTTCGCATATAGTTTTACTCATACTGCTAAGGAAGTGACATACTGAGTGTAAAGTAAATTTTATAGTACTTTTGTTTATATCCATCATCATCATTCAAGATTTACTGAGAATTTTTTTTAAATACAGCAATAAGACTTCATATTTGCTATTATAGTGTTATTTTTATTGCACTCAGATTCCAACAATGTTTATATCTGATCGCAGAGACTAGCATGCATCAAGATATTAAACGGTCGGTTAACGTGCGTTAAAAAAGCGCTCAAATAGAAAATATGGATTTCCAAGTTTACGTTCACACAATAACGGTTTCGTAATACGACGATTTTTAATCGAGCAATGTTCTATTCATATCAACGCTACATATATACATATACGTTATACATTTTCGTATCGACGACGCTTAAAAACCGCCAGCGCCGAGATCGTACGCAACGTTTTTTAACTCCCGTGCAAATGAAAGCTAATATCCATGTGAATTACAGAGTAATTAAACTTTTTATTTTTTGACAAAAATACTAGCATAAGACTTTTACTTAATACTAGACGACCCGCCGCTTCGCACGTGTATTTGCATTACCAAAGTTTTCATACGGATCCCTAACTTTTTTGAAAATATCCTATCGCCTATGTTCATGAGGGATAATATAGGATCATAATAGTGAAAGAATCTTTCAAATCGGTCCAGTAGATTCAGAGCCTTATTCAATGCAAACAACATCAAATCAAATCTTTTCTCTTCACAATATTAGTATAGATTTCGCAATTATAAAATAATACAATATAATGGAAAAAAGTCAGCAAAGCTCAAGTGGGAATGGGCCAGCCCATTCGTACCACATGCCTGGGCATGTGGCACGAATGGACCCGCAAAGGTGGGCCAATGTTGCGACTATATGGACTCCCACCAATGGCCACCGTCACAAGTGGCGCGAAATCTTGTCGGAGGCCAAAACTCATTTTGGGTTGCTGATCCGCTCCAGTAAGTAAGTAAGTAAGTAATATATTAAAAAAAGGTTTTACCCATGTTTCCTACGTAGCAAGCGCGTTTTATGAAGTACCACGGTTACGAGCAGTCATATAAGATAGTGGTCATTGAGACCGGTCCTTACGCGGCCGGTCGCTGACCCGATGGCCTTGCCCTTCAGTCTTCATACTTCAATCTGTACGAGATTTATTACTGGCGGCCGGCAGCCATGACTCTCGCTTACGAATATATCTTCCCGTGCTCTAAATTGTACGTCCTTTATGGAGTCGGACGTGAAAAGAAGTCGAAAATAATTCAAATTAATAGAAGGTTTCCGCCCTTGTGAATATTTTAAAAATTTAAACAAATACATTTTCATTTCATTTCATTTCAATTTTCAGAAAGAAAGAAAGAAAAGCTTTATTTGTAACTGCATATATGTAAAATATTTATTATTTATTTATTTCTTTGTTTTTTGTATTAGTTACATTTGCCTTAGAAGTATGTTAGTATACAAAAAAAAAATATAGATAAGCACAATCACTAATATTAAGAACAAACTGGTGCCTCAGCTAGGATTGAACCTGTATTATAGGCACCAGGACTTCGATATGACATATGAGGACTATGTAACTAAAAGAAATAAAACTAGACTTAGGTTGTAAAAGATTAAGTACAATATGTGGTTTACAATATGTTGTATGTCAACAATAATGTTTCTACCAAAATATGTGCACATGTTGAGTATTTATATGTGTGTTTGTGTGTTTACGTGTGTGTCTCCCTGTATGTGTGTGCGTGTGTGTGTGTGTGTATGTGTGTGCGCGTGTACATTTGCGAAACCCCATGTAGGCATTTCTAGATGTTTGAATGTTGAAAACTATTTGTGTAGGAAGTAATTTTTAAAATATACCCAGGAAAATACTTTAGATGTTTATATATTTTAGATGTTATTTCAATATTTTAGATGTTTTCAGGTTTAACTAATAGTTCCGTATGGTCATAACCCAAATTCAGCAAATAATTAGATTCTTCTTTTCAGGTTTCTTTTTGGAAGAGGTATAATTGGGAGCTTTCTGTGAAATCTCCTATATAACATTGGACCTAAGTAACAGTAATAGTGTAAAAAATATATAAAAGTACAATCAATAAACATGAAATTATATATAAAAATATAGCAGCAGCATACAAATAGGCAAAGCAGCTCAGCGAATCCCGCGTGTCATAAGAAAACTTTGACACGCAGCGCTGATTTATAGACAAACAATAAAAAAAAATTACTTTACTTGAATTCTTCATGCTGTCAAATCAAGTGATGGTATTGTTGTCGCGTTTCATACGATTTGTAAGAAATCAAGGTGGCTCAAACCCCGAAAGCCAATGCCGAATTGGGCCAGAGCCAGTCCGGGTATCAGTACCACTTGTTCACATAAGATCGGCGTGAAGTGGCGGCAATGCTGTCGCGTCCAGTGTTGGTATTTTCGTAGTGTTTCTTTCCGTTTGTAAGAGTTCCCAGTGCGCTAAACCCTTATTCAAGGGCTGGCAACGTGTGGTACTGGTGTTACAGATGTCCATGGGCGTTGGTCCGTCTGTCCGTCGGATCAAAAGCATTGACGAACTGAAAAAAATGCGCAGTCATTCTCGTTTGAGGCAAACGGTGCACACCTTTTGTGACGTCATAGCCTCTTTTGTAAGTATTATTTCAAAAGAGTGGCTCCGAGTTTCGTGCTAGTTCTTCAGGCGGCTTGTATGTTTCTAACCAGTGGTAGCTTCTAAAGTCTAAAATAAACGTCATTAATTCATTTGTTAAAACCGAATAATGAATAATAACCCTGATACCAATGACTGCAGATAAGCTACCGTCACACTTTTGAAACACTTTGAAGATTCCCACTCCGTTATATACATTCATTTAATTCCCAGTAACATCTAACAGATTTCAATTATTGTACAAAACCTTAAGCCGCTGTCTATAAAGAAGGACATAAAACAAACAGCAATTCCTTATCGTTAGTAGGTATCTGAGATATGGTATCAGGATGCTGGTTAACATCGCTAGTGCCCGTTCAAACGTCATCGTGTCAAGCACCCGCTCGAATAATCGAATAAACTCTTTCGTTAAATACAGAATGAGAAATATTAGAGGCTATAATTGTTTCCTACATAGGGGATTCTTTACAGATGAAAGGATGTAACAGTTAAACGTTTTTAGTTTCTCCAAGTCTTTTTATGCTCTATAGTTAAAGTCTGCAAAATTTAGTCTTATATTAAATTTTTATTTTATAAAAAATCATACCGAATCCAAAGAGTTTATAAAATCTATTTGAATAAAGAAACATTCTTGAACATACACTTGGTTAAAGAAAAGCCATGCATTCCCATCAATTCATATGATTTTTCTAATCGATACTAATATATAAAGCTGAAGAGTTTTTTTTTTATTTGAACGCGCAACTCAGCAACCACTAGTGCATTTTAGAAAATTCTTTCAGTGTTAGATAGCCCATTTATCGAGGAAGGCTATAGGCTATATATCATCACGCTAAATGTTTTCACGTGAGTTGTCGCAAAGACAGACGGCACAAGCCTTTTGTGACCAAATTTTACACCGTTGCATACAATACTTTATATGGTTAAAGAATTTTAAATTAAGAATACTTTATCTACGACTAGACTAGACTACGTGTTTTGAAAAAAAAAAGACAAGATAAAATATTTTGTCGTAAGCCCTATATATACATATGTGCCGAGATTTTGAATGCATCCAATTTCTCGTAACTTCTTGAACTGTGGTCGAAATTATTTGGGTGTATAAGTAAATTTGTCGTCATTCAATTTTATTCTCTGAAGAGAAACTAATAAAAACAGCAGTTTTATTTTTTAAAAATTCGCGGGAAATATATAGTTTTCATGCGTTTCGTAGTCTATGGTACCCTAAGTGTGTTATTATAGCGTCATAACGATAGTATTAACAGTGCTATTATGGGCCATAGAGTATAGACGTTTACGTCGATTTAATAATGGGTATATTTATATTATTGTTCGTAAGTCTATAAGTGACAGAAGTAAAAAAAAACTATTTATGAAACACGTATGTTAAGGCATTTCTCGGTTATTTAATTTACCACTTGAAGTATCAATGACTGTAGATAACACAATTCATTCACTATATTGTACTGTTTTCCAATACAAGCATTCCTCTTATACTATATGTAGACCATTATTACATTATGGTAAATCGAAGGAAATGTACAAATATTGTTTCATAAACCGCTATTTTTAACATGATAACTTCTCTTATAAAACGCCTTTCACATGCTGCACACATGTGAAAGTATCACGTTCCGCCTGAGCCGAGAGTGCGTGCGAGGGCACGGAACAAGCGATAGAGAAGCATGATAGGCCTAAGCATTCGGTGTTATCGCGTAAAATTGTCGCCCGTAAACCGACAGACAACTTATGTTTTTTTTGGTAGGTTTTTAATACGTGAAACGCGAAAAATGCGGTGAACAGTAAATAAACTTTTCCCGCGGCTTCATTACGAGCCATCGTGACGGATTTTTGTTTATCTATTTTAACTGACTTAGAATTAATCAACATGAATATAGCACTCGCAACGCCGTAATGACTATACTTATAAGATTTATGATAATTTATAACAAATGACGATATACTTATGATACTTTATCGTATATTTGATAATCGTAATAAACGAACGAATAATTAAGATTTGCAAACACTTGATATTACTAGACTGGCATGATCCATTTATTTCATATGCTGATAAAGAATAATAATTTTAATAAAGTTTTATTAACTTGCTAAGACCCGGCTGTTACTTTTAGCTTCGCAAAACATGTAATTTTTTTCTTTTCAGTATGCACTAGCGACCCGCCCCGGCTTCGCACGGGTGCAATTGAAATGTATATATATACAAATAGCAAAATAAAAAATCTTTGCTTGTAGTTTTAATTGAGTACAGTAACATTTTGATATGTTGTTTAGATATTTTTTCTGAACACGATAGTATATTTTATTTTAAGAATTTATGACTTATGTGACAATAACTATTTTTTTTTTAAATTTGTTTATATAAACATTTTCTTTATCTTTTTTGTATGTTTTTATTGATTATACTGTAGAGGCAATTTCAAATTCAAACTGTTTCAAGTAATAATACTTAATTTTATTTCTTTTGTTGGTTTTGCCAATACATAATTAAAATATTTATTTTAATAAAATGGATGTGATATATATGTTGTGTGATATAGATGTAATGTGATATAGATGTGATACATACCTGCGTGAGTCTCACACAAGCTTCCAGTTGTCTGGTCGTGATTGGGGCACCTTCGTTTGATATTCCCTGATGATTGTGTCGTAGTTCCAAATAAAAGTCCTGCAGGATATTCGCGGCTTCCACGCTTAGTTTTGGATGGACGTACCTCCTTGCGTAGGCGATGTACTTACGGAGTAACACCAGGGGTAAGGTGTCAATGACTTCGCCCGGTTTGAGACGTAACCGTTTGCTAAAACGTCATTGATGGAATGAGGAAGTTATGTTACGGAAGTCACCACGAGTTATGTATGTACAAAGGTGGAAAAATATGGCGTTTTTAAAAAAAAACTTAAAGAAGACTTGCGGAATCTATACATTAATACGTGAAGCAAAAGCTTTCGGCATCATTTTGCTATAATTGCTCGGATGGAGGTGTATAAAATTTGGCAGAATTGTAGTTTTAAAGAGAGCAGTGCATGCGAATGCTGATATGTTTAAAAAATGTGCATTATAAATATGTTAAATTATTAAAATAAAACCACACGCACACTAATGCCAAACGATTTACACACACATGTATACATTTTACTATAAAATGGTGTCAAATGTATTGAGAGAGACGTTCTGGTATCTGGTCGTTGGTCCATTTCGGCTGCAGACCAAAAGGACTGCAAGCATGGTGCCATCTAATTAAAAGTACCAAATATAAAGGTATTCTTATTTGATCTCTGATTCGATTTATAATCAACTTTACGTTACTAATTAAGAAAACCCATTGTGCTGATTGTTAAATTTATCGACTAATAATGCTTTTGCAAGAAATTTACCGTTTGTCCGGTGACGAATTGACTTTAATAGTTTTTTTTTGTATAAAAAGTGGACGTCAGATGGCAATCGGTCATCTTAACTCGCCCCACAGCCAAATCCTCTGCAATCTAAGCGGACCCTGGTACTAAACCCGGGATAACGCTAGGGAAAAGTTCCTGAGATTATAGCGTTCAAGTAAACAAAGAAACAAATATACTCTTCAGCTTTATATATTAGTATATATAGATATAGATAATTGTTAAAACATTGATGTTGTTAAAGTATTTATTGTTGATGCCTTTTAATGACACATCAAGTTGTAAAGTTAGTTTAAGTGATATAACGGTAAAGACAAAGTAAGAAGCAGTTATAGTGTTATTTACGTGTCACTATGTCGTAAAGGTGACTTAGGTCAAAAAATATACGGGGTTCAAAAGACATCATACCGGATACGCATCCCATGGGTTCAGTACGTAATTCTAGACTCTCCAGTGGTGAAAATTTTCGTCGGCTTTTTCTTGAAATGTACAATATTTTTTATCGTTTTTTTTTTAAACTGGCGATCAGAACAGTAAAATTTCATTATTACTACCTATCCCAATGCGATTTTAAATCAGAAACAAATTTCTTCAATGTTTTTACATCAAACCGCAATGTAAATAAAAGTACGTAACAAGGGTAGCGCGGCGCGGGTCATTGACTTGTTTTGCGCGTCAACATTTTGTTGGCGATTGCTTCCCAATGTTCACAATACATTGCGCGCTCAAGAATGGGATGAGGATGGCAATATCTATAACCTCTCATATCCGAGATGAATGATTTTTGTGATTTTATTTAGAACATTAATTTAGCCTTATCACAAAGTTAGCGGTACGATGTCTTTTACACCCTGTATAGATTATATAACCCCGTTCATTGATCCTTCGTTTGAGGAGGTCGTAGCGTAATCGGCGGTCGTTTTGAGTCGATCGCTAGGTTAAGTAGCTTTTACCGCGGCTGGGTGATGGATGGGTGACCGATTCTAACACCGGTCTTAAAATATTCGACCTCTTCCGTATTTTGAAATGCACGTATAATAATGAGTCCCGATTAATATCATTCATTGATGTTAGTCGTGATTCGGTGAGCAGGCAAATGGTCATTTTAACTCCCTCATAGCGACATCTTCTGCAATTTGAAGCATACTGGACCGGGACAATGCTAGGAAGGAAATTTATCCTTCCTTTTATTTTTGAGTATTGAGGAGGTCTAATCAGTGGTCGGCATTTGAGTCGAACGCTTGGTTAAGTAGCTCTCGCTGCGACCGGGTAATAGATGGGTGACCCATTCTAGCACTGGTTTATATTTGATATCCGACCTCCTCCGTGTTTCGGTGGATAACACTGTGTTTCATTATTGTTATAAAATTTGTTGCTCCGATTGTCTCCGTAATAAAGTAAAATAAAATAAATAAAATAAAATAAAATATTACGTGATGGTACGGAAGCCTATAGTGCACGAGCCCGACTCGCAATTGCCCGATTTATTTTCCATATAATTACAATCATTGAAAGATATCGAAATTCGTACCCGTTTTTAACAAAGTTCGTCCAGAGCCTCATTATGACTTCGCTGAGCAGTCTCTCCTCGGCAGTGTATTCAGTGTGGAAGTGAGTGTTGGCCCCGCCCAATGGGACACCCAATACATACGGCATTTCTTCACCATGAACACTTTTATTCAGCTGCAATAACACAAATAATTTACATGCAACTTGAAAAAATAATTTGTTGATTTATAATCGAATTTTCTTTGTTTCTCAATCGATATATTTGATCAGATCAAATGTTATTGTTAGGATCATCGTTATCGATTAGATCAAAAGTGGTACATCACTATACAAAGTATAAATTTCCAGAAATCTTCTCTTGTTTGATGAAAATGCGATACTTTAAAATAATACACGTCTAATGTAAAAATATCGGTGAAGATTGTCGTTAAAACCAATTGCCCTTCTAGTTAATACGACGTGGAATAAGGTTTTAATCATACTTAAGAGTAACATTATACTGATTTCGATGGTTCCCACGTAAATTGTCGTAACTCCAAATTCCCAACTTCACAGTAGAGCGTTACATGTAAATTAAAATTAAATCCTTATTATTTAACATATTTTTGTATACAAATATATATTCAATAATTACGATTACATTATAGTATACAAAAATATATGAAGTAGTGGTAATTATATATAACAATTTAGTTGTTTGTAACGCTCTATTGTAAACTTGGGATTACGACAATTTACGTGGGAGCCACCGTTTTTCTTTCGTCTTAAAGTTTCCCTCAACTATAAACATAAAAAAACTTACGTAGATATTTCCAGAACGTTATCCTTATCTTTGTGTTTATGTGTAATATATAATGAACATAAGCGAATAGGAGCGATAAGACAAGATTAATGAAGTCTAAGAGCTCTCACACAAGTTTAATTTTTTCGCGGACGAATTCGCGAGCGACAGATAGTAGAGTATACATACAGCAGCAAACTCCGTGCTGACAGAGTTGTGTCCAAACACGTAGAAATAGCCTCGACGGTCAGCTCGGCTATGGTAATCGGATTTTTCTGGGTTAGACTTGTTAGTATTGAATTAAAGCAGCGATATCTACGGTTTACCTAAGTATGTATTTTATAAGGTTGTCGCGTTTCGTTCGGTTTGTGAGACTTCCCGGTGGCCTAAACTCGTCATTAAGGGCCGGCAGCGCATCTGCCGGCCTTCTGGTCGTGCAGATGTCCATGGGCGTCGCTAGGCACTTAGGTGCTTGCTGCCTGCTCATTTGCCCCCTTATAACATAAAAAAAGCTATGTCTGGCACCGGCATAACGGCATTTTAAAAGAGTCTCTATAAATATATAGTGTATATAAAGTTCTATCCCTTAGAGATGACATAAATACTCTTAAATATCTATCTCTTACTGTTCGAGAAGCTCTCTTGACCAATGAAACAAAATTCATTTGTTCACTTTTTAGAATTCTTGTGAAGTAATTTTTAGCATACATCTATACCTCCCACGTAAGTTGTTATAACTCCAAATTCCCAGCTTACAGTAGAGCGTTACAAACAACTATATTGTAATATAACAGTCACTTTTGAATATACTGTTATATACAAATAATGTTATCCTCATTATGGAATATGTAGTTATATACACAAATGTGTTATATATTGAGGTTTTTCTTTCAATTTACTTGTTTGTAATACTCTACTGAGAAGTTGTGAATACAACAATTTACGTGGGAGGTATCGATATACATATTTATATATATATACACATACATATATACATATGTGTGTGTGTATGACATTTTGATGATAATATAGTTTTACGTTTTGTATGGATTATCAGAATAATGTTGTATATTTAGGAAAATATGTCAAAAAAAAAACGGAAGCGTTTCGACTTTTCTGATGAAAACTATATTTGAAGACGAGGATTCCTACGCCCTGATCCGAGAAGAGTCCGCATCAAGCTCAGCCGGGTATATAACAGACCATTTGTGAACTCTGCTTTTATTTCTAAGGAATAGCAGGGTCCGAAGGAGCTAAGGCCTTCCCCAATGCTTGCTGTATCTCGATTGCTCTTATGTTAAAAAGGACATAGCCCGTTATTTCAGAATTAAACTAAAGCGATGATGACACATCTGAAACATATCTATACCAATATAAAAAGCTGAAAAGTTTGTTTCCTTGGTTGCTTGAACCCGCTAATCTCAGGAACTACTTATCCGAATTGAAAAATTTTTCAGTCTTAGATAGCCCATTTATCGCTTATAAGTCATTGCGCTAAAATTGAATCTGTTTTTTTACCTAATTTTACGGGGCACAGCTAGTTTTAAATATTATTTAAAAACCAAGTAATAAAAATTAGTGACGTTTTAGCTTTTAAGATTGTCTTTTTGTGTGTTTACTTAGCTATTCTTAATGGGTATTGAGTCGTCTATCTCATGGCACGTGCCCTATGACTGTAATCTAATAAAGTTCTAGACCTCAATTTTCAATAAACATAAATAATGATAACAATATAAGGAGGAAGAAAGAAGATCCAACACAAAGTACTTAAAAAGGAGACTCAATATGTCTCCAATACTGTAGTTTCATGCTCATGCAAATTCCCCGCGTTTCATTGTTACATAAAAATTAAATGGTCAATTCTGAGAACAAGTGACTGAATCAATTTATGACACCTATTCTTTAGCATTGTCATCCTTACTAGGGAAACAACGTGATCATATTATGTCTAATAAGGAATTGTCAGTGTTCTTAAATATCTTTAATGCTATGACTGATTTATAAACAAGCTAAGATTGTCAGTTGTTTGAATTATAAAGCTTATAAGAAATGTTTATTAAAGGCACTTCAACTGTTAGCAGACTATTAGCAACTGTGTTAATCTGTCGTATATTTCTACAGATTCGGAACGACTGGGTCATCCAGGTGAATGAGCACGAAACTCGCTGGTATACATTTTCAAAATAATCGTTATGAACATAGCAGTTATTTCAAATTAAAAACTTCCATTGGAAAAGTTACTGTATTATCAAATAACTTCAATGGCATAAAACTAGAAAACAGGAAAATGAAAAGAATTGGTTGGCTTATGTGATAACGCCACTTAGGTCGATGGTGTCCCTCTAACGTTAGTTCCGTGCTCTCGCTTGTACGCTCGGCTGAGGTGGAACGTGACAATGAGTCATGCTTTTCCCTACATGCTGCCGACATATATGGATTTATAAGAAGTTGTTATTTCAAAAGAAAGGAGAATTACTCACCCATATCAGCCTTATTTTTAAAAGTATATGTACAGCCAGGTCTTCGGCAATGGAAGTGGGTGGTCCTTTGTCCGGCAAAGATGCAATGTGGAGCGGCGCAGCTTTCAGTAGCTCTGAATCGTTGGAAACCTTCCTGGAGGATCGCTGAATCCTTACGGTGGTAATTCGCGTGCATTTGCACGTCAGATGTGGATATATACACCTGAAAATTACACATATAATTTTAAAGGAAAATATACCTTAAGCTAACTAAGTACTTGTTGATTTTAATGCGATGTAAGAATATTAACAAAATGTTAAGAAGTCTTATAAATAAAGGACTAGCAAAGTTTGTTTTTATGTTACAATGGATGAACGAGCAGACAGCTAACTGCCTACTGACGCCCATGGTGGTCAGATTATGGCCCGCCGAGAGGTGTGTAATAAAATAAGTGTAGATAAATTAATTGAGTTGAAGTAAAAAGATTAAATTCTATTAATAGGTGAAAATAGCAAATAAATTAACATAAATAATACATAAAACATGGTTTCGCGAGTCACGGATGGCCCCCACACTCATCGGCATAAGCTCCAACCGCCTAAGGGCCAGGATTTTCATAACATTTGCATAATCTGACCTTGCAGCCCTAATCAAAGCCCTTGTGTGTGCCCCTTATTACTTTCTGCTTTGTGGAGACCAGAGATTCATAAATAA
The DNA here is from genome assembly GCA_024363005.1 of Charaxes varanes. Lineage (NCBI taxonomy): Eukaryota > Metazoa > Arthropoda > Insecta > Lepidoptera > Nymphalidae > Charaxes > Charaxes varanes. The sequence goes on from JANCMC010000685.1 coordinate 822,866, forward strand.
ATATGAGCTTTAAAACAACTACATCTTTATTAACATACACGAAATTGGTGCCCGAAACTTGTTTATGGAAATAACATTAAATTATTCTGAAGTTCGTGTAGGAGGAGGAGGTTGTAGCTTAATTGGCGGCCGGCGTTTGAGTCGATCGCTGGGTTAAGCAGTTCTTCCTGCAGCCGGGTGATGGATGGGTTACCTTATTAACTTAACACTGTTTTTTTAAAAATCAGGTCTGTGTGTGGGTCCCGATGATTGTTACTAGGTCATAGTGAGTTTGTAGAGATTCCGAGGATGACGTCAGACGGCAGTTATCTACTAGCCCCACAGCCATATCCTCTGCAATTTAAACGCACCTTGGTCTAGATAGGGATAGCGGTAGGTAGAAGAAAAAGTGGACTCTATGCCAATTTTATAAGTAATTAAGAAGTGAAGATCAGAAGATTTTGGAATTCATATGATGAAATATTTAACAGCACTAAATATTTCACTATATGAACTCCAGAATAGGTTTTAGCACTCAATTTATCGTGAAGCTGGCTAGCGGATACAAATCCATACCTCCTACGTAAACTGTTGTAACCCAAAATACCCAACTTCACAGTAGAGCGTTGAAAACATGTAAATTGAAATAAAATCTTCATTATTTAACATATTTGTGTATACAATTATATATTCCATAATGACGATTACCTTATTGTGTGCAAAAATATATTAAATAGTGACGGTCATATTGCGATTTACCTGTTTGTAACGCTCTACTGTAAAGCTGGGAATTTGGGGTTACAACAACTTACGTGGGAGGTATCGAAACGTGTATTAAAAAATTCATATCTCATTTAAACCCACACGAAAAAGTCATTAAAATCCATCCATTTAATGAGCAATTCAGACATACATATTCATTTGTACAGAAGAATTTTTTAATGCGTACAGAAGAATTGTATATATGGACATTTAAATATAATACGAAAATATTTCAGTATTTGTATACCCCGAAACTAAAACCGCCCGACCTTTTGAATCATCGCGTCATTAACTGAAAGAAAATCTAAAAATAGAAACTTCTACTCCCTAGCGTGTCTCAAGATCTTTGTGGAAGTCTATGAAATATGAAACTTTATGGACTGAAATGACCTTAGTTGGTTTTTATTAACAGACATCTTTAACTTAGGTATTCGTATTAAAATAAATAGATATTGAAGAAACAAACTAAAGGCCGCATGGGGCCAACGCGGTTCGCCTGATACAAGTATTTGCACTTAACCGTTAATGGATAACATTTTTGGGTGCAGTTATTACAAAAAATAACTCCGAATGTTAGTAACTTATCTCTTAATATTATATTATAATATTTCTTATAGTAGGTATTAAAATTGAACAATGTGGAAAGAAGCTGTAATTGAGTTTAGTCGTTTTGGTATTTTATAAGTTATAAAATAATTTTCTTTAAACTCTTATAGGGTACAAACATAGTGTCTTACAACGGGATGTAATATTCATTATCAATTTATCGAAACATTCAGATTAATACGATTCAAGAACCGCCAATTAATCATAGTATGTTTGATAGTTCAACATTATTGTTTAATTGTTGTTCTTATGTCACTAATTCAATTGGTTGGAGGATAATACTTGATAAATTGATCGGGGAAAAATCTTGGTAAGTGATCAAGACATTAATTCAAGATACAAATAACGCAAATTGATGATTGATATTGAAGTAATAAATTTTAAATATATTTAAAAAAAAATATGCATTGACTGTCTAAATTCAAAAAGTTCTTATGTGTAAAGAAGTCATTGGCGTATTTTAATGAGAATATGGTTCTGCCGATTCAAAAAATCTTTGGAAAACTTCTTTTTTTGGAAGACTGGCCCGTTGGCCTTCCGCTCCGGGGATCGTGGCTTCCATTCCCGCCTCGAGTCTGGGTGTATTATTCATATGTATGTATTTATATATTTCCAAAAAATAATTGTGTATAACAGACGGCTTTTCCTTATAACACAAAGGGATAAAGTTGTCTATCTTAGGAACAGACGTCCGTGTGTCATATAGTCCTATATATTTTTTAAAATTAAAAAGACATCAATACGAAGCAAATGAATGAAACCTAAAGAATAGGGAATATACATGTAGTTTATTTCATAGTACTTTATACAAAAAACTTAGAGTAAGTTAAGTTTTATATATTAACCATTTTTTTATTAGGTTCATTAAACTGATATGATATATGTGGGAAAGGCACACCAAGGTGAGAGGCGTTTTGGCGAGGAATGAAAGGTGGGAGCGAAGGTCGTTATTCTCAACCACCGCAAAGGAAGATCTTCGAGTCCGGGCTTGTTGGAGTCGCCCGGGGCGGCCGCGCCTCGCCGACAGTTTTAAAGCAAAGTAGTTTAGTTTCTCATGCATGTCATGGATTTCCGCAAAGTAACGCCTGATTCTATCAATTATTTAACGTTTGCTCTATTAAGTTACTTCACTTTTACATGTCATTGACAAAACTACCTTTACTTACAAAAATACATAAAACATAATTTACAATAATCTATACTTTCTTAATTTAGGCCTTCTTCCATGGAGTGAAGACATTCGGTGATGCAATTTTGCTAGTTCAACTCATATTTGTACTTCATAAAACAATTAACATCTTTGAAGTAAGTGTCATAACAAAATATTATAAAAATAAAATATAGCGGTAAAACACGAGTGAAGAAAAAGAGATACTTTATATAATAATGGTAAAGTAAAATATCTTAATTTTTGTAGACGAAAAAAATTGCTAGGCGCTACTCATCCAAAAACTCCGTTTACTAATTTATTATGGGCACACAGCTTTCCTAATTCTACGTCAACGAGATTTCTGTAGCTGTTGTAATGCTGTTAATAAAATAATTTTGTAAAATATGTTTTTATACATATTAAAAAGTTTATAGTAGAATCTTCAGGGCGTAGACGTAAACCGGTTACCTGTGTGTGCCTTGACGTACAAGAAGTAATGGGTTTTATTATGAAAGGAAATAATAAATGTGACATTTTTGCAGACATATCCGACGTATGTTGTTGCAACGAGCATACTTATAAGCAAAGACTTATTTTTGCAATTTCTTCTGGGTTTCTTGTGTCAATCATTTTACAATTCTATGGATGAAGTACAAGCTGCTTGTCTAAATGTGGTAAAGGATAATAAGGATTTGGGTAAGAATCATTCTCAATATTTAAATTTTTCTTAATCCCTATGATACTATATATTGCTAATGAATTAATTTCCTGCCTCGCTCAACACCTCTATGTAACTCTTGCATATATAAGGGAATTCGTCTCTTCATTTCAGATGCAGTACAAACGTGCAAAAATGTAGTACGGTTGAACCAGGCCAAGTTCGACAAGATGAAGGCGTGCCGTTTCTACGTTGTGGATGCTGTGATGCCTTGGAAGCTGATCAGCGTTGTTGCTAACTACGTCGTCGTGCTGATACAGTTCCAGCTGACAACTCTTTTTACTAAGTGAATAATAAATAACACAAAATACTTCTATGGGTAGCGCCACGCTTTGGTCAGCAGCCGAATTGGATAGGCGCCTTATCACGAACCAATTTCGCTCGGGCGATAAAAAACTAAGCTAAATTTAATGTCTCCAATTATAATAACGCCCTCGCCAAATAAATTAAGCGATAAATAAGGGAAATGTGTCATAAACGGCCATATCTTCTGATTGCGTACACTTATAGGGTCAATTTTTTCACAGCTTCAAGAGACCGCAGACCTCTGTATTTGGTATTAATGTCAACTTTATACCTTTATGCGGTTTCGAGAAAAATGGTCTTGACAGATAGATGAACAACGAAATTATCCTTTTCATGGTTCCTTTTTGTTCCTTTTGAGGTACGGAACCCTAAACACTGTCTAAAATGTTACTCAGAATTAGGAGCACGTTTTCCTCTTATCGTTACGTTAACCATAAACGAGATAGGCGGATGTACGAGTGCTAAATAGAATGCTGTGCTACATTTTCAGTTAATTTTAAACGCTCACCTATCCAGCCGGAATTAGGAAGTGTTTTAATTAATGGCTGTACTTTAATTATACCAAAAATTTAAATATTAGTGTCACTACACGTACAGCATTCATTGTGCTTATATTTACGTTACACAGTGCAAATATGTATGTCACTTTGTTCGTCACCTGCTCCGATGAGTTAGGGATGCCTTTCACATTTATTTGGTCATAAATTATTATTTACTTAATCTAGGTCTTTTTTGTCCATTTATTTTGGGGGCAAGTCTGTAATTTTCTGCACTTTCCTCATCCCTTGCTACTGTGTTTTGAGCATAAATAAACTTCTGCGCATGCAAATATTTGTAATAATAAAAAAGGTTATTACGGAGTTTGGTTACTTTCCGAAAAATGCGTATATATATATATATAGTGCTTCTTCCCGAAGTTGTTGTTTGCACTCTAATGAGTGATTTTCCGTCCGGGGACGCTGACATTATTTTTTTCGAGTTAGGAATGCTAAAATATAACATTTTGAAGCTTTTCTAAGTGAATCTTAATATTATACACACATATAGAAGGATTTTTGTATTGAAATAAAAACATAACCACTGCGAAGTGGCCAAAGAAGGATATTCCGTCAGAGGAGGTCTCACATTCCGCGCGAAACGTAACTCTATTGCGGATAGGTTAAAAGCGGACGGACGATCGAGTTATTTTTGTTTTAATACAGCAATCGTTGTGTATGTGTGAGTGTGTTTGTGTGTGTGTGTGTGAGTTAACATTAACGCTAAATTGATCGCTGCCCCTTTCTTGAGAAAGTTCATCCAGTGAAAACCTCCGTCTTACTGAGGCGTGTGGGACATTTTTTTAAAACAATCACGTACGTTCAAACTTGTCAATGATGACCAATAGCAGTGAGCAAGGAGCCTAGACTTACGATAATCTTCAGTTTACTAGAATTGGAGTAAATTATAGCTAAGGTTTGCCAGCAGATGCGCTGCCGGCCCTTAATGACGAGTTTAGGCCACTGGGAAGTCTCACAAACCGAACGAAACGCGACAAACATAACCATCACTTGACTTGACAGCATTGCCGCCACTTCTCGCTGATCTCATGTGAGAAAGAGATACTGGTACCCGAACGCGCCGGCCCAATTCGGCTACAAGCGTGACGCTACCTCTAATTAAATTAACTTTGCAAATAAGAAGTAAAAAATGAAAAAAAAAAAATAATTTAACAATATAAAGTTCTTTTCGCGATGATTAAATATAAGCCAACCGAGCGCTGATTAGTCGATTCCATTTGCCAATTTAATTTGAGATAGTCCGTTGTAAAATGCTAAAAGCATATTCCTTAATTACTTCATTATCCCCAATATCCCCATTCCAAACACTTGTAATGTCCAAAAGATAAAACTAATATAAAATTCACCAACGAAACGGAACAACTGGAATATTCGTTGCACGTACCTGGAATAATTTGTAGGGACACTTCCGATAAAGGCGTCTTCGGCGAGATCTAAGGCTTTCAAATTACCGCTCGATTGTCCAGCGACGTCTTCCATATCGTCCACTGATAGGATACCATCCCGGTGATATCTTTTCGCTGATACCTTATGATATTCATTCAGGGTAATCTTTTCGAGGGACGTTAGTATGATTACACCGTTTCCCAGATTGTACCTACGTAAATGATATTCGATTCAATAACCCTCTTTTCGACAGATTTGTATAACTAAGGTATATTAAGAAAAACATAGAATTATCAATAAAGGACATTCAACAATACAGAGTGTCGTAGTAGCGATTTTCCTTTGAGATTTATACGAGATCTTTTGTCGAGTTTTTTTTTACGTAAGAATGCGCCTTTTTCACGTCAGCCAGAACAGATACTTTCACGGACGCCGTCGACTGAGTCGCTGGAAACTAGTCGACACAGCGTAATGAAGCATAATCAATTAAATAAAAATTAACACCAGTATGGCAATTAAACTGCTTCACGATTATTAAGTCAAAACCCCATAGTCTTCAACATAATACAATATGTTATGGGAACATCGCAAACGTAACAACTCTCCTATAATATGGTATAATAATATGATGGAAACAAATATAGAAATCGCTTACCTGAACTCCAAATATCCGTTTACCAACGCAAGCGAAACGAAATCGCCCGTGCCGTCGGGTTTCTGCTGATTGTACAATATAACCCCATTCTCCGAGAAAGCCTTAAATTCAATATCGATGTTCAATTTATGGTAAGCTTTAACGGTTTCAGACGAATATAAACTAGTATATAGATATTTAGGGGTCATGTATAAATTATGGTATCACTAAAATGTGACAGAGTATAAAAAAGGAAATATCAATTAACGAGACTAATAAATGACATAATATCTGTCGCGGGTTGAACCTGGTCCAGATTGGCTCAAGACCGTAAGGAGTGATACAAGCGACGAAAGGCCTTTGCCCAGCAGTGGGAGAGAAATGGCTGTGGATGATAATGATGACGAAATGGGACTACTATGATAGTAATATTATGTACAGAACTTCAGGATCCGCTTCACAAAGATCCGACCATTCGCCTGCAAGTATGTCACAGTCCATATTCAACTTTTAGTTTATAACACTTTTTTGTTATGTTAAAAGGGGCAAACGAGCAGGCAGCAGACACCTTATTGCCTACCGACGCTCTTGGACATCTGCACGACCAAAAGGGCTAGCGTTGCCGGCCTTTAATGATGAATTTAGGCCACCGGGAAGTCTCACAAACCAAACAACACGCGACAACAATACCATCACTTGACGTGACAGCATTGCCGCGTCTTCACGCCGATCTCATGTGAGAAAGAGGTACTGGTACCCAGACGCGCCAGCCCAATTCGGCTACAAGCGTGGCAATACCTCTAATTAAAATACATGGTCTTTCTCCTTCTTCCTAGCGCTATACATATCCCCACAAACTCATGAGAAGTTTTTGGATATGAAATTATATACGTAGAACTTGCTGTATAAATTAATTTTAAATAAATAAAAATAAAAAAAAATAAAAAATACCGATTGAATATCAAAGTTCGCTTAGATTGTAGAGGATGTGGCTGTGGGGCGAGTTAAGATAACTGACTGCCACATGTTTTTTAAGGATTCTTTTTCAACTATAGTCAGTTCCTTGTACAAGTGCCTTTTTAAATTTTCCGGAAATCCGGGATGGTCTATCGATTTTTTTCTAAAAAAACGATGAATTAATGCATAAATTTAATCTTTCCTTGTTTGCCGTCGGGTTCTATGAACGATTTTTTGGTCCGCCAATTGATGTTTACGGGTCATTTCTAAGAATCGAACCTATTTTACCACAACTCATAAAAAACGTGACAAACGGAACGAAACCTACAGAATAATCGAACAATCTAATGCGAGCAAAAGTATGGATTGATTTTTTTTATACCATCACGTTCTGAGAATGATCTGTTCTGCCTACAACCTTTTGTGTATCTTTGACCCGTTTAATGTCACTTAATAACATATTTGGATGGTGTTATGCGGCACTGAGTCATCCACCAAAATGTAAAATTAGAAGAAACTTTATCTGGGAGACGATTACACGAGGAGCCAACTTTCTGTGTACCCAAACCCTAAACTCGTTGACATGTGTATGTGTGTTCTGCTGCCCTAACTTATGGTGCACAAACTTGGTCATTAACCAAAGAGCAGAAGTCCTAACTGAAGGTTTGCCAAAGAGCCATGGAACGATGCAAGCAAGATAAATTATAACACCACGCCTAAAGAGTCATTTGGCGGGTCGTTTAAGTCGTATAAGATTTAAAGAAAAGACTTGGCTTTTAAGGTTGTCTGGTGGTTTTAAGGTTCAAAGGTTGCGACTAAATTAGAAATTTCTTTTAAGTTTTATGGCTCACGAGTCGAGATTAAAACACTAGTTTAGTCCTGAGTCGTCAAAAATGAGGCGAGTCTTAAAGGAAGACTTAATCGACTGAGTCTGTTTCATCTCTTCCACTTTTAATCTATCCTTACGAAGCTCAGACAGATGATGGCCATTCGCGAGAGTTTCATTAGTGATGTCGATACCTATCACTGCAATTGACCTTTTTATAAAAAAACTATAAACCCATAGTAATACTGTCAACGTGAAAGCAACTATGTTAAATTTTCACGCCTAAAAATAAATTTAACCTTGGAAAAGTACATAGGCGACTTTTTGTCGTAAAAATGATACTTGGAAGAAATAAATAGGGGTTGAACATTGTAAAATAGCCGAAGAATACAACGCGGCCGAAGTCGCGAGTCGGAGCTAGTCTGCTTATATATTATATAAATTAATCTTAACTTACGGCAAGAACGGAAAAGTTAAGTTTATAAGGGTTCTTATTAAAAATAAAACTCAAATCGAATACAAATTCGAAACAAGTATTGTATTTACCGCAGATGGGATAGTGGTATTCTGCAATCGTCCAGGCCAAATATGAACAAAACATTTATAAAAATAAACCTTTCCGATGTAAATCTAATTTCTTAAGGAAGTCTAGACACTCTAAAGAAATATTTTTTTTTCAGATTTGTGCCGGTTGATCAAAAGAAATCAGAAGGTGCAATTCGTGAAAATGAAGTATTGTTGCAAAGAAGAAAAGGCCCACAGGGTGACCAGGTGCCCAACAATGCGACCACCATCACGGTAAGGACCATACAAGGGTTATATTCTTTGTTTCGCTGTCGTAATTTGAATCTCTTCTTATTCTTCCTAGCGTTATCCCGGTTAAATTGACTGGCCTATTGGCATAGTGGGCTGTGACCCTGCCCAATTTTGTGATGTAATAAAATATTAGAATAAATGACTAAATAAATATTCTTTGCAGTGCGGTGCAACAAAGTATAGAATGTTAATAAACGTCGACATGTGATGTCACATAGGTTTTGACCTCCCTGCCCGGAGAGTGGTCTAAGAGCGGGGAGGCTTTTGCCCAGCAGTGGGACATTATGGGCTAATTAAAAAAAATACGAAGCCAAGTTTGTTTTATATTACTATACTTGTCATTGTTCTTAAAGTTACCGTAACGTACTTATAAGAGCAATGGGATCACTGTTTTGAGGCACTGTTCGCATCACAGGTTAAAAAATTTTGTTTTTCTTTATTCCCTTTCATATGCTTATTAGTATATAAGGAGATCAATTTTATCCATGCCTATGACATACATATTCTCACAATTATCTTTACTTTAAACATCTAGGCGCTGTACAGAATGGATGTTGAAATACATCGTATTATTTAACATCCGCTAGCGACGTACGTTTCTACATAAAATCGCTACATTAAAACCTCCCGACGAAAAACTGTTGACGAGGCGCGGCCACACTAGGCAACTCTAGCTAGCCTGGATTGAAGACCTTCCTTTGTGGCGTTCGAACATGTCTACCAACGCTTCCACTTACTTATCTCATGCCGAATATCTCCCACCTTGGTGCCTTCCTACGCCTCAAACAAGCTTGGGTGCAATTTTAATAAAGAAAGGTATACAATATTGTTTGAACTATGTCTATTTAAACTGAAAAATTAAAAATAAAATATCCTAATTCTTGGTGTCTTGACTGGCCCGTTGGTGTGCTTTACAATGACCCTTCTTTTCACTATTAATTACTAGCACAATTTGAATTGTAAACAACGTAATTCACTCTTTATTTCAATGGAACACGATTATATTTAGATTAATTATTGCACCGTGGGCATTACAATAAACAATGGCTGCAAATGCGGTGACGTCCTTTTATTACTATTATATCGATTTGTTCTATCGCCATCGTTCAGTTCCATCATCAAACCTTGATCACCATTTAGGCTCAAAGTATTCGTCATGACGAATCTAACGAACCTAAATTTGATGCTTCGCTTTTCAACGGAGATCAACTCCTTATCTTCATAATATTGCATTGCTGTGGTATACATTATATACATTATGTACTCCCAGGAAGTGGATCTTCCTTTATCTGCCCGATAACTGGTTAGATCCGCTACGGGTACGCGACTCCGGAGCACCCTAGCTGCTATCGTCACTCCTCCTATACCGTCCGTGGCAGTAGTATCAGCATCCTTTCTCTTCTGCTTACCTATCTTGATATCCTTCTACTCCATCCCTTTCCCTCTTCTAATTAAAGGTAGTGCTATGCTTGTAGCCGCCTTGGGTTAATAGCCGCTACACACGTAGCGATGAATCGTTGCAAAAAAAAAACAATACAGTTATATCGTTGTGAAAAAACTATGCAGTCTAATCGCCGCCGACGATTTTTCATACACGCGTATCGACAATACTGTGCAGTTCACACTGTACAGTTTTTACGCAACCATTTATCGAAACGTGTGTAGCGGCTACAAGGTGGTTTCGAAGGTATTAAAAAATGACAGCGATAAGGGAGTGGCATGTGTTAATTGATAAATGGCATTTATTAATTAGCATGAGGCAAGTATTAATTAGCGAGTTTCATGCATTAATTAGCAACTAGCATGCTTGATGTTTTTTAGGTGCCTAAAGAATAATAAATGCCCTGGTATCGAATGCGCAGAAGCGCCAACGGGTCTATGGGAATTGGTCACTATTTTGTGGTAGTGACCTATTCCCTTCCACTCCCGGGTTTTAGGTACGATTCCGGCCTCAAGTTGAGGTCTTTTTTTCGTATATACATAGATATGTATTTACATATTTATATAAATATATTTTCACTTCAACAGCTCAAACATGTAAGTTTTGCTGTGTAAAAACAGTGCGCAAAATGCGATTTTGCCCACTGCGTGAGACAAAGTAACCTTTTTTTAATAAAGAGTGCTAACCATAAATTTATATAATAGTTCCGCGAAAAACTTTCGAACTACATAGCACTCTGTCTCTCTCCCTTTCCTTAAAAAAAAGCGAGTGACAAGTTCAAAGAGGTCGAAGTTTGAAATACGACGTCAATGAAAACACGTTCAAAAACGCGTAAATAAAGTAAATTGGAAATATATTTGTAAAATACCAACCATATTTTTTATTTAAATTATTTAATATTTAATATATTATTGTATACGACAATAAGTAATGCATAAGTATTAACAATGAATACTTCATGCATAAGTATTTATAATTATTTTTATTTTCAACATTTGCAAAAATAAAACATCACGTACGCTGATTCTGAACGCATCTTAAACAGTGGCGGGATTAAAATTTCGCTGTTACAACTGGTAAACTGGTAGTGTACAAACTTTAACTTGAAATTTGCAGAACTGCAATAATAGCATCCTTAACTTTTAAAATATTCAGCTTGTCTGGCTCGTTGGCGCAGTGGGCAGTGACCCTGCCTTCTGCTCCGGGATCGTGGGTTCGATTCCCGCCTCGAGTCTTGGTGTATTATCCATATGTTTACAAAAAAAAAGATATTTCTGTATAACAGGCGGCTGTTACCTATAACACAGGCATTAAGTTGTCTACCTTAGGAACAGACGTCCGTGTGAGACGGTATCACTTCAAAAAGTGAGTAGTCAGCGGCTCGGTTTGTTTATTTAAATGATCGCTGGCTATTGGAGCCCCTTCTGCCATTCTTCTCACATCATCCGCCCATTGTGCTATGGGACGACCAGGGTTTCTCCAACCCATCCCAAATAATTGTTTTTTTTTAATCATTCTTTAATAATTTGGAGATAAAATTAACAGATTTAAAAGCTAGTTCGCACGGTTCAAGAGGGTTCAGAGAGACCCGGACAGAGTTATTTCAAGTTTTTAATTCAAATACGATCTCACCTTAAAATCCTTCATGACTCGACAGCTCTCAATGGGACCGATGGTCATGAACATCGCGTAGAGGTCCTTCTCAGTCATGGTCTGAGGCAGGTAGTTGACTATCAGGTTGGTCCGGGCAGTATCCCCACCCGCCGAGGATATGCCACCACCCTCGGACATGCTGCCCCAGCAACGCACACCCGGGTTTATTCGACCACGCTGATACTGCTGTTGAATTTGCTGAAAATCACAAAAAAAAAATAACATATTATTACGTCACTTTATGCAAAACAAACATTTCATTTGTTGACTGCAGTTTTATTTATCTGTTTGTTAGTTATAGAATTAAATAAATGTTGCCAAGAGCGTGTCAAGGCGCGCTTAAATAGAAGGGTTCCGTATCTAATACGCTATAAAAGTATTTGTTGAATAGCTGCAAAAGTTGTTGTCCGATTTCGTTCAAAATAATTTTCCTAATGAGTTTTTAGTATTTTCTATCAACATGGAAAGTTTCAAATCTCTAAGTCTGATTGTTTGGAAACGCTAAACGTAGGGACCACCTTACGGGCAAACAGACGAACGGACGGGCGGACAGATAGAGCGAAATTATAAGGGTTCTTTGTACTACGGAACCCTAAGAACCGGGCAAGTGCGAGTTAGACTCGCGCACTAAGGGTTTCGTACCATCACGTAATATATTACTAAGTTATTTTAAGATTTTCTTTTAAATTGACAAAGTCATCGCAATTTTTTTTGTGATGAAGCTACAGATTTACGGTTTTCGGATATTTCCCTATACTTGTAGGTATTTCAAGATACAGCTTCTTTAGCCAAATCGCATGTTTCTACATGAACGGGAAGTAACGGTACAGATTTTGATTCCCTTTTCAAATATACTAGTATAGGAAATGCGACATAAATGGCCATATCTTTTGATTGCGCATACTAAGAGAGTTGATTTTTTTTTAAAGGTTCGAGGGACCGCAGACCCCACTATTAGGTATTAATTTCAACTTTATAGCTCTATGCGTTCCTTTTTTTTATGAGCTTGTTGCGTCCCACTGTTGGGCAAAGGCCTCCCCCTTCTCGATCCCCATTCCTATTTCCTGAGCCAATCTCATCCGTAACTTCCCCGCAGAGGTATCCAAAGTTAATTACTTTACGAACAAGTGATAATACGATTTTTCAACTCCTTGTCACACTTTTGAAACCCCCTCCCCCTTGATGTGACATCACATATTCTAAATCTTAAGAATGTTTTACAAATAATTAAGTTTCAATTTTATTTTTCAATTTATACTATTGATACGTGACGTCATAAAGCTTTTGACCCCCCTGCTCGTTGTTAGACAATGTCATGTATTGGTGATATTTTACCCCCCCCCCCCCTTTAAGTGTAACGTTCTTCATGGATGACCCCTATTTTTTGTAGAATTATATGTTTTCTGTTCGCTTCTACACCACTGTTTTAGACGAGATGAAGTACGGGATAGAACGGCGTACATTAATAATGCATGGTGTTTCAAGTACGAAACCCTAAAATCAAAACATATCAAACCAACTAAAGCAACAGAAGATTACATTATAGTAAACGTAGTATGGGAAAGCCCGCCAAAGCCCGCTCCAAACTAACATAATTAAAAGTTCTAGCTGAGCCGAAAAATAAATTACTACTGAACTTTTAATAGCGTTTTCGGATACTGCAGTAACGTGTGATATACGAAAATTCTTATACTTTAATCTTACGGTCTTAATACTCGCGATAAACTTAATTGGATTTCGGGTTAACTTCCTAACAAAGTTATTTGCTTTATATGGAGACTTTTAATTGAAGTAACATTTTTTAGCTTCGGGCTTAGTGTATAAAATACTACTTTTATGAGTCTTATTCCTCGCGTCATACCGGTTAAATACCAAGGTCCGCTTATATTGTAGAAGATGTGGCTGTGGGGTGAGTAAAGATAACCGATTGCCATCTGACGTTATCCTCGGAACCCCCACGGTTTCTACAACCTTACGACTAATATCACAAAGTGACATTAATCGGGTCCCACTGTTACGTTACGTCCCTTCCGAAACACGGAGGAGGTCGGATGTCAAATATAAACAAGTGCTAGAATGGGCCACCCATCTATCACCCGGTCGCAGCAAGAGTAACTGGCGATCGACTCAAATGCTGACCACTGTTTAGCCCACGACCACCTAAAAAAAATACTAATTTTATGATTGAGATTTTTAAAGCTGTTCTTTTAACATCCTAATATTAATTGATAGAATCAGGCGTTACTTTGCGGAAATCCATGACATGCATGAGAAACTAAACTACTTTGCTTTAATTGATTAAAGAACGAGTGTACACTCCTTGCCTGGAGAACGTTCCAGAACATTTTGAGCATATGAGCCGAGTTATGCTGGAGGGTTTGACCCCTATAGTCACGGGGCTGGAGATGTCATCCATGATATACCTGACGAAGGCTTTGGCTGATGTACCGGGCTACATTTTGAAGGAACAAGATCGGATCAATTTTCAGGATAAACTGAGGCAGCATCTCAAAGGAAAACGGGAGGACACTGGTAATTTACATTGCATGGAATATGTTCAAGTCAAAATGTCTTTATATATTTCATAAGCACTTCTGAAAGTCTTTTTATGTTTATTTTATATTGTACTAGCGGACCCAGCAGACTTTGTCTTGCCCGATTTATGGTTAGACGAAGGGTCCAGTACGAATGCCATCTACTGGAAGTATACTAAAGCTGCGACCAACACTGTATTTTATAAATATCCTTTTGAGTTTTACCTTCTTTCTTTTTTCTTAAATCTTCCCAGAAATTATACGAATAAAACGAAACAGACAGGGACGCCTGCATTGAACTAATTAGGTCCAGTTGTTATTGAGTTATACATACATAATTTCGTTTACATAACGATAGCAGCGGTACCTGCCGGGGCATGACGAGATTAGGGCACCAAAAGTCTTACAAACCGAATGAAACGCGACAACAATACCATCACTTTACGTGACAGCACTGCTGTTACTTGAGGCCAATCGTCAAAAAGAGGTAGTGGTACCCCTTGGCGTGCCAGTGCAATTTGGCTGCAGACCAAAAGGACTGCAAGCATGGCGTTACCTCTAATTAGATATACAGGAGTACAGGAAAAAGATGGAGTAAACGGATATAGAGGTAGATGGAGAGGAGAGGAAGGATGAGAATAATACTATCACGGATGATGCAGGGGAATGACAATAGCAGCTAGGGTAGTCCGGGGTCGCGTACCAGTGGTGGATTTCACCAGTTATAGGACAGATACAAAGGAAGATCCACTCCCTGGACACGAAATTTTAAGAGGAATAGGGTGACAAAGTCATGGTCAGTCGATTTTTCTATATAAGGGACCATGCATAAATTATGTTATACGTTAAAGATGAAGTTATCAACAAAGCTGGCAGGGGAGACAGAGAAGCGCATTGTGAAGTCACACTGAAATTGTTACTTTTTTTGTCTTTTATTAACATATACATAAAATAAGTAAAATAAACTGCTTTTTCTTAATTATGTGACAACCTATGACAAGGACGGGGGAAGGAGTTAAAAAATGGTTAAAATGGTGTGACCCAATTAATGGATGGCCCCTCAATATTACATATAATAATGTCAAGTTATATCTCTGTAGTGCAATCCACAAAACAAATGTACAAAACGTTAATTAAACCTACACGTTTCATAACATACATTGTAAACTTCACAAATATTTATATGCAAAACCGAATGCGTATAATAAAACCTTCGACTTTTAATGAAAATTTCAAGCTATCCTTTCATTTATTTTGCGCCCGCGTCAACTCTGCAAACATGTGAAACTAAATTGCATATACCTTTACTATATTTTCGCCCATAAAACAACATGCAATATTTGTAGTGTATATTTACCCGCGTTTGTCGCGCTGAAAAGAACTCCGGACTGCAGTTATATTTGAAATAAAAAGAGAGATGGTTGCGCTGAAAAGGGATGAATATCATTTTACAACTACCACCTTTTATTCAATTCTTGGTTTTTGGCCCTTATCTAAACCTAGTGCCGGAGCCAGGCATAGCTCAAAGTGTTTGTACATTTTTGTCTTTGGTCACACTACATGATCATTCAAATGAAGCTATGTCCGGCTCCGGCATAATGGGCATAATTTATTCAGGTAACCATCTTTCTCTTATATTAAATACAGATATTGTGCTTAAAAATGATGATGAAATAACCAAGTCTTCGTTAAATATAGAAAGGAAAAGAAGCCGAGACGTCCAAGTCCTTTACTAAAAGAACCAAGTCGTAGATGGACGTCCGTCCGTCACCGTCTTTATATCATGCTTAATAGTTTAAGAATGATATAAAAACGGTGTATGCCCTATAATGAAATATGAATGGAGTCCAAAGATAAGGAGTGCACATCCCAATTGAGTTGGGACTTAAGCCAGGAAGATGCACGTTGAATGCAGTGTCTAAGCTCAAATCCTGGCTTATCATACTATTGAGCTATTACAACATATTAACGGAGAAAAAGTTATTATCTCCGTTCATATTATAATTCCGAATACAATGTTCCAATTATCCGACTGATTGAAACGTGGGCGGATGCGCGTGATGTACGGTGGTTAGTAAAAATAGACTGGAATTGGAAGAATCGGTCGTGTAAGTCTGAGTATGTATGTATAATATGTACGTTATATATGTTTACTGAAAAATGTCTAGCAGTCGGCTGTTAACTATAAAACAGGCCTTAAGTTTCCTACCTTTAACACCCTACGAAAATGGGACTATTAGAGCAATAGTTCTTCTTATTTATTTATTTTTCCGGAGCCAGACATATAGCTTCATTTGAATGATAATGTAATGTGGTCGGGGACTTTGTGTAACTTCACACAGTTTTGTAGAACTTTGTAGACTTCGGTGAAAAATTTTAGCGTGATGATATACGGCCTATAGCCTTCCCCGATAAATAGGCTACCTAATACTGAAAGAATTTTTCTGAGATAAGCGCATTTAGGCAAACAAACAAAGAAACAAACTCTTCAGCTTTATATATAAGTATAGATTTAGAGAAGCTTTTATAAGAACAATAGATATGTTATGTTGAATACTCTTAAATATTTTATTCACATAAAATTCAAATACCGTTTGGGTTGGAAGTCTTATGACATAACGTCTACTCAAAGAGGATGACGAAAAATATCCTCATGTTCACATCATTTAACGGCTTTTAAAGTTACATACATTTGGAAACCTACAGGGAAAACACCTTACCTGTACATTAATTTTTTTTGGGTTTTTAAATGTATTGAGTGCTAGCGAACCCGGCAGACGCTGTTCTGCCCGACCGTTGAGTTACTTAATATTTACTTCATTATATTAAGCCTATAATATTGTCCTCGTTCCATAATGGTTCACTATCTTGGCAGTAATGGCTGAAACATGAAAGATAGATATATGCTGTCCCGGGCTTTTTTGTAGAACTATTTAAGATAAACATTTCCTTCATACACTATAAACGTGTAACTCTAACGGTTTTCGCAGCGCACGCCAGAATAGGTCGCAGTTGGCTGAATTTTCTTCTAGTTACTTGACATTTATCGTTATATTTTGGACAATTCACACAATGTCTTTATAATTATATAGCCTGTGTATTATTCTGATGTATAATGTATATTATTGTAAAGTTTTATTACAATCCATTCAGTAGTTTTTCCGCGAGAGGGTGTCAAACATACATCCAGACATCCATACATCCATGTGTACAAACTTTCGCGTTTATAATATTAGTAGGATACTCGTTATCATGTGGGATGCGTCACGGGAACCTCTTTATTTTAAACGATGATAAAATGAAAACTATTGAAGATATAATTTTTTTTTTTATATAGCGGCACATTGGAACATTTCTTCCTTTAGTTTTAGAAAATCACATCTTAAAGATGGTCACCATTCTGCTCAATATACAGAGAGTGTCAAAAACTAAAGTATTGGTAAACTTTAACAAGCATTTCCGTATCGATATTAGCGATGGTATTTTTTAAATTAGTCCACGGTGTTCTACTGCTGGGCAAAGGCCACCTCTTCTTGATCCATCATTTTTTGGTATGACAAGTGTTATTCTTAACCTCCTTTAAGTGTTTTGGACGGTCAGTATTCACCACAGATTAGAGATATCGCCAAAGACCACGTTTTTTTTTAAAGTAAAATAAAGCACCTGTTGGGATAAGATCGCCCTCTGGCTGGTGGGGCTAATTGGATAAGTCGTGGGTAACAAATATTTAACAATAATTATTATTATCAACAATTAACGGTCACGGTCATCCTTATCTGGGGTCAATGTACCGTATAACATAATATAGGTACTTTGTACATTATATGCCGTTCCACACATAAATAAATAGATTATTTATTGATGTATTATTCATTCGTCTGCATCATGCGAACACATATATATATATACACACATGAACCCAGTTCTGGGCGTAGCAAAAATAATTAAAATAAAAAAAGTAAAAACATTAACAGTTGAGGTCAAAAATTTGTCAATCAATAAAGTACAATGACAAGTTTTTATAAATGGCTGTTATATATTTTTTATAAATGGCTGTATATGTCAGGATATTATATCTTATGCCTCTCCGTCCTCTCTTCCCCCTCATCTCTGTCTCTCTCACTCTCTCTGTGTGTGTTTGTGTGTCCCTTACAAGGTTTTGACGTGGGGGCAGCCGCGTTTTTCTCAGGCTGATCTACTTTACGTTCATGCGTTCTCGTGTAAATTTTCACTTTAAGTCCATACTAAGTCTTGAAATGGGGCAGCCGTTCTTTTCTCAGACTGATCTACTTAATGTTTTTATGCGTTGTCCTGTAAATTTTTATTTTAAGGCCATAGTAGGTTTTGAAATGGGGCAGCTGTACTTTCCTTAGGCCGATCTACTTTATGTTTACGCGTTGTTCTGTAAATTTTTCTTTTAAGGCCATAGTAGGTTTTGAAATGAGGCAGCCGTACTTTTTTCAAGTTGATCTACTTTACGTTCATGCGTTCTCGTGTAAAATTTCACATTAAGTCCATACTAGGTTTTGAAATGGGGCAGCCGTTTAAAGGGCCGAGGCGAGGCCTTGTCAATAGAACGCGAGTCCGATCAATACCTTGTGCCGACAGCGGTCGTGGAAAGTAGGCAAACGTCACCTATACAGATATACTTTTTTTTCATTTTATGTAAGGAACCTTTTTTATACGACCTCGTCGAACGCAGGAAATACTGAAGGTCTCCCTGAGTCAACCCCACCTTGGGGATCTTATACTCCATGTGAGGCCGAGCTTGCGACTTATAAAGTTGCAAGAGATGGGCCGCCATCTCTTGCAACTTTATAAGTCGCAAGTTCGAGCCGGAGCTCGAAATACTGCTTCGCTCTGTTGAGGACACCAAGCTTCTTAGAAGCTAATTTAGCCTTCTCTTCCAAGTGACCGCGGAATTGAATTTACCTCTCTGTATCAAATTATAAGCCCTCATTCGGCAATCAATAATGCAGGTTCTGTAAAATATAATCATAAAACCTCAATAGCTCTACACTAAAAGAACGTGGCCACTCCTGATGGCTGTGGATGTTACATACATCTAATACATTCGTTTATCTTTTACTTCTACTACTAGATGAAAATCTTAGACTAACTAAATATAATAAAAGCTGTTTGTCTAATTGTGTGTGTATATACAACAAGTTACCTGTAAGGATAAACATTCATAACACTTTTTTAACTTGAATTTTTATGATTGGCTAATTGAGTCAAACTATTATAGTATTAAGAATTTTTTATGCCTGAGATAGACATAGCTCAAATTGTTTGTACTTGTTGTCCTTGAAGTCTACAAAGTTCTACAAAAATTAGTGCAGTCATACAAAGTCCCCGGCCACACTACATGATCATTGAAATGATCATTCAAATGAAGCTAGTCTGGCTCCGGCATTAGATTAATAAACCATTGAAGGAGAAGGAAAAGAAAACATTCGCACGCTAACAATTGTAAGCAAAATATGTATGAACTATATTTAAAATTGGAACGCAAATAAAATCTTTCTATTTCTTTTACCTAGTGTTATCCCAGTCTAGTACCAGGCTCTGCATAAATTGCAAACGACGTTACTGTGGGGCGAATATAGATGACTCACTGCCGTCTGGAGTCATCTCCGGAACCCTACAATTCCAGGCCTAATATCATTCATTGACATTAATCGCAATCTACTGTTTTACGTGCCTTTTGAAACCCGGAGGAGGTCAGATTTTTATAAACCGGTGTTAGAATAAGTCTCTCCTACATCACCCAGCCATGGACCTCCTCACGTATTAGTCTATACTACATGGATAAACAGCGTGTATTATGTCTAAAGTACTTGCACCTTAATTAATACTGGAAGAGTAGAACACGAGGTGTTATATTCTAGCGCTCCTCGCCACTAGTTGCGAAACTGTGACAATAACGGGCGTCCGCGTGTACAGTAAACCACAATAGACGGCTACCGAAATTTTACCATCGCAACTCGAACGGTACTCGAAAACATTTTATTTACTGAACCATATACGGAAACAGAAGGGTTACTGGAAGTTTTAGTTTAGCTTATATGAACATTTATATTCATAAACTAACGGAGCCGGTAGACGTTGTCCTGCCCGAATGTTGGGTTACTTACTGCATTCTATTCAACTGCATCTTATAATATTATAACCGTCCTCGTCTCGATACTATATAAACTCCTAATCTTGTACAACATAAAAAAAATAAAATCCCTAAATTAAATATAATTATATTAAAATAATAATTAAACTTAAAGGTTATGGTGCTTCTGGTGCTAGAAGCAAACATATTGATATCCGTCATCAGTATAGTCGATTAGGACGAAGCTGGGAACAAATTCACATTGACTACATTTCGATAAGCGGCATCAAAGGTTACATCTAATGTTCGCCTAAGATCGATATTCAAACGTTAATCTAGACTTAGATTCTTAGAACCAAAACAGTGCAGTAATGTTGTATGAAATTGCTTTATTGCACTATTTTTCATTATTGCACTGTTTTATGTTTTCGTACAAACTTACCACAGTGGTTCAATGTCACACATGAAGTTTCATATAAAATGTACGCATTGGATCAAGAAGGTACGGGCTGAAAAAAAAAAATAACAATAAATCCAAAAAAACAACAAATGGCGTGCATATTATATTGAAAAACTTTGATACTACATATTTAACAAGAAAAGCTATAAAATGGAAATGCACAGCGATGTAGTTGAAATAAAAGTAGATTACCTCCCGAACTGAATTTAGAAATTAATACAATCGTGTTAATTCAATGCATAATACTCGTGCAATGGTGACTCACTTTGCGCTCTGTGCAATAATCTACTACATTGTGCTTTGATCGTTGACTTGTAGCCTACAAAACAGGTGTGCTGTTTTGAAGGCTACTCATTATATCATGTAGCTAAAAAATATATTATTTTCAAGTAACAAGAAGATCTATTGTAATATAAAATAGTAAGCAACAACGAAGCCAAGTTTTTTACTCAAAAAATCATTTGTCGAATAAGTTTTGCATTGGATACGGTAAAATTCCTTAAAACTCGTAAACAAAAGGTTTGTTCCGCTTTACAAATCATTTGCATTAACACTGGTCTATACAATTTTGTCCTTGTCCATTGGCCTTCCTGAAATTTATAAAGCAATGTTCTTTAGTTTGATCTTATCGCAGTCATGTTCTTATATACTGCTAAGTCTGGACTTCGCACATGCTCGCATTTTCCTAAGCGGTAGGATCGATTTGGATATAGCCTTTTAATCTAAATTGACTGTGTTATAAAGGGTTTGAATTTTCAATATTAAGATGCTTCATCTTCTTGGCGTTTCAGTGATAAAACTGTAGGTATATTTGGCCATGTGGTTAAGCCCTATATTTTCGACGCCCAAAATCAGGCGACATTTATTGCTCGATCTGAGGTTGTCATTAAGTCCAGATAAAGATTCTTGAAGTGGAAATATTATTGGGTTACGGGATTTTTTTTGTGGACGTTGGGCCAGGACAATAACTGTCGTGAAACATATTTGCGCTCCTTAAAGTAATCCGGCCTTAAATGACGAGTTTAGGCCATCGGGAAATCTCACAAGCCGAACGAAACGCGACAACAATACCATCACTTGAAGTGTCGGCATTGCCGCCACTTCATGCCGATCTCATGTGGGAAAGAGGATACTGGTACCCGGACGCTCCCCAGGCGAACCAAGTCAGCTGCAGACCAACAATACTGCAAGCGCGACCCTACCTCTAATTAGATAATATATTGGGGAATATATCGGGGAATACAAAGGGAGATAAACTGCTTTCCTACTACTTGTCCCGCGTTTTCGTTTGTCGCTTTATTTGATTTTTTTTACATTTTCCAGTTCCATGATGTCGAAGATAGAATGTCTGTCAATCCAAGTTTCCCAGACCAAGTAAGTTACGTTCAGATTTAGTTAACTCATTTAGGTTTCTAAATAAGATAAAGTATGCGCTTACATGAGTCTCTCATTACCCGTTGAGTATAGAAACATTAATCCATCGGATCACCAATTTAAGAATTTGTTGCTTCAGTTTCTTTTCGGAGTCTCTTTTATTATTTTCTTCTCAAAAAACAACGACCTACTCTGCAATACGATGCTCTACATACATGAGATATCATTTCGGATTTATACAGAGTGTAAAAGACATCCTACCAGATACGCATCTCGTGAGTTTAGTACATGATTCTAGACTCCCCAGTGGTGAAATTTTTCGTCGACTTTTTCCTGAAATGTACAATTTTTTTTTACCACTTTTTAAACTGAATACTGTAAAATATCATTATTACTATCTATCCCAATGCGATTTTAAATCAGAAACAAAATTCTTAATTTTTTTTGCATCAAACCGCAATGTAAATAAGACTTCAAAGTACGTAACAGGGGTAGTGCGGCGCGGGTCGTTTTTAACTGTTGTTAAACACCCATGATGCGTTCGCAGTATCCACGTTTCCGTCCGCAATTTTTCCCGTTTCACTTGCCTGCGAGCGTTGCGATCGTAAACTCAAGTGGAACGGGAAAAGGGGATATTTGAGCATTGATACGATATGTCAAATAGAGACATAAGATTAAGTTTTAAGATTGTCAATTTGCCCAAGACGTCCGGTGGGAGAAAACGTTTGCAACACCCATGTCCAAGAGGTGTCTTGGACATGGGTGTTGCAGACGTTTTCTGAGCGTGATTAATGACGTCACTAGTGACGTTTTCGCCGCGATTTCGACGATCGCGGGTACCAAGAGGAACGTTTGTGTAGGTGCGTTTTGAGTATTACACTCGTTTAGTGGAACGCAGCCCCAGCAGAGGGTATGATGTCATGTATATTGGAATGCGGATTTTCGTGAAAATAGTAGATATATTCAGCCTCCTTCAATTATTAGGGCTCGCCTCGCTTGCCGTCACAGCTGAAAGATCACTTCACACAAAATCTCGAAGATAACTATTATAATAGAGATAAAGAAAAAGCATTACATTCTCAAACAAAACATCTCTCCGTTCCCTCAGAGTACCCACATAGTGTTAAAAATATCGGATTTAAAAATATAAAAGATTTAACACAATACGTGACTTAAATCGGTTTACTTCGCACTTAATCTCACAAACATACTCTTGACGCACGTTTCGCCTCACAATCTGGGCATCCTCAGGCGATTTAGAATACACAACGCCCTTTAATTAGTTAAATCTTTTGAACGTTTCAGACTATAGGTATTTATTTGTAGGCGCGTATGCCTAACTTCACAAAAAATAAATTCCACCGCAATTTCACAAAACTATTGAATGCTATAACGTAAAGAAACGTAACGTAACGTAACGAAACGAAACGAGACTAAACATACTGTAACGTAACGTACTGTAAAGTAACGTAACGTAACGTAATGTAACGTAATGTAATGTTATGTAAAAGGAAATCTCGAAACTGCGGGACGCACAAGAATGAAATTTGGCAAGAAAGTAGCTTATAGGAGGAAATAGACATCAATTTTACAACAGCGATTATGAAGGTTTTAATCGGGTTGTCGCAATTTTATGCGGCCGAATCGATATAAAAATATGAAAGTAAGGTACAAAATATGAAAAGTGGGCTCATAAATGCCAACATTAAGCATGCTACCTAAAAAATAAAATATATATTTACTATATCTATAATATTTAAACAAATTTAAGGGAACTTTAATATATGTATATTGAATTGGATTATTTTAATAGTACTTTATTTCTTTACTACTATTGAATATACATACTAATGCTTGTTATCCGAGGAATTCCCCGAGGTGCTTAATCCTTTCAAGAAGCTTTTAGTGTGAAAGCTCTCAAGCATTGATTACTCCCATTGTACTAAAGTTTTCAACCCAGATTCTAAGCTCATTAACAAATTACTTAGTGTGTTAAGTAATTCTAATTGTAAGTCTAATGCATTTAATTGGGAGGGATGAGGTAGCCGGGAGCGTTGGTCGATATACTCAACCACCACAAATCTTCAATCAGAACTAACTGAAGTTACCTGGGGCGGCCATGCCTCGCCAACAGTTGTGCATCGTAAGGTGTATATATAGCTATTTTATGTAGAAACTTTGCTAGCGTGAGTTGGGTCTTATATGGTGCTTGACATTGTTTGTACCGAATCCATCGTTCTGTTCGAACAGCGCCATCTCGTATAGTATTTATGTAACCTTACCACTTAACAACACCGCCATCTCGTTATTTAGTGGCGGTTACAATGTAAAAACCAGCAACAAGTTAAAAATACATAGGATAATGGTTATAGGTTTTAGGAGGTTGAAGCGTCTTCGAATGATTGATGAACGTACATGAAAAAATAATACGACGAATTGAGAACAGGAAGTTCTCTCTTCTCCTTTTTTAAGTCGGTCAAAAAGGAGGTACTTCTATGTACACGGGTAAGAAATAAACGCAGAACTTTATTCGACCATCATAATTTATAAAAGGCAATTTATGAAGCGATTAATAAGAATTAACGATCAAATGCGTAATCTTTGTCGTTTAGTAATAAATTATAGTATGATCGCCGCGATATTTTATTAAGCCGCTTATATTAGATTTCCAATATTAATATACGTTCGTAATATCGAGGTTGGAGCCGTTTGTTTGGCGTTGTGATCAATGCCGCCATTTCATCTTTTGTCCAAACATCGTGTGACTGTCATAAAGTGGATGTAGATTTTTACTAACCCAATTTGTATGGATAGCATACACTTACCCTGTCAATGAGTCACAAACATCTTAGCTAGATATACCAAAAAATTAAGTACTTATATGTCATTTCTAAATAATTTGTTACATTTTCTATGTCAGGTTTCTTTATGTTCTGGATGTTACAAAAACACATTTCAATTTTAATTCATATTCAATTACTTACCCGGTGCTTTACGCACAGTGAGCTGACGTTACAAGATATTTACTTTACTTTCAGGAAAATAACTGCGCACAAAAAAATAAAAACTCTCAAAATTTTACTAAACCACTAAATTCGCGCGGGTAAAGTCGCGGCTTACAGCTTGTTTTATTAAAAAAAAAGGATCAAATTAAGTTAAAAATTGTCGCCATTTGTAACTGCATTTCGCGAGAGCCAGCTTTAAGTCATTATAAACTTTCCCATAATCGTCGCCTTTGAAAGCCAGTACCCGCTAGTGGCCATTTGTAAAACTTAAAGAACCCCTTACAAATTGCAAGACACCTTAATAACGCAGCTGCAAGATTAATGACAATTTTGAATTTAATTTCTATTTCTTGATGTCAAAGTGATACTTAAAATATCTGTATTAAACTACAGCAGACGTAGTCCTGCCCGAAAGTAAAAATCGATAAAAAGATAACCTAAACACCTACAGCAGCGCCATCTACTGAGTTGATTTGTGAATCTAAACCATACATAGGGCGCCACCCAAAGTCATACAAATCTGTCCAGCCGTTTAGGACTTAAGTGACATATACACATAGTAGAATTATATACATATATACTTCTCATTAGAAAAATCGAAGCACCTTGCATGTTTATGTTTTATAAGAATTATCAGAATAATGTGTATATTTAAGAATATATGTCAAAAAAGCGGAAGTGTTCCGATTTTTCTCATGAGAAGTATATAAAAATTTCGCAGTTCCCTATGCGTCTTTTCGAAAACGTGTTTATTAAAACAATTTTGTCCGTCTGTCTGTCTGTTTGTTCCTGGTAAGCTCCGAAACGGCTGGGTCGATTGAATGCATTTTCTTTAAGAAAAATAATGAAACGATATTAGATAGATAAATCGATAAAACTTTATTGCACAAAAAAGGATCATAAGACTCTACATAATTTCCTTAACAAATAAAAATATGACAATGCAAAGGCGGCCTTATTGCTAAAAGCAATGTCTGGCATACAACCTTGTGGGATAGGAATAGACGAAACGAGAACGGGATAGAGCAATATAAAAAAAATATTTATATAGAAATATTGTTATTAAGTATTGTTATAAGTTTATTATTTATTATATATTTGATAGCGGACCTCCTCCGCGGAAGGCACGTAAAACAGTGGGACCCGAATGCTGTCGCTCAGTGATATTAGTGGTGACGTTGCGGAGACCGTGGGGGTTTCGAGGGTGGGTTCCGGGGATGTCGTCAGATGGCAATCGGTGATCTTATTTCGCTCCACAGCCACATCATCTGCAATCTAAGCGGACCCAGATATATATATATATATATATATATATATATATATAAAATTGATACGAATTTAAATAAAACATATTACTTATTAGAGTGGGGTAGATAGAATGTAATTGTTTAAACGACTTATAAATATGTTGCGAGATTCCGCATGGCGAATTTCTCTAGGTAGTTTTTGTTCCACAATTTTACAGACTGCACTGTAAAAGAGCTGGATATTAATCCTCCTTTGAGAAGCAACGAGTAAAGTAAACATGATACGACTATATTATCATAATATTTATATTCATGGCGGAAATATGTCTTATTGCGTAGTTTCTCCTCTGTAGTGAGAGTGATAAAATGGGATCGCATTATATCTTATATAATGGCTGTAATATATTTTGCTCAATATATTCCATTTTCGCTCCATATTCACCACTAAAATAGCATACAGGTTACCCCTATTTCTTCTATTATTCATTCAACAATATCAACATTTTTGAGAGTGAGTTCTTCTTCCTTGAAATATCTTATCGCATTTTGTCTAAACCTTTACAGGCACATAACTTATGTTTTATTTCATTTTATTTTATTAAAAAAGGAAAGCTTACGTTTCGTACAACGGTAACATGTTACATTGTACGTCCCACTTACAAGCTAACACATGTATACAATTCTTAGTCTACAATCTAAACATAGTTAATAATTAAAAAAAAAATTAATAAAACAGTAAATGATGAAGCGAAATGAAACAAAAACATATATAACACAACCAAAAAAAACTAAATAAATCATGTTATTAGTTAAAACATAGGCTCATTTAATAGAACTTCGAAAAAGATTTAAGGTTAAGGTAAATAAAAACTGACCCTTGAAAGAAAATCATTGTATTCAACGCGGACGAAGTTCGTAGCATCGTAGCTAAGAAGTTAGTGCAATATAGATATAAATGTACCGTAGCGCACCGTAGCTCGTAGCCGCTACGTGATTAGACCGATATTAAATTACTTGTAGCCCAGGCTGCGTGGATCTGATATTCAATTATTGTATAAATTATACAATGAATATTTAATATTTATCTTATTATTTACGCGTTTAAAATATGAATTTACAAAGTAGATATACTTTGAAAAGTGGTCAGCTAACGATTTGTGCGTGCATTATTTCTGAGAAGCTAGAAGTTCCTTATTCTTGTGGATTTAAGCCAACTGATGACCTATTGAGGTTCTAAGGCTAAAAATTTTCATATTACACTAAAAGAGCTCGAGGCAGGTTGCTTTTAATTGTTCTCTGATTGTATAGTTAATGTTTAATGTCAATTAATATAAAGACAAAATAATTCTGAATACATAGTAACTCGGCGGCAATTCTCAGTTCATAGTAACTTAAATGTATTGTACATTCTCGGCAAGTCATTCCAGCTCGTGATCTGTGAACAATTTGCCTTGGTAATGCGAGCGACGTCCATGAAACCGTAATGCTCTCATGCAACTGCTCCCGTTAATGGAAACTTTGCATGCATATAAATTGCATCATTGAGTATATATATGCTGGTATATATGTACTACACGTAATGAAGATGTATAAAACCCATTTGTTATAATCTATACTAATATATGAAGCTGAAGAGTTTGTCTGTTTGATTGTTTGTTTGGACGCGCTAGTCTCAGGAAGAACAGATCCGATTTGAAAAATTATTTCAGTGTTAGATAGGTCATTTATCGAGGAAGGCTTACAGGCTATAAATCATTACGCTAAAATTAAATCTATTTTTTTTTACCTAATTAATCGCGGACGAAATCGCGGACACAGCTAGTAAAAATATTCTTATAGTGCATTTGAACGTAAAGCATCTGTTTTTAGAATTTTAAATTCGGCTTTGGCGGTCACTCAGGAGAACCGCCCGCCCGTTTGCCCCCTGTAATAAGAAAAGGTAGGAATAATACATCCTCCTTCAAACGAAAACACATGCCTTTTCAAATTATTTATAATGACTGAAGGGAATTGAATATTACCGTAATAATTTGCACACACTCTTAAAGCCTAAGAGTTCTTTTATTAAAACATATGCACACCAATTTTCAACAATTTGCACTCAAACATGTATACCTTTTACTATAAGACCCTCTAATTAGAAAGACAGAAGTAAGGGAAGGGAATGCAGTAAAAGGATATAAAAGTAGATGGCAAGAAGAGAAAGGATGCAGATTCTCCTGTCACGGACAGTGTAGGGAGAGTAACAATAGCAGTTAGGTCAAACGTGGCGACTGTTGGGCAACGTCGCCAAATTAGAAGCATAGAGCCTACTACTGGCTACTCCATGGGCAACCGAAGGTATGCGGCCATGACGTCTCCACAGCGTAACCGGGAGGGGGGAGAGAGCAGGGTTCTTAATGCAGTCCAGGCATTTTAACAGCCTAATAGCTTAACGGTAGAAGGGATGAACGGAAATCTGCAACGTTCCCGGTTTAAATTCCAAAGTCGCTGGGGTTTGACAAGCCCCTTGGCGCAGTGGCAGTTACTTTGTCTTCTACTCTGGAGATTGTGAGTTCAAACACAGGCATTAACTTTCCTAACTTAGAAACAGTTGTGTTATATAGTCCTTATATATTTATTTATTTATTATCGCATCCACTCCTAACACAAGCTTTTAATTTAAGCTACAACCTACCTACCTAAAAGCCATTCTTTGCAATTATGACATAGTAGCGTTTGAATTTTCATCTATTTCTGTGCAATAAATACGTTTAAAGCACAAAGCTAAAAATTATTTGCGATGCAGCAAAAGTTGTCAACAAACACCGTATCCAATTACGTGAAGAGGCAATTGCTCTCGACCGGAAAAATATTTTTTACTCTTGCATCTGGGTCACAACTATTGACGGTTTTTTTTCCAATATCCATTGATGTTTTTACCATAGGTACTAGCGAAGACTATAGGAGGAGGTTGTTGTTTAATCAGTGGTTGGCATTCGAGTCGATAGCCAGGTTCAGCCGCGGTCAGGCGATATACATAGAAGTTTAATTAGAGCTACCGCCACGCTTTTGCTAAATTGGGCGTCCGGGTACCAGTACTTCTTTCTCAATATTTAGCATTAATCAAAGTAAGGCTAAATATTTTAAAAGTTGAGTTTGCAGTTATTGCAGTTGTGTAAATGAAGTTATAGTTTTTACGATACCTGTCTAACAGCGAAATTTTATTCCAGCTATTTTTTAAGGTGCGTTCAGAAACAGCGTCCATCATGTTGCATTTTTCAAATGCTGCAATGCATAAAGCCACAGCGCAAGTGAAACTATTGAAAGACATAGGCGCCTCCATATCGGCCTTGGCTACTCGGTCGAGCACCTTTCCCTTTACCCCTTACCATTTTACGCCCCTTCCGTAGGACGCCACAGGGTCACGTGACCGAATTTGGCGGGAAACTGGGTGGTTAAGGTAGGGTAGGGGTCGTTTAGGCAATGTACTAATTTAACATAACTAGTGGTATTATTGTTTATATATAGTTTTAATTTGGTATTCTTCTTGTTAAACAAAGTTGAACCGTATCATAATTATTTTAAATTATTAATTGCAATGCTATAATAAAATAACAAGTCAATATGCTTAATAGCTATAAGATAGTAATATCGAATTATGTAGAATGCAAATACGTAAGACACTAGGTTTAGTATGCATCACTAATTTAACCAAAACTAGTGGTGTTGTTATTTTTATAGTATATTGTATTGATTTGGTTGTTAACACATCTAATTTTCAGGTTATTAATGTATATTTATTAATTTTTATTTTCAGTCAGCATATGTAAATTTAACTTAACGTAATCTTTTGTACTTGAAGATAGTTAAAATATACTTTCGAAGGAATTATGTAATTATCTAGGTCATAATGGTTGTAAATATTTAAATAATTGTAAAATATAGAGATAGTTGTAGATAAGAATGAAATTTTGAAGATGTAAAGTATTGCCATAAAATGTTTTGTTTTTCAAAAATCTGTAAGCGGTAAGCGATTATTTCAGGAAAAGAGAAAAAAAGTCTCTCTTTGTTCAACATTTTTTTTCTTTCTTCTAGCGGTGGGGATAATGCTATGTAATGTACAACCCCCTCTATTCAATAATATTAATAATAACAGTCCGACAAGAAAGAGAGGGGGTAGGTCAGGAAGAATAAGATAAGGAACAAAGGCACCGAGGTGACAACCGTATGGATACCTGAGGGCTAAAGGACTAAGAGACTAGACTTTGGAGGAGCGAGGTCAACAGGACTCGGGGAGAACTTGGTTGGCGGACGCGTGGAGTATGGCAGGGGCTTCAACGAGCTTCGATCATCATAAGTTAAGTTATAATTAAATAGATGTATATTTTATGGCGATACCGCAAATCATTCAGGAAAAGACCTAGTGTAATAAGAATATAATAAATAAACTTTATTTGTTACAATTAATTGAATGTGTTATTATTTATGAATGAGTATATATTCCTTATATTAGTAAATTGGTAAACACAAACCAACCTTTGGAAAGGTACCCAATGTTGAATAGTAAGGAGACATAGAAGTAAATTCATATTTATAATCTTAAGCGAGTAGAAACATAGCATTTAATGGCATCCCATGTGGCGACTTACTATCCAATTTACTAATTATGATTTGTTGAATTAATTGCGATGTCGATGTAACTGATCATTCTCCCTTTTTATTTGTATGTTACACTAAAATTAACTCAAAATCTACAAAACCTTAAATATAATTGCTGAACTGGAACAAGCCGACTTTACGCCTATATTAACATCTGCTGATCCTGAGAATGCTACAGACACCTTGATAAAGATTATTTCCGAAAGTATTAAAGAAAATAGTCATTGTGTATCTATTCCAAGTAAACAACGTATATTAAAACCATGGATCACACCCGGCCTACTCAGATGTATACGTCATAGAAACCGCTTATACCGAAAAAATAAAAAAGACCCAACAAATTTAACACTTAAAATCACTTTTTTACGTTATCGCAATTTTTGTAATAACCTTTTAAAAAAAATCAAAAGAGAGTACGAACATAACGAATTTGAGACTGCTAAAAGGAATCCCGCTAAAACCTGGAAATTAGTTAAGAACATTGCTAACATAAAGCCTAAGAGTTCAAATTGTTCAGAATTACTAACAATAGAACGCACGCCTACTGATTCAGTAAACGCAGTAAATACTTACTTTGCTAATATAGGTGAGTCACTCGCCAGCAAAAAACATCTGGATACAAATGAACTTTGTCCCTCTCAGCCTACTCGCCTAAATTCAATGTCTTTATTCAGCGTTACAGAGAAAGAAGTAGAACTTATTATTCATAATCTCAAAGATAAATGTGCAGTTGGATATGATAATATTCCAACTTCAATAATCAAATCTGCTGCCCATATTTTGACTCCTATCTTAACGTTCATCTTTAATCTGTGTATAACAAACGGTCAATTTCCAAGTGCCTTTAAAAAGGCTATAGTACTCCCCATATACAAAGCAGGAGACAAAAGTATTATGAGTAATTACAGGCCTATATCAGTACTTTCCACCTTATCAAAAATTTTTGAAAAACTTCTGAATAAAAGATTAATTAAATATTTAACTGATAATGGTATTTTATCTGAAAATCAGTATGGATTCAGAAGTGGAAAATCAACTGAGGACGCAGTATTAAACCTTACTGACAATATAGCTAAAAATTTTGATAAAAAACTTAAAACTGTTGGAATTTTTCTGGACCTCACTAAGGCATTTGATTCGGTTTCTATTCCTAAGTTGCTAAATAAACTGGAAAGGCTTGGTATACGAGGACTTGCATATGAAATGTTCAAAAACTATCTTACAGACCGAAAACAGATTGTTAAAATAAATGGCGTTATTAGCAAAGCAGCTTCAGTAAATTTTGGTGTACCACAGGGTAGCGTCCTTGGACCTACTCTCTTCCTAACCAGGATAGTTCCGATATTTAAGAATGGAGATAGAAAAGATATAAGTAAATATAGACCTATTAGTATTTTATCAGTTTTCTCTAAAATTTTTGAATCAGTTATCTGCGCGACACTTTCGTGGCATATGAAGTCCGTAATAAGCGAAAAGCAGCACGGTTTTATTAAACAACGATCCACGATTTCTAATTTAGTTTTATTTATTGATAACGTACAGCATATTGTTGACAAAAATTATCAAGTTGATTGCATTTACACAGATTTTGCTAAAGCTTTTGACGTTGTAGATCACCAGATTCTTTTGGACAAACTTAAAAAATACGGACTATGTGGGAATCTACTTGATTGGGTAAAATCCTATCTTAGCGATCGTAAAATGAATGTTGTTTTAGGGGGATATGAATCTGATAGTTTCACAGCTACATCTGGAGTTCCACAAGGTTCTAATTTGGGCCCTACATTATTTGATATATTCATTAACGATATAACTGATTGTTTTAAATTTTGCGAGTTTCAGTTATACGCAGACGATTTAAAAATGTATAAAAAAATAACTAATATTATAGATTCTAATTTAATGCAACAAGATTTAAATAGGCTCATACATTGGTGTGAGGCAAATCACTTACAACTTAATCACATGAAATGTAGCACTATTACTTTTAGTAGAAAAGTCTCAAACATTAATTTTCAATACAATATAAAAAGCGATTTATTGCAAACAGTAGATCAAATTAGCGACCTTGGTATAATAGTGGACTCAAAAATGAGTTTCATTCCACACTTTGACAATTTGATTAATAAATCATTAAAAATGGTAGGTCTTATCATGAGAACGACTAAGGATTTTAAGAAATCAAATACAAAATTAACTTTATTTAATTCAATCGTAAGAAGTACATTAGAATATTGTTCAATTATCTGGAATCCTTATTATCAAGTACACAAAAATAGGTTGGAAAGAGTTCAAAAAAAATTTCTTCGTCATTTAGCATACAATGATAAAATTTTAGATAAAATGAAAAGTTATAATGATTTATTAAGGCGCTACAAAACATTATCCTTAGCTAGTCGTCGTGATATATTAGGCTTATGTTTTCTTCACAAATTAATAAATGGTAGTGTAGATTGCCAAGATATATTAAATAAAATAAAATTTGTAGTCCCAAGACCCAATATGAGACCTAGAAGTAAACAAACTTTTTATGTTCAAATTTCAAGAACCAATTTAGGTATAAATGCTCCTCTTAACAGGACTATTATTTGTTTTAATAAAGTTTCCTTAAAGGCTAATATTGACGTATATTAGAAATGTATACTAATATATAAAGCTGAAGAGTTCGTTTGTTTGCTTAAACGCGCTAATCTCTGGAACTACTCCGGTCCGTTTTCGAAAACTAATTATATTCTTGCAGATTCGATCCTATTTCAATTTAAAAAAATAAATAATCAGCTACAAAACAACGTTTAATAACGTTTTCACAATAATATAACCAAAAAGAAATTAATTCAACAACGCGGTTAGAAAAATGTCACAAACACAAACTAAATATCTCGTCAGCGACTAATGACGATTTATCACAAAATGATCTCTTAGAATGATCTATTTAGAATGATTCCTTAAGAATGATTGCGACTCTAAAGATGCACCGACTTTTATGCTATAACTTGCTCATGCGCAGTTGACATATCCGGTACTGCGCAGGCGCGACCGGAAGCTACTCTAACAATATATAAATAAATACACATACAATTTTTATTATGTATAGGAGGTAGAACGACTCCATGGCAACTCTCACGGGCTGCACATGGAGGGCCTCACGGTTCGGGAGCGCATCCTGGGCCGGGGCTGCCCCGACCTGCCGCACCCGGTGGTGTTCCGGGGCGCGGTGTTCGCGGACGAGGCGCGGTTCGACCGGTGCTTGGCTCTGTGGAAACACGCACTCGCACTGAGGCATCTAAACCAGGCGAGTATTTGAAATTTGGCTTTTTTCTACTTTATGACGGACTAGTGCCAGGTTCCGCTTAGATTGTAGTGCCCCGGCTATTTGTGTATTTAATAACCTAGGTACCATTATTGATCGTATTTTACACAATTTTATACACGAACATTTAGTGTCATATTATAATAACACTTAAACGATACTTAAATTTAAAGTTTATATTATATTAATTACCTTTTATTATTAAAAAGTCGTGGGTGAAGACAAATCGTGGGTTTTTAATGTGTTTTAAATGTGGTGTTACAACGGAGTTTCTATGCCTACATTTTAGCTCTATCGTCGGACGATATACCATTTATTTATTTATTTATACTCTTTATTCACACCACAAGAACACATAAGAAGGGATTCCTAGTCATTCTTAAAAGTCTATTTGTAACTTTACTACCATATCATAAAGTTGAAGTGTTAGTCGAGAGGTTCAGGGAAGGCAAAACATTTGAGTGATTTTAGTATCGTATAAGTTGACATCAGTATGTCAATATTTATGTATCAGTATGTCAAGTACGAATTGTCTGTGGTAAAATGTCAATTAAAATGTAAACGTCGCGCGGGAACCGGGATGGAAACGGGATCGGAGACGGGAACGGGAACGGGAAGTATTGATAGGTCTCGATCGAAATTATCTTACTAAAATTTCTTTATATATCTAGAAATATTTTAATGATGACAAGTCCGGCAGATGGCCAATTATTATTACTCCTGGTATTGATAGGTCTCGATCGAAATTATCTTACTAAAATTTCTTTATATATCTAGAAATATTTTAATGATGACAAGTCCGGCAGATGGCCTATTATTATTATTACTCCTCGTATTGATAGGTCTCGATCGAAATTTTAGCTTACTAAAATTTCTCTATATATCTAAAAATGAATCCCAATTTCTCTTGGTCACGACATCATGCGTGAACGGCTGGTCGAATTTCGCTAATTCTTTTTTTCTTCGCTTTTTTGTTGTTTGTTAGTGTCAGGAGAAGGTGCTTATGAGAGAAGAGATTTAAAACATTGCGCGGAAAATCTGTAAACTTAAGAATACCGCACCACCATATTAAATTGTTTTTAATAATAACAGGGACGGGAACAGGAACGGGGATAATAGAATGTAGTAAATAGCAAATAACCCAACATTATACTATACTTGTGTCAGACATCATCTGACTTGTCTTTTTTGAGTTTTGATCTGAGTATATTATAATAATGATTAACGTATTTCATGATTTTCAATATCAATATTCGACTTTTAAATATATATTTTTTGCTATATTCAAATTCACAAATTACTTGTATCGAATTCATGCTGCGTTTTATGTAGATTCAGCAACGTGCCAATACCCGTGTCTAAAGATAAGGTGGCTGCCTCCTATGTGGTAGATTGTTCGCTTGTATGCAACCTTATTTACAGGAAAAAACTATCTATGATATAAGGAGGGATGGGTAATAGATATTCTTCAGCGTGGTGAAAAACGAAAAACACGAATGACCAAAAGTGATAGGCAAATTGTCCAATTGGCTGTGACATCCGGACCGTCAAAGTGAACGGAAACAAACGCCAATAGCGGCGTTTTTTATTGGACATTCCTTAGGCTCGTCGCCGTTGTATTGTTGCTGTAAGCCTGGGTATCACAATTTGTTTTGCTGTATTGTCTGTTGCCCCTGTATTGTTAGTGAAAACCGAGGATTTGCAATTTGTTTTGCGTTTTTTATGTACACGATATTGTATTTTTATATTTTGCTCCTGCAAACGAATTAGCGGTTGACCTAGTTATAAGTCATTGCAAATACAGATATTTTCCATTTCTTGAACTTAAATCTAATTCATATTTTATGGGTATGAAGCCCCTTTTTAAGTACATGTTTCGTGACTTATGACTAAACCTTTAAGATATATAAATACATATATCTTTGGCCAAAGATAATACACGCATTGTTTCCTTTATTATGCGAAGCGATTTTTTTTATTTCTCCCTTGTGTCGTTTTTTTTTTGTAGGTAGTAGCATGATTCTTTTCTATACTAGTATTAGTTAAATAAACCTCTGTACATTACTAACTTTTGCTTACAAATTAAAAGGTTTTTAAAAAAAATTAATTCAATAAAAGTGCAACCACACTGGAATGAGTAAGAAAACGTAAGTAAAGTGTTATAACAATTATTGTCATTAATGAAAAAGTTTACATTTCTAATGAAAAAATTGATAACCTTTATCAGCCAATCTTCTATTTATAATATCTAAATTAGGAAACAAAAAAAATAATAAGAGAGTTCTGGCAATAATATTTTAACAAATTGGGTTATCTATAATAGATTTTATGGAAAGAATTGTAAACGAAAATTTAAGCAGCGTCTTTATAAATAGCCTTTACTTATGCTATCATTATGTTGACTTTGAACTACGAGTAAATCAGAGTGGTTAGCCTCCAAAGTCCTTCACTTATCAAGGATTCCATTCAAAAATTAGGTCAATTGTTCGATCACTCGCTGTTAAAGCACCAGATAGTTGAAGGTTTTTTTTTTAATTCAACTGTAGAAATCTGGATAAAGATCTTTAAGATGTATTAGTGGTCACTCCTAATACCAGCGTTTAAAAAAAAGAACATTATTTATACGTCATATTATTCTTAATATTGCTTTAAAAAAATATACATACATGAATGTACTTTACGTTGTCTTGTAAACATCGAAATGAAGAGTTTTTTAATAAATATTTCATTCAGTTGTGAAAAACAGGGGCACAAAAAGGAGATAATTAATGACGGAGAGCCAATATCGTGATATGTCAGTACGGCGCGGCGCGAGGACTGTTTTCAAAATCAATGGATAATAATTGTATTAACTTTATTAATATGTAATACGTAATCAACGGCTAATTGAAAGTCGTATCGTGAATTGACTTTGTTATTATCGCAATAAGTCTTCGTTGATTTTATTGGGTTCGGTAGGTAGAATAGTTTGGTTTAATTTTATTTTATTTTTTTATTTAATTTTGTAACAAAATACGTTATAGGACATCGTTAAATTGCATATTATAAACCAC
The DNA here is from genome assembly GCA_024363005.1 of Charaxes varanes. Lineage (NCBI taxonomy): Eukaryota > Metazoa > Arthropoda > Insecta > Lepidoptera > Nymphalidae > Charaxes > Charaxes varanes. The sequence continues at coordinate 860,384 of JANCMC010000685.1, forward strand.
AGAGGTTTGTCCAATTTGCAAAAGTTAGTTCGACAAAGAATTACAATATTATATTATGTCTCTGTAGGCGTTAAGAGATTTGAATCAAACTAAGTACTAATTCGTAGAGTTAGTACTTAGTTTGATTCAAATCTCTTAACGACTTCAATCACATTGCTTATTTTGCTTAAATGGTTAAAGTTTCGCAAAAGTCATGTATGACAAAATTGTTCCCCTTTAAAAGTTCTAAATAAAAGTCCGCTACAGCATATGTCTATCTTTTAAGGTTGGTTCAGTATTATAACCTTTTTTATGCTAACCAAATTTGTTCTAAAATAATGCACTATTTCTGAAGGTCTTTTTATAAACATAATATTAAACCTTTTCCAAAAACTATTTTTAAACCCCTATTTGATAAGAGTGGCACACGAGGACGAAGTCGCGGAGTACAGCTAGTATTATGTAAAAGGATACAACATCGACACTCCAGGCGGCGATTCCCCGTCCAGCAATGCTAGGACGTATCGGGCCGCGTTCAGCAACGCGTCAGATTGCGTCAATGAGAACGGTTCGTGCACGCAACGATGTACCGCATCGTACGCGTGGTATATATGGGCAAGGCGATCGTTGTGCGCATACTGTTGCAGCAATGTAGCGCGATCACTGTTCGAAATAAATGCTTTTTATATTAATTGCCTCATTATATTATTATTCTCGATTAGTATTATTAGGCAATGTTAATGCCGGAGCTAAGCATAGTTTCATTTGAATGATCATGTAGTGTGGCAGAGGATTTTGTGCAATTTCACAAAGTTTTTAGAACTTTGTAGACTTCAAGCACACAAATGTACAAACACAGAGCTATATCTGGCTCCAGTATAATTAAAATCCGGTATAACTCAAAAATTTATATTTCAAAATAATATTTACCAAAAAATCGTTACTTTGAATTACTTATTCTTATAAAAAATACCATAGACATGCTTGTAATTGTTAAACTGATTTAAGGCTATAAGATACGAAATACTAGTAAAAATGCGATCTTGCTTTGTAAAATTTTTAATATTTAAGTTTAATTAATGTGTGAATTCTCAATAAGTAAATTAATGTAATTCAAAGAAATAAAGAACTTAAACCAGAAGTCTCAATGGCTATTATTGTATTCAATTTTGTACTTGGAACTTAATACTACTAAGATTATGTAAATAATATGAGATGCAACTTACTAGTCTGAGGCTGCGGCTGTATCAAGGTACTGCGTCGCTAGCAAGTAGTGTAAGTAACCAGCATCACTAAATCGCTCTTCTCCCACAGCATTAGACACTAGAACACTAAACACGCGCATGGCAGTCGCCGTATCACCGGCCATGTGGTACGCTGTAAAAAGAAAAAAATATCTCTAATGCCTGGCATCAATATTTATTACAACTATATTTATTTATACACAATACTTACATAATAGTATAAAATTTCAAACTTATAAAACAAAAATTTTATAATAGTCACTAAAGCTTACAAAATAATTTGATAACCATACAAATAACAGTCCAAATAGTATATTTGCCTGACTATAATTGAGTCATTGCCATGATTCATATATGATACACATTCACGAGGTATTTATAAATGTTAAATTACTGTTGTAAGTAAAATGTTAATTATTTATTTCAATGATATATTGTAACATAATATCCATTTATTAGAAAAAGCTGTAGTGTCTTTTGGTCTATTTTGAGCAATATATTTATTTAAGTCCAAAAATATATATGATAATTTTTGGAGATATACATAGGTGAAAAAGCAATATTAAAAGTAGCTTAGTTTAAATTTTGGTTGGATGTACCCTTTTGTCTTGTACAGTCATGAACAAAATAGAAAGACAGCCTTTTTCATAAAAATAAAAACAATTTAATTATTATTTTTCATTACAGAATGTCCAGCTCTCTATTCAAGGAACTGGATCGAACACCTGCTGTGTAAGGAATCTGGGAAGACATTAATATATAAAAATATTTCAAAAAGGCACACAAAACATAATTTTTATACCACATCTGTATATTTCTCCTTTTATAAAAATTATATTGTAACTAGAACACGTAATAAGCACATGTTTTTGAAGATTATTTTTTTTACCTAGAATTTTTTAAACAATGCCAAAATTATTAAGCCAAAATAATACATACAATTAAAAATAAAACTCTATCAAGATTCATTTCTCTCCTGTTAGCAATACATATTTTCCTGCCATTCCTACTGGACATTTCAACAGCGACCTACAAGTTTTTGAAAAATATAATCCGAATATTATTTTTTAATAATTGTGAGATTTTTAATAATTTAAAATTACAGATATAATTTTAGCATTGTTAAACTATTCTTTCTTTTAAAAATTAATCTTTATTGTAGTATTATTTTAGTCAGTAAGGGCTGTGAAAAATATATTGGTTTGAGTTTTATTACATTTATTTATAACAAATGTGTACATAACAAAAAAAAAAAACAATATTAACTATGAAAATGCTATGTCGATTACTTTGCAATAGTTGAATGAAATGTGTTAAATTATTTTGTATTAAAGTTAATTGACATTAAAATAATTGTTATAGACAAGGTTTTTTAACTACATGTTGAAATTCATGTTTGCCCAACTAAATTAGAAACCCTTCGGGGTCATTCCTCATATTTACCTATTTTATGATGTGAGTTCTATGCCGTGTTTATAACAATTATGAATACCGCTCACTAATAATTTTAAAAATGACATTGAAATCTTTTGTTGCAATTTAATATATTCGGTCGACTTTTTTTTATTTTCAGCCAGTATCTTTTTGATCCAATGCGTACATTTTATTTGAAACTTAATGGAAGAAATTAAATCTCTGTGGTAAATTTATATAAAAATAAAAAACAGTGCCGTAATGAAAATCAGTGGCTGTAATGAAATTTTATACAACATTACTATGTGGTTGGAAGAAAAAAATAATTTAATCGAATTCATAACTTTCTTTTACGGTTATCAACTTTTTATTGTTAGGTATTAGATACTTTATTTAACTATGAGATTTCTAATGCAACTAAAAAAATGTTTTATTATTTAGAAACACTTAATACAGATTATTATTTGAAACAAGAATAAACAATAAAGATAAGATACAGATTTTGATTATGGGTATAAACTAAAAGATTTTTCGTGCGACCATAATTTTTTTAATTCTACTATTTAAAAACACTTATCATAAATTATTATTTGAAATAAAAATAAACAATAAAGATAAGATATACAGATTATAAACATCTACAGAGAGTAAAATGATGCAATTTGGCGCCATTTTTAACGGGAGTCTATACTCTATAGACATGTTTTCGTATTCTATAATGCTGGAGTCAAAGATCGTATTTGCTAGGTCGTCGTCCTCGGATTGGGTAGACACGAGTGTTGGAGTTTTTTTTAGCGTCGTTTTTGCCGCTCTCGCGTGCGTTACCCTCTATGATAGAAATATGATGTTTTATGAACTGCGTGCTAAGTATTTCTTTCGCGTACAATTGCTCAACTGGTATTAAAATCATTAAGAGCTTTTAATTATATTGTAACAGGAATATATTATTACGTGAAGTAAAAACTTTCCGTAGCATTTTACGTAAATTGCGCAAACGGAAGAAGGAGTATGAAATTTGGCACTATTGTAGTTTATATAGAGGTGTGATGCTAATATAAAACATGCGTCATTAATTTATTAAATTATTAAAATAAAACCTCGCGCACACCAATGCCAAACGATTTACAAACACGTGTATACATTTTTTATTCGATGATGTCAGAGCGTAGTCATGACAACCATGACAAGATAACAATGTCTTTTATCAATTATGACATTTAATGCGATCAAATTGTCATATATAGTTCGCATTACTAAGAACAAAATTTTGCAAACAGCCGTCGATTTGCGTATTTATAATGAGTATGTTTTTGTTTGTTGTTTTTTTTTAAAATAAAATATGAAAGAAAAGTTACATTAAAAATAAGCTTAAGTAATAATTTAAAAAAGAATGTTCCCCCGTATAAATAGATGAGACATGAGAATGCGAATATAGTTTTACTTTTACTTTGTTTCTCCAATAACTTTTCATATTGATTATTAAATAAATTATCAACACTATCGTACTGCAGAGAATGGAAGAGTTCACAGAAATACTTAGAACTGTACAAAGAAGGAAATTCGAATATCTGGATCACATAATGCGAAATGAAAAGTATGAACTACTCTAACTCATAACACAGGGAAAATTAAAAGGCTGCCGAAGATCTGGCCGTAGACGAATTTTCTGGCTTAAAAATCTGCGCCAGTGGTTTAATTTAAGTTCGAGATCACTGTTTAGAGCAGCTGAAAACAAAGTGCAGCTAGCCATGATGTTTGCCAACCTCCGATAGGAGATGGCACTTGAGGAAGAAGAAGAATGGATTATTATCCTTATTAAAAGGTTTTAATAGATCAGGATGTACCGGAAGCCTGCAATTAACACAACTACGTTTCATTAATAATTGTGCAGACGAATTCAAATTTTCACGTGGAATATTTTTATCACTTAATGAATTTAAATAAATGTCTTTATTATTATCTATTGATTTTTTAATAAGTTTTTTGACAGTTAGCACCACTTTCTACCTTTTACCATTACCTTGTGCATAATATGGCGAAGAAAATATATGATTAAAACTCCACTCATTGGAAAATGTCTTAAAATTCAGATTAGTAAACTGTGGTCTGTTTTCACTTCTGACCACATCCGGAATACCTTAACGAACAAAATTCTCTGTAATAATTTTAATAACTGAATTAGAAGTCGTCTCTTCAAGAAGATAGAGAAGATTTTAATAAAACCAGAAAAATAATCAATCAAAATTAAATAACTTACCTTTCCATACTCAAATATATTTAATATTTTTAAGAAGAAACCATTGTAGGTATTAAATAAATCAAACAAAGGTATCTGTTGTGTTTGTACGGTACCTAAGCTATGTGGGTGGGCTTAGTGTAGCGGGGTTATCTCGAGCATACGGCCAACGGGTATGAACTATGAAGTTAAGCTAGGTTTAAACAAAGCCACTGACGCTGGCGTCAGTCCTCTGACATGCCGGCGCTAGCCTGACCAGTGTTGTTTACATGAGATCAACTGAATTCATTTCATTCCTGGTATATTCTTGTCGTATTCACAGGATTTGCGTTTTAAAAAATTCAGGTCAAATTCAGCTTCGCGACGGGTGAAACTTTAATTTATAACGAACATCTGTATACTATTAAGAGATGAGATCATCAATATTTTAGACGAAGAATTTGTAATGGATAAAAGACTTATATAATGAGAGATCCTTAACCAACTAAGATTCGAAGATCCTTCCGAGAACAGATGGACATTGCAAGTTACTACTGCAAACTTTGACGAGTTACTTTCACTTGTACAGGGCACAAATTTTATTTTTTCAACCTAAAAAAACCCCTTTCATCCATCCAATGTTTCTGTTGTGACTTAAAGAGTTTAAATCACTTACTTTCCAACTGTCTTTATATAAATCCTTTGATATAGACAGCCAATGACATGACGTATATAATCTTATTGCGATTGCGGAAAATCTTAACAAAAACAAACGCATAAAATTCTCTATGGATATGCTAGTGACTGACGCGATACCTCTACACGCCTCCTTACATTGTGGCAGTGGTTGCGGGACACGCAGGTGGAGGTCACTGGCTTGAAAAATGCCACTCTATTCCCGCCAGTGTTGGCAGCCAGGGCTGGCATGTTTTGAAAAATTATTTATACGAAGCCAATAGCAAGCCAGAACTGCCTTCGTCTAAACCTAGCTTTAGTCGTATCGGAGCTCCTGTAGATAGCGGATGATTGCTTTTGTACAAGAGTGTCAGCAAGTCAATGACGTAAGCTATCTATAGTACAGGGAATACTATAGCATCATTTATTATCAAAAGAGAGCAAAATTTAGATCTCGGATCAGCATTTTTTTGTAATATCTAATATCTATGGTCAATATGAGGTCACTTACCGACATCCACAATTAAGACTGAAAAAAAATTTCAAGTCAAATCAAAATGTTTTTATACACTTAGGTTTTTTCCAGAAATTATGCATTTATACGTTTCCGAAATTCATTTTTATTAAGTACTAGGGGACCAGGTAAACGTTGTCCTGCCCGAACGTTGGCTTAACCTTAGTATTGAATATCAATATATAGCGCCATCTATTTGTCGCTTACTGCAGTACGACCACTGGCCGCTCTAACTCAGCATTTTAAATCCCATATATTCTAAGGTATTTATTTTAGTCATGTGCTCTCTGTTTTGTCTATAATGTTGCGAAATTTTTCGTGGCTGAACGTAATGTGGAAGGCCACTATTTACCGAGACGTCCCGGGGGTACATTAGTCTCTGTGTGTGTTCTGGTAGTATATGCCTTTGACAAATTACGTCGCTTGCCGTAATATGTGTGGTTCTGGACCCTGGCTACGTGACGCTAAGGAAATGTGACCATTCCTTATGTCTAAATAAAGTGTATTTATACAAGGACTTTCTCGGAGACGGTTTTGTTTGAAGACAAACTGGTATTTAAAAAATTGCCCTAAGTATGTAAAACTTAACTTTATAGTTCTTAACGGATGTCTACTAATTATAAATTACTTACACTACTCCTAGCCAAATTTCATTTTTGTACGTCTCGCGGTTTTTGAGATTTCGTGACCACCAGTTTCGCCCTTATCTATTATATAATAATCTATTATATAAAAGAAACAAAATGAAATAGGTTTTTTTTTAGTATGTATATTAGGCTATGGTTTTGGCAAAGCGAGCACCTTTAAATAACGGAGATCATTTTCATCACAGTACACAGGAACAGCCAAATAAATTCACGACTTTCATAAGCGTACATTTATCTACGTAAACCTTTTATATGAAAAAAATGTTCATACGCGAGTATTTTCTTCCAACCACTTTTTCTATAGTAGGGCCCACATCGCTTGCTATAAACGTACGTTGACCCCTCGAGAAGGGCCGCTTACGCATCGTTTCCCAAACCTTTTTCCAAGGTGCCATTATTTTTACACATTATCTGCGTGACGTCAAAGTCGGATGGATTATAGTCCTCAATTATTGATATGTAGATCAATAAAAAATAATTCATTTATAGAAAATAACATTGTGATTCTATTCACCTAACTTATTTATGACAGATATATAGTAAAATTGTAAT
>JANCMC010000685.1:867722-1010528 GCA_024363005.1 Charaxes varanes
AATTTGGTTATAGATGTAGAAAATTAGAAGCTATAAAATTATTTATCCTAACAGTTTTGTATGAGATCATAGAACTGTCCTTACCACTTTCCCTATTTTATATCCATCGCTAGAACCACTGTAATCCACAGATATGCATAGATTTTCACAAACGTGCATAATTTTTTTTTTCATACAAGATGGCAATGTATGCAGCCAGCTTAGTACCAGGGTCTGCTTCAATAGCAGAAGATGCGGCTGTGGGGCGAGTTAAGATGACCGAATACCGATTGATGTCATCTTAGAAACCCCCACAATCTCACGGCTTATAAGCCACTCAGTAACGTTATTCGGAAACCAATGTTTTACGTACCTTCTGAAACATGAGAGAATTGACATATTTGAAAACCAGAACTGCTTAAAATAGCATCGACTAAAGTGCCGGCTACTGATTAAGCTAGGACCTCCTAAGGAACGCATTAAGTACATCGATCTAAAACAAGTTTAAACCCGAACTCAATTTTTGAACTGAATTTCTAGAAGAAGTACAAACAATCCTTGTTTGAAAGCAGGTTCCGCGCCTGAGCGGGGGCATATCATTTCTCAGTTGCACGCTTCGTTACTGCCTCACCTGTCTTCTATGACAATTCACGGATGTAACAGTCCTCCAGGATATGCACAGAGCACTAACGGAATAGAGCTTTTACTGTATATTATTCAGTATATAACAAACTCTATATAAAGTATCATTGCTCAGTTGCGCGCTTCGTTACCGCATCACCTGTCTTTTATGGCAATTCACGGACGTACGAGTACGCCCTTCAAAATATGCACAGTGCACTAACCGAGCAGAGCTTTTTCAGATCGGAATAATCGATATCTCTACAAAATAAATAAAATTGAAATACCTTTCTGTAAAGTGAAACTAACTTAAACTTACAGTACTAATAACAATCCTCTTTAACTACTTTATTTCAAAAGTTGTAAATTTTACTAATTGATTATTTTATATACAACTACAGTATAGATAAAATAATAATTAAGTTTTCTTAAATCTACAATTTCCCATAATTATGTTCAAAATTATAATATAAAAATGACGTCAGAGTTTTCTTAATTAATCTGTGTATAATAAAAAGTCAGTCGCTTACTTCGTTTACCGTCACCTGTCCCCAGCGAGTGGGTGACAATTAGCAGACGTTAACGAATTAACCCTCCAGGATATGCACAGAGCAATGAGGACACAGAGCTTTTTTAAATAATTTCAAGTGTAAACTAAAATGCGATTGTTTGAGACAATAAATTATGAAAGAGATCATCAAATAAGTATTAAAACATTTTGTTTTCCTTTAGCTCAAAGAAGATGTTTGCTGGTAAACTTCTTTATAGCTTCATACTAAGCTTTTATGTTTATTAGTGATTACGGTTTATATTATTAAGCTAAAATTATTAGTTATGTGTGATACAAATAATATCGTTCGTCTATATTCTGGTTGATCTGAGACAGAAAAACTTTCCAATCTGACAGCTCTAAATTACAAACCAGATATCTCGTATGGCTAACCCCTCTTATTAGGGTTCTGTAGGAACTAGGAACTATAAGGAATCCTTATAATTTCGCTCTGTCCGTCCGCCCGTCCGTCTGTCTGCCCGTAAGGTGGTCCTCCCCTAACATTTCCAAACTATTAGACATAGAGACTTGAATTTTTCCATGTTGATAGAACATGCTAAAAACTCATTAGCAAAATTATTCTGAACGAAATCGGATAATAACTTCTGAAGTTATTTAACAAATACGTTTATAGCGTATCAGATACGGAACCCTTCTATTTAAGCGTGTCTTGACACGCTTTTGGCCATTTTATATTGTATGTCTCTGTCACTGTTTACTCTTCACCTCAACATTCGTGCAGCATCAGCCCCACAGCAACGTGCCTTTATTTAAGCCTGAAAGGCATCGGATTGAAAACAAAAATTTAATTTCCATTCGGCTAAACTTTTGCTACTCTTTGGCCGAATTTCGGTATTTTAGGTTTTGTGTATTTCAGGTTTTATTTCTGAAATTGAACTCAAGTGAAAAAGATATAATAACTTTATTGCGCTTTGTTTTAAAAATCACACGACGGATGAATAACTTACTTGTCATGTTTATAATTATTATTTTGGCAACGCGTACAATAATCGCATATTAAGAGTCGCCACTGGCTGAGGCGCTTTCTGGGTTTCGACGCCTGGAGCGACGGCTCCATTCGCCCTATGGCAGTTTGTAGTCACTAAAGCGTTGTGGGGATCTATTGGATTACGTAGATTGGATGCAGAAAGGAAAACAATTGCAGAAATTTATAATTTCTAGTCCCTACTTATTTTGTTTTTGAGTTTTTCTCCTAATTTTCTTTGTTTACAGACCAGCGAATACCTCTGGAGGAAAGTATTCTTTGTTGCCAGTGGACTGTATTTTACCTCGAATCTAGTTTATGTAATATTTGGTCAAGGAGAAAAAGCCGCATGGGATAATCAAAATGAAGATGAAGAAATGAAAGATTTAAATGAAACCGAAGCCATGATAAAGGAAAACGAGAAAAATGAATGTAAAGAGGATAATTGTAAAAAATAACATATAATCAATAACGGAGAGGCACATATATACTATATTCTTCATGTACAGATATTTGTATATTATTTAAAGAAGCACAAGTAACCTCTTTGTGAGATAAACAAATAAACATTGTTAAAATCGTCATACATTTTGCTTCTAATCTAGTTGATGTAACATTTGGTGAAGAAGAAAAAGCCGTTTTGGATAATCCAACTGAATATGAAGAAATAAAAGATTTAAATGAAACCGAAGCCATGATAAAGGAAAACGACAAAAATGAATGTAAAGAAGATAATTATGAAAAATAATAAGTAATCAGTAATATAAAGGTATTGTATATATATTTGTATATTATTTTAATAAGCACAAATAACCTCTTTGTGAGACAAAGAAAAAAAACATTATTAAAATAGTCTTATATTTTACTTTGAATCTAGTTTATATAGTATTAAGTGAAGGAAATAGGGTTGCATGGGATAAAATACTGGGCGATGAGGAATTGAAAGATTTAAATGAAACCGAAGCGACGATAAAAATGAATGTCGTAATGAAGATAATAGTGTAAAGTAATATTATAATAAATGTGGTAAATAGTAATATAATAAGGTGGTGTTTCATTCACTAATATGTAATTTGTGTTTAGGTTTAAAGAGCACTTTTGCCGAAATTGGCTGGCTTAAAATGCGAAGCGTTAGAAGGACTTCTTAAACCTAGCGTTATCCAGGTCTACTACCAGGGTCCATTTAAATAGCAAAGGATGGTACTACGACCATTTGTTTAAAAAATATTTCATGTCTAGATTTGCCCACTTTGAGGTAAACCTAGAACCACAACTCTCTAAATTATTAATGGAAGAAAATGCTATTAATTTACGGATAGAAGTTTGATTAAATCCTCCAATAGCTCCTACTATATATATTTTTTTTAGAAATATATAAATACATACATATGAATAATACACACACAAACTCGAGGTGGGAATCGAACCCACAACCCCTGGAGCAGAAGGCAGGGTCACTGCCCACTGCGTCAACGGGCCAGCCCGTAAAATATATATGCATTTATGGGTAAAGTATCCCAACTGCATAATTACCTTATATATTATGTATGGATTTAAAATACAAACATACTTACTCTGCATTTAAAACCATCACTACCATGTATCAAAATGTTATGCCTATTTAGTTTAGTTTTAAGTATATAATTATCACAGAGGTTGCATTTAACTCTGCTCTTGTCAGCTCCGGGATGACTTTTCGTTATATGCATATGGACGCTTCTCACTGATAATTTCTTCTGACATAATTTACAAACAACCCTCTTTCCACTCTCATCTGTATTATCAAACTCGTACAATAAATTATTCGTTAAGTCTGTATGTTGTTTCGTTACATTTGTTTTTAACTCTTTCAATTTTACGTTAACATTATTTTCTATTTTGCAACTGCTTAGAAAATGTGTTGAATTTTTAATGTTATCATTGACTACAGTCATATCAGACTGATGTGTTATAAAATTGTTGTTAAATAATGCTGATTTGTTAGCACATAAGCTTTTATTTATCACATTTAGTGTTAATTGTGAATGAGATTCAGTTTTTATACTAATTTTTTTATTTTCCACTATACAGTCTTTAATTTTTGTTTCAAAGTTTGTTTCATTCTTCTGTGTATTTGAATCCTGCACTAAATATTTCAATGGCTGATCATCCTCATCATCTGAAGCATTATTACATTCATTTTTAACATCTATATTGTCCGTTGTTAATAAATTTTGCAAATCAATTCCACATTCATTTGCTACTTCTATATTTCCTTTATGATCAACTGATTTTATTTTCAAGTTCTCTAATTTACTTTGAATAGCCATTAATTTATTTTCAGATTCTTTACAATGTTTTCTAAAATTGGCTATAACAGTGATTACATTCAAGCATTCGTTACACATTTTTTGTGGCAGACCATCGTTCAGTTTGATCTGGAATAAAATAATTAACTGCAATAAATATAAATATTCCAAATTTGAATTTTATATAAACAATTAATTGTAATTGCCAGTCTGTAAATTCATCTAGATGGAATGCAATGCTTTCGTCCAACATTAATGATTTAATTATTACAAATGACATTGCGGGCGTTACCGATGGAAGCAACTTACCCAAAAACTCTGGAGTCACGATCCTCAGCAGTGAGGGAACGATTAAGAAGAGAAGAGAGATTGAGGTCTTAATGTATTCTTGGAATGATTAAATTAATGTCTATATCTATAAATTTTTGTATATGAAGGTGTATGTGTGGAATTTTCAATTCTGAACCGATGTCTTATTGTGAAATTGGTTAACGGTTTGCTATTTCTCATTTTTATTCAATAAGTAAAATTGCTTGGTTAGTAAATGTTCAAAACTACACGTAGAGGGTGAAAATAGGCCTTAAGTGTAACATCGTCCAATCTAAACTGGAATCAGCGGGACAATAGCGGCCGCGATAATCCACTTGGCAACTCCACACAATGAGGCGTCAGATAGCGAACCTGTCTGGTTTATAGAGGCTTTACGGAAGCTTAGGTTTATCTTTTCAATTGAATAGTTCTGTGTCGTTCATCTGTTGATAACAACAGCTCAACTCTTTTTTGTTGCACTGCAAAGTCTAAAAAATATTCTTGGAGTTTGTTTAACACTCTCGTTTCAAACTTTAAAGGTACTGATGACCTCTTTAGACGATTCACTTGGCAATTCCACACAATGAAGCGTCAGATAGCGTACCTATCTTGTTTATAGAGGCTTTGTGTTAGGTTTAGTTTATCTTTTCGTTCAATACTTCTGTGCCGTTCATCTTATTAATAACTTAATTTTTTTTTGTTCAAAGGCATTGTTTAGAAAATGGTTTTTGAGTTTTCTTAACACTCTCGCTTCAAACTATAAAGATGCTAATGACTTAAATGAATTCCTTGGTCTGATGGCGAACTCATCTCTATTGTAGAGGCTTTGCGGAAGCATAAGTTAATTTTTCTTCAATCCCTCAGCTCGATATTGTCTACTGCCTAGCAAAAGTGTCCTCCAGTGATTTCCACAGTGATCGATTTTGTGCCAATAACATCCAACGGCTGTTAACTGTATCGTAGTCCATCAGTTTGGAACATCATCGCAGAACCTTTGCTCCGAATAGGTTATCCTTTCTTCGAGCTATGTGGCCTGTCCGTTGCTACTTCATCTTGCAAATTTTGAGAGCAATTTCGGCAACTTTAGTTCGTCTGCGGATCTTCTCACTCCAGATTTTGTCAGCCAGCGTAACGCCTCAGGTTTATAATTAGTAATAGTTGCAATGTTTAGAAGAGGAGGTCGTGGTCTAATCAGTGATCGGCGTTTGAGTCGATCGTTAAGTTAAGTTGCTCTGGCTGCGACCGGGTGATAGATGGGTGACCCATTCTAGCACTGGTTTATTTATTTACAGAGCACGCAAGCACTTTAAAATAGAAATTACAAAGCGAATTTTTGATTAACTTTTGACAAACTTTTCGTTACTTAGCCTAAGAATTCTGACGTTAATGTTACAAATTGGTTTTCTCCTACGTGACGGTAGTAGTGCGCAGCTCGCATTTCACTTCAGGTTTTTGATTAAATATGAAATGGAAGTTGGAACAGTGACTTATCTTTTAAGTGACGTGACGCTATCTTTGCGAGTTTTAAACGAGGACATTGCTATAAAATTGCTATGTAGAAATTGTAAATTGGAATTCGCCATTTTTAAGTATTTTAATAAGGTTTAATTATTCATTTATGAGTTTGTACACTACGTCAGTACTGCGTATGTGTTCTTAAAGTCCAGCCGAGTAAATAACGCACGCAGAATTTTTGCGGATTTATGCAAAGTATGATTTATATCACATCGATTAAATGCTTGATATTCAATCCAAAATATGTTCGAAAGATGATATGATGTTTTTTCACAAGTATTATATTCAGCAAACTAATTGATAAATGATCAAGTATATACGTAAATTCAAGAACGAAAAACTAAACTACTTTACTTAAATCCGCTAATGAATACGAGGGAAAATCGGTGCAATACTGCAGCCAGACCCGAAACGATTTTCCCTCGTATTTATTCGCGGATTTAAGCAAAGTAGTTTAGTTTTCCATTCATGTCACGGATTTCCTCAAAGTTGCGCCTAATTCTATCAATTATATAAACGAGCAAAAAGCTGAGCTTGGTGAGGGCTTGCGTAGTTTTTCATTTATAATGTTTCATTACATTACTTTATGACAGATAACACATCTAGTAGTTAGAGCATAAATCTATAGACGTGATAGTTTTTCAGTAAAGTACATCACAAAACTGCTCAGATTTTGGTATAGTGTTAGTGTTGGCGTAGTTCTTAATAAGTATATTATTTTTTTGATTATATTATTTTTTTAAAAGATGACATATTTAGATATGTAAAGAAATTACTATGTTAGAGCAAAAATCTATAGGCATGATAGTTTTTTAGTTAAGTGTACCACAAAACTGCTCAGGTTGTGGGATAGTGAATAATATTATTATTCGATGAAAATCTATCTGGCAATTTACTGCCTAGGATTATATCAACAAATATTCCAATCAGGCCTTCATTCTTTCCTCGCTTGTCATAATTATCTACAGGGTAATGCGTCCCATCTACTCAGAATGTAAGTAAGCACAAAAAGTTGAGTTGAAAATTAGGCTAAGTAACGCGCGGCAAAACTTTTAGCCCTCGCTTCAGATAAACGTTTTTACAAAAACTACCCTGCGTTAAAATAAGTTATTGTAATAGATTTGCGCAGCCACCCCATTCCTCGTCCCGTCATATCTTTATTGAATCTCGGCCTACGCAGAACGCAATTTTCAATGTCTGGCTGAGCTTATTTCGGTCCGGAATTTTGAATAAAATATGAGTTGTGATATCGCAAGAAATATGAGACGATGTTAAAAATACATTATTTTTATTATGAGTGAAAGACGTTATACATAAGAAGGTGATTAAGAATTATTCAAACTATATACAACCCGTATTGAATTAGACTTATTTCGACATAGATTCTCGACATAGATTTCACCTTCATCACATGGATTTCTTAAACTTATTTCTTTACCTCGCACAATTCCTTTTTGGAATCACTTACCAGATTCGGTATTTCCGAACCGATACGACTTAGGAACCTTCAAGAAAATAGCAAAAATTAAATTAATAATGGCGGTAATTATTTTTAAAGTTTCTAATGTTCCGCCCCATTTTCTATTTTTTTTTATAACAACCTTCTCCCAACAAACACAACCAAATAAGGTTTATGGAAATCGGACCAGCCGTTCACGCGTGATATCATGACCGAGGGAAACAGGGTTTTATTTATATAGATAACAAGCTGTGCTCACGACATCGTCTGCGTAGAATTAGGTAAAAAAAATAGATTTAATTTTAGCGTTATATATAGCTTCCTTGATAGATGGGATATCTAACACTGGAAGAATTTTCGAAATCGGACCAGTATTTCCCCAGATTAGCGCGTTCCCGTAAAAAAACAAACGAACTCTTCAGCTTTATATATTAGTATAAGATTATATTCAAAAACGGCTAAGAAGAAATTAAAAAAATTGTAGATGCACTGTATAATAGTGAATATTTTAGACTTACAATAAAGACATTGACACTAAATCAAACACTATTTCGATATCATCATTCCAGCACTCGCGTCTCAGCAATCTCACATAAACACAAGACGATTATTTCGTAATTTACTCCAAAAGCTAATTATTCTCGGCCCAAATACCGTCGAATATCACGTAAATGAATCCTTTGCTCGCAGACAACCTCGTGAACCATCAAATTACTCTAAGCACAGCCTCAGGGCACCAATTACAGCGCAAAGCTTCTCTGTGTCGACTCCTTCCTGCAGAACCAGAGCTAATTCCATTTATGGTGAACTTTGTAGCCACTGATAATGATCATTTTAGCGATATGAGACAGCCTTCGTTAAATTTTGGAATAAGCCCTTCAGTCTTCTATATTCTATTAAGAATAATACATTACCTAGTAGTCACATTGCATGTACCGAACACCCTGGAAACCTAATCCTAACCGCGACAATGTCACCCTGTATGTATGCGTCCAACTTGAGACAGAGTTGAATTAAGGACAATAGCCTTAAACCCGCGCCTGGTATTGTACCAGTAATACGATTAGAAGTAATTTTTTTATAGATTTCACCACCAGTTTTTTCACTAGATTTTCCACTATCCTTATAAATATTTTACAGGAACAAAACTAAGTTTGGTCTCCAATGATGGCCCCGTCCTGTTTGCTAAATCAAGTAAGCTAATGATTTTTATATTATAAAAAAAAATCACCACAGTCGCAATCCGCCCCGTTTATTTTAATTAACTAGCGGCCCCGACAGATATTGTCTTGACCGTATTTTGGCCCTTCTCTTATTAGCCAATTAAGAAATCCCCTTTATTTATTTAAACTTTATCTTAAAGATGTAAAGCCGAAGACTTTGTTTACTAGAACTCGACAATCTCATGATCTACTGGTCCAATTTGAAAAATTCTTTCAGTGTTAGATAGCCCATTTATCAAGGAAGGCTAAAGGCTATATAATCATCACGCTAAAATTTAATCAATTTTTTTTATCTCATTTTACGTGGATGAAGTCGCGGGCACAGCTAGTTTTCTATAAAACGTGACAATAGCCGAAAGTTTTACAAAATAATAATTTTTCACATCAGCAGCTCAAACATATGAGTTTTGCTGGGTAGAAACAGTGGGCAAAATGCGATTTTGCCCACCATGATGGACCACCATAATGAAAACTAACAGAAGTATATCGTTATAGGATGAGATCAGATCGGAACTGGTTGGGCAGGGAAGGTAACACGGGCAGTGGAGGTGAGAGTTCGTGCACACGTTAAAGGGATCTCTCCAACCTAAACTTGGATCACAAGTTCCAGGCACTTTCCTTTCTTCTATATCTGCAATACGATGAATTCGATAGCCGCACGGTCAACCCACGGAGCATTGCTAACAAATCTGTTTCTTTTAGACTTAAAGTGTTGTGTAAGTTAACTTAGTTAGGGAAGATAACAAACGAACCAAACCACTAGTATTGAAGTACGCCCACTGATGAGTCTTCACCAATCCTGATGTGCCTGTATACACGTTTCTTCTTCTTTACTGTATGTCCCACATGGTGGTGGGATAAGCCTTCCGAATTTTCTTCTACCACTTTGCTCTATCATTCATATCGTCTTCGGAAATTCTGCACTTCCTCGTGTCCTCTGTCACTACATCTCTCCATCTTGTTTTGGCTCCGTCTCCGGAACTTTGACTATTATAAGATTTATAAGAAAAACATCAATGCTCATGAATTTGAGGATCTCTTCCGATTTACATTGTATTCCAGTGTCAGAAACTGACTTGGTGGCATTGGGACCACCTCGAAAGAATACTCTATACAAAAAAAAAATCGTTTTAGAATTGACGGAGAAATCCGTGGACTTAAAGTAGAAACAGACAATATAACCTTGTCCTTTTTTGGAGTCGGTAACAATGATGATGATGTTAAAATTGGCTACCAATCAGGAATCAGCGGTCAGTCTGTTTCGCATATTAAAGTTCCAACAATAAATACAGTTAAGAAAATATATCAAATACTCCTACAATTATCATGATAAGGATTTCATAATTTCATTGTAACAGGTACGTATAAGCCTCAAGTGCTTTTTATTTTGTAACAAAATGAGGAATTTCCTCACAGAATTGTAAAGCACTTCACCTAGATTCAAGCTCCAGGCCAAACTTTTTCTTACTCCCTAATTAATAAAAGAGTTTCGTGTACACTTCACTTTAATTAAGAGATCTGAAGCAATTTGTCGTGTGGTTCGACCTGGTTTGCACGAGTGCCTATCGGGATTGATGTCTTTTGAAGATATATTGTGCATCAAGTTTATTGGAAGTAAGGAATGTAGCTACTATGTTTTTTCCGCATTGCAAATTACACAGACGTTAATTAATACAAAATAAGTACTAAAAAATTTATACATGGAATGTAATGCGGTACAAAATAACATCGAATAACAAAATAACATTTTTATGGTATTCAACTCGATAAAAACAGACAATACATCAAATTGTTAATTCAATTTACATTTCAATTCATTAACAATCGAATATGAGAGTAGCCATTGATCTGATTTACAGGTTTAAATCAATATGTACCTATGTATTCATCTATAACTTGTTTGTCTTATTTTTACCAAGTCTAAAAAAATACTGATCATCTAACGGAAGTCACTTATATGTAGGACATGAAACAGTTTATTAAGTCGAAGAGCATTGAGGTGGTAAAGCATCATCACCTTAGATTTTTCTAGACAAACTTGTCTCATCAGTATCAACTAATCTAACTACGAAGAATTATAACGTATTCGTATTGCTTGTATGAGTCATCGTTAATAATTAAATGTGATTGTTTCAACCACACTGCTATTTAGAATTTTGTCCTCAACAAAGAGCTCAGTACCTAAATTGATTGCTTTGTAAAAGTAGGGTGCAACGGAGTGAAGTAATAATTAAAGTGGAACAGTGACAATTTAATTTTCTTCAAGCGTGGTAAACTTGTCACAAATTACATACATATGGATAATACACCCAGACTCGAGGTGGGAATCGAACCCACGACCCCCGGAGCAGAAGGCAGGGTGACTGCCCACTGCGCCAACGGGCCAGCCGAATAAAATAAAACTGAAGTACTTTGCTTAAATGTGTTAATAAAACATTTATAATAAGAATTTGAGTCGTGGATTGAAGCAGACTAATTTGCTTTTTCAAGTTTCAAAATAAATGAGTAACATTATTATTTTAAGCTTCAAGGTGCTGCACAAAATTGTCAATGTATGAACGAGTATTATTCTCCTTCGTGATATACGTACGAACCGCGGCCGTATATTTTAACTTTAATCGTACATTTATTAACTCTAATGATATACTTTAATTATAATATCCACAATTAACGTTCCTTTTCACAATTTCATGTGGTTGTTATTGAGTCACTTTAATTTTTCTATACACGTATTCCACTTCTTATTTAAATTTTAGTTACAATTAGTTTGTATTTTTTTATGTATGTACTTTTTACTTGTACATACATAAAAAATGTACATGTACTTTTTACGGAAGCGGTATATCGGAACCGAATTCGGAACCAAAAGTTTTATTTGGTCTATCGAAACGGGAATCAGAAGCAGATACGGAATTGGAACCGAGAAATAACGTCCTACACATTAGTAATCAGTACTGTCTTATAGTAAGAATTACTTAAAAATTAAAATGTATTTAATAAACAAAAGCATTACGACTTTTAGTTCGTCCAATCTATTTCTTAAAAGCCAACTTCGACCAGCCAGCATTTACCTCATCGAACTCTAGGACCATTGACCTCTGATATAACTTCCGATCAAAAAAATTTATCGGAACCCAATGTCTAAAATCTGAAGTTCCGAACATTCGAAATCGGATTCGAACCTCCGTAACATCCCTAGTTTTTACTATTATTATTATTTAAATTAAAGTAATTGTAAATAATATCTATTAATTATATAATTACTTTAACATATTTATTTTGCTTTTTGTGTACCCATTTAAAAAAAAATTGTAGCCACCTAACTTAAAAATTCCCGCTAGATCAAACTTTTTCAAATCACTAAATTTACGTCGTCAATTTCACTTTATAATCTAGTTTATCGCGTTCAAAACATTGTTTTGGAGAGTATAATATCGTCATGAGCCAGATTAAGAGCTAATTTGAAACGATGTCACATTTGTGACACAACATGGCGTCAATGAATAGCCGGGCGGTGAATTGACGTTGACGAAAATTGCCATAAATAATGGAGGCGGCTAACGACTGACGAGCGAGCGGCTGAAAAAATAAAAAATATTCTATCTCTCAGGTCGCATCAAACTACAAATAAATAATAATTTTCATGAATATCGGTTCATCAGTAAGTTTATTAGAAACATCCATAGTGATACTGAATTTTTATAAACCGAAATTGAAATTGGCCTATAGCCCTCAAGGTTAAATTCCTTTCCAGTTGCATAAGAATTTTCAAAATTGGTTTAATATAACCGGAGACTATCCCCAACGTACAAACTCACAAACTTTACAACTTTATAATATTAGTATAGACTAGCTGAAACCCCCTACATAGTTGCTGTTGAATTCGACAAGTTTGTCCAATTTCGATAGTTTTTTATTTTTTTAACCTTGTGAAGAACCTTCTTCTTTTTATGTTCTTACAAAAGTTCCTTGGACTTCAATTATAAAAAAAATATATTTAAATTAGTCCAGGCGATTTCTGTGTCTGATGGACAATACCATAATCTTTTTCTTTTTCATTTCTTAGTGACATATTTAAAAACCTTTACACTTTAAATTTGTCTGTTCCTAAAAACCTTCCTCGGACTTATTATAAATAATTAAAAAAAGACTTAATAGAAATAATTAAAAAATAATATAAATTGTTCTAGTTGTTCTCTATCTCTGAAGGATAAGTTCGTAATCTTTTTTCTCATTTTGTAGTGAAATAGGTGAATAATAACTGTGCTCTAAACATTTTTAACTGCAAGCAACAAAGTTAAGTTTATTGTGGCGATAAGAAGAATGTCAAGTGCGTATTACCTGCATATCACATAAAACATAACATTATTTCTAGTTCTCAAACTATTTTGTTACCAACATTCGAAATCCAATCGAAATTGCGAACATATAAAAATAATGGCGGGAAATTGACAAAGAGAGAAAATTGTTGCGATTATTTTATTAATTACCCACGTAAGCAGCGATCAAAGCATATACAGCCTGAACACAATGTGTTTAAGCTATGCTTATTAAAACATACCACGCACAAAAAACCTTTCTATTTATATTTTACCGAAAAAACACATATCATCTAGGAAAAGCAAAAAGTAGAAAAGATTTTATGACCATAGACAACATGTGGAGACCATAATGTACATAATTTAAGCGCGATAATTAATAGTGTAATCCTAAAGTCATTTTCAATTCAAATAACCGAGATTTTTTAAAATTTTTTAATCACAAACAACGGTCAAAGCATAGCTTAAGATTATTTTGTTTACATTTTGTTAATAAGGTTAATTTACCATAAACAAATATTCTTTCTATTTTTACCGGAAAAATATCTCATCTAGGAAACGTAAAACGACAGCTCAAAGTGTTTGTACATTTTTTCCTTGAAGACTATGTACGCTTATTTGCTAAGCCAACCTCATTTCCAGTGCTGCCAAGTTAGATGTTTACATAAAGTCGGAGCTAGACATAGCTTCATTTGAATGATCATTTCAATGATCATGTAGTGTGGCCGGGGACTTTGTGTAGCTGCCCAAAGTTTTGTAGAACTTTGTTGTCTTCAATGACAACAATGTAAAAAAAACTTTCAGCTATCTCTGGGGCCGGTATAATACGCAGGGATTACAACCTGACAACACTTAAAGTTTAGTAGTTACTAGTTACTTAATGTTGCAATATTAATTACCTAAAGTCCGCCATTTTGATTATATCTTCGTGTGGATTCTAAGCCTGAACTCTGAAATAAAAACCACATTTTATAGGATATTATTAGAATCTCGCTTAAAATAACTTCGGGCGATGTCGGACCGAAAACGTTTATTACATGATCTTCGGGTAATAGATTTACGAGCTGAGCTAGAAAAACGTAACCTAGATAAAAGCGGCGTTCGCGATGTGCTTTTAAAACGCTTGACAAAGGTAAATAGGAAACTTAGATACATAAGGATTATTAAACTTGAGGAAAATAGAAAAATATAGTATTTATTTCATTTGCCTTCAGTTACTCGAAAATGTATCACGATGATCGTTAAACTAATTTTCATAACGAAAGTGAAAGTGTTCGCGCTGTTCGTCGAACCTAACCACCCTAAAAGGTTTTTTAAATACAGTTGACCGCGGTTTTAATCCGTTCCGGATTTTCGGCTTCGGTGCGGACAGTCAGCCACATTTTAAAAAAATTGACGCAAAATTAACATTTTGAGTGTTTTTTCATAATGTACTTTATTATTGTTTGTGTTTAGTGATTGTAAATTAATTTTCGGCGTAGCTAAAGGTCGTAACAACGAATTAAAAAAATAATTAAAAGTCAATCAACCCTACTGGAAGATATTTCAAATAATAGACTGTTGGCTTCAAGAAAATTCAAAGATGGATAGACCAAAGTACCCTAGAATTCATTCCTACGGAAGCATGAGCTCAGGTCGCAGCGATGATGACATGACTGTCCACAGTCAATTGTTCCCTTACCCGAAGAAGATGGTGATAGAGAGAGAGATTCTGTACGAGGAAGAACACCCACCATTTCAACCTCTCTTCGCAACTTCTAGAATTTTCGGGAAAGCCAGATTCACCTACCTCCTCGTTACATATATACTGTTTTATTTGTCTTATTTGGTGTCTGGAGCCTTGGTTTTCTCCGCGCTAGAAACACGAGAATAAAAGTAATTTTATACATTTAATTTTTTTAGATATTTGATCAATATTATTAATTTAACTTTTCAACAGACTCTTTCTCTTTTATTAGGGTTGACATTATTGATATTATGTGCCGTTATGAAATCACTTGTATTTTTATAGAGCCAGTAAATTTTTTATAAAGCATTTGTCACAAGAGATTTAACTCATTTTTTCTTCCAACTAAGCAGTAATATTATCATTAATCAATACATAACCGATCAAAAAGGACGCCTTTTCTGCTTAGAAAACCAAAATGTCTCCTATTTAAGTTTCATATAAAATGTATGTGTTGGATCAAAAATAAACTACCTGAAAATAAAAATCGACCGAATAAAAAGAAATAAAAAACGAATGGGGCCATATTCACCATGCCACTGTACAACATGAATTATATTTGGTAAGAAAAGTTTAAAAAATGGAAATAAACGGCCATAGCGTCGTAGATTCAACTCTAGAAAATATATAAACAGCTGCAAATAAAATAATACACATTGAATTATTACACTAGCTGTTTCACACGACTTCGTCCACGTAAACTTGCAAGACACTTTCTTAATCTGGTCCTTAGCGGATAAACTACTTCTTTGCGAAATATCATCTTTGTACGTCCCGCGGTTTTCGGGATTTCGTAGTGGATGATCCTTTATATAAATATATTTTGTTATATTCGTTCCAATACCGATCCGGTCGTTCCCTTTCTCGAAGCTTAAAAAAATGTACTAGGAGTTCCAATTGAATCTATGCCTTCTACCGTTGAAATATTTAAGCTCTTCTTCAAAGTGAAGACTGAAATTGTCATATCTGTTTGAGCCATTAATTGTTTAGTTTCGCCTACGGGCCGATATTCAATGATCCGGAGCGCGTCTAGCTTTGCGAAACATTGATATCACTCTACAATTGACAGCTGAATTGTATTAATATGCATCACGTGCGCGCGTTAACTGATTGTCTGTACAAATACGTGGCCTGTGTGAGAAAAGAGCGTTATATAGAAATCACGACTACGTGTCATATTAGTGGTGAGTTTGTGAGAATCCTGAGGATTCTGGGGATGACGTCAGACGGCAGTTCGTCATCTTAACTCGCCCCACAGCCACATCTTCGGCAATCTAACCAAACCCTGGTACTAGACCGAGACAACTCTAGCAATAAGAAGAAAATGTTAATACGTACACTAGTCTTACTAGAAATAGTGAATAGCAATTTCTTACTTACAAACGTTTATCTTTTTCCAGTGCTATTACTTTGTGTAGTCTGCTAAGGATTTTTAGTAATTGAACATTGTTATTTTCCTAAAATGAAATTATTATATATCTGCTATTCCTTAAATATTTAATAAACTAAAAAGTTACAAAACGAAAATCCCTGAAAATCTGGAACATATAAATTTATTCAAATAATTTATATCTTAATATTATGTACCTAAAGTAGGCAGTGCATGTGCCTTTATAATTTCATGGTAAGGTTTTGCTTTCATTTTTTTTTGCCCAACGATTGTCGCTCGATTCCACAATTACAAACACTCAAAAGGTGAACGCACTACCATTTAATTGTTTGCTGCAACCATTTCCGCCCACGGGCAAATGTTCTTTGTTAATGAACCGGTGTGCGCCTAGCTTTGCGAAATGTTGATATTACTCTTACAATTGACAGCTGAATGAAGTATTAATATGTATTACCCGCACGCGCGCCGAACGACATTTCAAACGTTTGCGTGTATGTTTGTATTGGTGTTTTGTTCATGCAAATAATTGTAATAAGTGCGATTAACGCCGTGTTTAGATTGATAGAATCGAATGTATTGATAGAGTTAAAGACAAGCTAGAAAATATTACATAAAAATATAATGACAATGTTTTACTATGTGGCTCATTAATTGAGCTACATAGTTAGTACGTAATCCACGTTCCGTGACGTCACTTTAGGGCTCGACTGAAAATCAGCGCTACAGTTATATGACATGTGTTCTACACAATTGGCGTTGAGCTGAACACCCATTCTCAACGATCACATAGATAGTTATTTAATTATCGCTTTTAATAGATATATTATTATTTTTGAAACTCTTGTACTGTCTGTGTTGCCTTTTCTTTCTTTCTACTTTCTTTCACCATATGACTATACTCTTCAGGAGGATATGATTCATAAATAAAAATAATTATGCAAACCATTCCTAATGTCCGTTTCCTATTTATCTCAAATTTCTTCAAAGCAAACATCCAACCGAGTTAAAATGGTACTACGGGACTGTTAAAATATTAGAAGTAAAAAATATTTGTAGCAAAAATTATTATTAAAAATGAACGTAATGTAGTGTTTATTAAGGGCTGTAATAACGTGATATTAAGCTTGACTGAGTTTAAAAAGCGGTTTGATCGCTTTAACCAAGACCAGAAATTCTTTCCGTTAGAATGCCCTACTGGAGTTTGTTAAATATACTTGTTCTTAGAGTTTATTAGACAATTTTGATCCATAATACTAAGGAATAATTTATAGAGCAAAGAGTAATGAAAAAGAAGCAAAATTGTATTAAATATAAAACTGGTACTAGAACTGGTGGTTACTAAAATGCAAACTTGTGATTTTCGGCATATTTACAGAAAGTTTTTGTGTTTAGTCACCCTCGAAGTGTAAGAATCTGACTCAATGATTTAACGTAATTTAAATAAACCCCTGGAGTTTAGGGTATTCATGGGCGTCGGTAGTCACTCAAATGAACCGTGTGCCCGTTCATCCTTTGATATTTATAAAAAAAATATGAACATTAGAACTTACACTTTGCTTCTTTTGTACACGTACTAAGCTTTTCATGCTTTACCCCTCTAGCCGTCCAATAAGTATTAAAATATAGTAATATTATAGGAATATTCAATTGTAAATATTGTAATACAAAGATATTGAAAACTAATAAAAGGTATAAAGCGTCAAAGAATATAATAAATACGCCACTGAGAAGATCAGTAAACTAAGACTTACAAACAATACAAACAACGTCTGCCCACTTAACCAGTAGCGCACCTACTGTGTAACACATCGAAGAAGACCTTTTGAAAACCGATATTGTTCGTACACTCGACTTTTTACGTACCTACTCCTCCGAAGCCAATAATCCCTGGATCCTCTTACAAAGTTACGGGATATCGAATTTCTTGGTATTTTCCAGAACACGACCGAAGAATGGAACGACAATATTCTGTTAAACATATTCCTATAAATTGTTCCCGAGGTAATGTAATCGATACGTTTAATGTTTTTAGTGCGTGCTATATTCCAGTTTTTTATTAATAATATTTTAAATATTTTTATTATTGTACAAAACAGTTGTAATAATCCATGCAAGTATCAATTAAATTGAAACATCGAAATAAATACCTGTTCTTTAGAAATGGAAATTTCTAAAAAACAGGTATTTAGTCCATAGTGTAGTTTAAATGTTAGTAGCAATATATTTATATAAATATGTCGGTGAGCGTTCGTCTTACACGACATTTATTATGATATTTGTCTTCGTGGGCGTGATCTTGGGTAAATGTAGACGCAAATAAAAGGTAGAAATAGTTAATAATCACTTTAATATGATAAACCCCGTACTTAAAAAATTACCACTAGTTCGGAAAAGTCGAGCCATCGAGAAGAACCAGCAAGATACTCGTGATTACTCTTTTAGACCAAAATACATTATTTGAATTACAAATCAAAGATAGCAAAGTAAAATGACTGATGACTTATTTCTAATCGCTATAAACGTAGACGTGATCTAATATCATTGATTTGAAATTAGGTCATTCATTCTTACTTCGTTCAGTAGTTCAGGCGTTGGCATAATCACAGGAATTTTACGTTTTTTATCTCGTCCCTGTTCTCGTCGTAGATTGTCACATTTTCGAAAACGTTTCCCCCTTGATGATGAATTTTATGCATGTATTATAAATAATTGCAAGAAAACAGCATTTTCAATTTGTTTTCAAATATTTTTAACCATGAGATGTAACGTCACAATGCTTCCGACCCTGTTTGTCGTCACTTAATGTCACATTTTGATAACACCGTACACCCCGGTAACATGTGACGTAATTAATGACCCCTTAAGCAGCGCTTGTCCTTGTAAAACGTCTGGCATAAATTTGCTGTTATCGCGTAGACTCAGACTAGACAAAGGCACATTTTTCAGTAAAAATGTTAGGAATACTTTAAGCATGCCTACCATTCGTGAGTATAAAACGATTTTGCTTCGAGCGTCGTGGCCCCCTAGTTAAGTTGTTATGCAGCGCTGTCCTTGTATAATGTCTTGCATAAATTTACTGTAATCGCGCAAACTCAAGGCCGCTAACGTAATTTCAACCAACCGAGCGTTTCGCTTTTATAAATACAGTACAGTACAAAGAAATTCTTGCTTTGAAAACGGGAATTCCCTCGGTGAGTCAGTGCTACCGAAAAAGAATTCCCGCTCAAAGACGCGGCCGGCCCGCAACGCTGAACAACGTTACGTCTGAGGACGTTTTATTATGCACACACAGTTATATAAAAGGCGCGGTTTAAATACTTTTGTGTGTCAAACAAGACTAAAGTTTACATTATTCTTACACGTTATTCGCATGTATAGGAATAAAGAATAGCAACGGATCTGCAAATATTCTAGTAGTGCACATGTTTGCTACCTTATATAATGAAAAAACCAACCACCTTTCTTGAGTGTCTATCTCCCAAAAAAATGCAAATATCAGTTGTTAAACGTGTTAGACAACAAATAAAAACTAGCGCACGTAGGAGGCATCAATCCAGCTGCAGAATCGCAACGAAATTCCAAATTAAACTCGTACGAACATCGGGGAACAATGGCCAATTCACGTTTAATACAAGTTGCACCAAACAGGTATCTCCAATTAATGGAACATTTGCACCGACGGGCTGGATGCGATAGTTCAAGTGATGATTTAGCTACCCCCTCGTTGTTCAGGTGCCATTATTATTAATGGTGTATTTACAATTGCAAATTTGTATCTAATAAAAGAACCTTTATTTTGCCATACTTCTATAAAAATATAATACCCTATACCCATAGAACTTTGGCAATTTACTCACCAATAAAGAAATGGACTATAACGTGTCAAGACACGCTTATATAGAAGGTTTCCGTATATGATACGCTATAAACGTAATAATTTTTATTAAATAACTTCAAAAGTTGTTGACCGATTTCGTTCAGAATAATTTTCCTAATGAGTTTTTAGCATGTTCTATCAACGTAGAAAATTTCAAGTCTCTATAATCTAATAGTTTGGAACCCCTCCTTAGTATCAACGCGGGTTGCATCAGCAATGATTAAAAGCGTGACAAATTCAAAATCAAAATTCAAATTATAAGTGCGAATATTTTTTATTCAACCTTAGGATAAGATCTACGTAACCATCCTAACCGCGACAATGTCACCGTGTATTAGTATAGATTTAATATATATAGATTTAAAAATATTCAATCACTTTAGAGGATGAAAATATTTTAAGGAACGTATTTAAAAGTAGAGAAAATTTACTTTACTTAACAAACCAACACTAAACTGAGCATGGCCGAAACAGAAGCTTACGTAATACATTTGATTAAATTAAACTATTGCACTGGGTTAAATTGCGTTTTCCAAAACTTTTGCAAGTTAAAATTGGACGCTACATAATTTATAGTCCATATGACCCAACCTCTGTAGATCTTTGGACCACAGAGTCTACACTGACCGTTTAAATTATTTCACTTTATAGCAGTTTCAATCGTTTGGGATACATTCGAGTTATTAATAACTTCAAAGGGAACAAACGTCCGGTCGTTAAAATTCACATTCGTTGATTAAACAATGAAATATATCGTGTGTTTCATTGTTTAATTAACGGAATTTAACTGAAATATATGTCCGCCATTTTAAAAACACGGTTGTATGTAAATACTAGTTGTGCCCGCGACTTTGTTCGCGTAAAATTAGGTAAAAAATAGATTCTATTTTAGCATGATGAGCCTATAGCCGAGAGCTTTAGACCTAATTTTACACCTAACTTTACGCGGACGAATATATATATATATATATATATACACTAGTAATAATATAATAGAAATTGAGAAATGATTATATATACATAGATTTATTTCTTAAAAGTATTTCTAATCGATTTAGTACTTTATCTGAAAACAAAAGGAAAGTCAAAGAGGAACTTCTTGATTTCGGCTGTAGCGAATCCTTTAGGCATTGTTAGAGTTCTATTGATTCCCAAAGATTTTATAACAATGATGACTTGAGATCGTCTGAAGTACAGCAATAGAGACAATTTCAAAAGATACTAAACTATTACAATTAGCTAACAACTTGTTATACTATAAAAGGCACATTCACTATTGTTTACTTCACCGAGAGTGGTATTAAGTTTGATAAGTCGCAGTTCTCTATTCTCTTATTTGAAATTTCGAAAAAGAAAACCGGTCTTAAGAATTTAAATTAAGTAAGCTTTCTCTATTTAAAAATCTGCTTAAAATTGATGCAATAGTTTCGAGGATTAGATAAAACAAATAGACATACGGACACATATTTATTGTCATACTGTGATTTCATGACCTAGATTTATTTAATATAAAAGTACCTTCTTTCAAAGTTAAACTTAGGAAACAGATACTTTTGCAAATCATACCCTTTTGGGGCATCACACTATATATATAGATTATTGTCTAGCCTAAGTAATGTTAGATAAATTTTAATGTTGTTAGTATAGTGTGTATCAAATAAATGTTTCTTTCTTTCTTTCTTTCTTTTTAATAACATATACAGATTTTTTTTAAAGTCGGTTTTTTTGTAAGTAAAAAAAAGAAATATATTACATGAGGCTTTTATTATAGAGTTCGGTAAATACGTCATTATTTTATGTCCTTTTTTTGATACAAGGGGCTAACGAGCAGGCGGTTCATAAAAGTGACTACCAACGTCCATGGATATCTGCCCCACTAGAAGGCTAGCAGATGCATTGCCGGCTTATAATGACCAGATTAGGCCAACGGGAAGTCTCACAAACTGTACGAATCGCGACACCAATCCATCGCTTGACGTGATAGCGTTACGGCCACTTCACGCTGGTCTTATGTGAGATAGATAGATGTCGAAATATTCGTCGTACTTGCCAAAACATTTCCAAAGTATACCCCAAAATATATGTCGATTAATATTTACCTCGATGCCCCAAATACAAGGCTAATGCATAAAAACCGTATTTTAATACTTTTCGATAAATCGTAAAATTACTTTAAATAGGATATTTATTGTATTGTTAAAATTACAGCACATGTAAGTCAAAACATTCGGCTTACTTAAAAAAGCATTTACAAACTTTACCCCAAAAAATACAAATATTTACCTCGACGGTCAAAATGCCAAGTTGATTCATGGAACCGTAATTTACTACTTTTAGCTAGATCGTGAACACACTTTTAATAGGACCTTTATAATATTATTAAAAGCACAGTACATATATGTCAAAATATTCGACTTAGTAGACAAAGCATTTACAAACTTTACCCCAAAAAATATAAATATTTACGTCGACACTCAAAATGCCAATCTGATTCATGAAACCGTAATTGAATACGGACTTTTATAATATTATTAAAAGCACATTACATATATGTCAAAATATTCGGCTTACTTGACAAAGCATTTACAAGTTTACCCCAAAAAATACAGTCTCGAATTTAGCGACGCGGGTGTTTTTCGCATCTCCAATTTCCATTTTCATTTCGTGTAGCGCTAAATCCGCCAAAGAATCCAATCATTTACATAAAGTTTTTGTTGCCGTCAGTTCTTAGAGTCCCGTTTTTGGGGCGCTAGGTGGACTCTTAACAATTTACATGTTGCCCCATTACTAAATGACCGATAATTCCTTAGTCACCTTTTGCAACATCTACATGTAGGGCGGAATATATAAAGCTGAAGAGCCATGTTCAATCTACTACTGTATTAATTTCAAAGTCAAGTATTTTTAAGTGTTTTACTTTGGAATTTATACAGTTAATAGAACCCTTGAAGATCATTTAGAAAAAGTAAAACTATGAATACTTTAAATCTAATTAATGTTATTCTCATGTATGTGTTATTTGTATAATCGTTTACCTAAAGTGTGTATTCATGCAGCGGTTTTTTTTGCGCTTTAAGCAAACTCAGCACGGCTAGAGCTGAGCTGTATGCCCTTTTCTTAAGGTAGTACGGACAGTTTAGTTTTAAGTACACATTCGTAGTTTTAATAATTGTTTTTATTTTATTTTTTTTTATTTGTGTTTCTTAAAGTAAGACTGTGTGCCTACCTTATTAGAAATAAATGTATTTAATTTCTTTCTAAAAAGTGAACAACACAAATGTGGCTTACCAATACCTTAAGTGGGAGCCCTTGATATATGTTTAACATAATAAGTTAATATTTTGTACGCAGAAGTCTTACTTGGCTAATTGCTTCTCAGCAGCCCCAGCGAGTGTACCGTCTCTGTTGTACTGAACAAAAACTTCACTCTGAGCGAGTAACAGCTCTCTAGGTGGTGCTTTTAAGTGTTCCTCTCCGCCATATTTGTCCAACACAGACTGTTTTACCTAAAACATTACACATTAATTTGTAGCTTTCTTTAACATTTTACATATTAACACAAAATGTAGGTAAACAAATGCAGAGATTATATGAAACAAGTAACAAGCATTATTTCAACACTTGTGAAAGTTTATAACATATATGTTGTATGTGATTAAGATATTAAAAAAGATTCTGGATTTTAGGAACATATTAAGTATCTAAATCAATAAGCAAATTAGGCATTTTAATCCCTTGGTAGCATCTTTTTCATAAAGCTTAACCAACACATTACTGAAAACCTAGATTTTTTGATTTCTTAAAGTAGAGGTTTTTAAGGATAATAGTGTAGAGAGCGTACAGTCTAAAAATACACGCCACGTACGCATTCACCTCTACATGCAGAATAGCGTATATACGTAAACACGCAAGCTGGTCAATATCATTGGCTTACAACACTTGGTTAAGTTTTAGGTTACAATAAAAACGCTGCACACACACAAGTAAGCGTTGCTATTAATTAGTCGAGGGGCGTGCATTTTTAGACTGCAGTCAAAGTCAAACTCGTTTATTCATATAGACTTTTTTTATAAACACTTATAGATAAATAAATATAAATATATACAGGACTATATGACACACGGACGTCTGTTCCTAAGGTAGACAACTTAATGCCTGTGGTATTCACATTTATTTCATACTTTTACCCGTAAACAACGTTAAGTTCATAAATAAATATGGCTGCACAGTGTGCATGCGTCGACCCGACTTTGACGCTGTGAAAGTCACTCTGACCAACAGCATTACAAGTTCAGAAAAAAAAGCATGCGTCATTCTTGTTTCAGCTAGCAAACGGTACACACCTTTTGTGAAGTCATAACACTATCTCCTTATATAAGATTTATTTTTAAAGAGTAGCTACGAGTTTCTTGCTGCTTTTTCTCGTGGTTCATCTTGTTTGAACCAGTAAAAATAAGTAAGAAATGAAATATATTTATTAAGAAGCGAAACTGAGTTTTCATCTATTAACTAGTCCCAATAGTATTTTTATTATATATATATTTTTTTTCTTAAATAACTAGAAATAATGTGAATAAAACAAAACAGGCTGGAAACAAATAGGCCCGATAGTTTTTTAATTGTAGCGTAAAACATAGTGTAGTTTTTTTTCTTAAATATATTGTTACACTTTTTTTGTACGTCCGTGGTCAGATAAGCTGGCAGAAAATGCTTTTAGCATTAGGCTCACCTAGTTATATAATTTTTTTTTAATTTTGCAATAAAGAGAATATAAAAAAATTGTTAACCAAGATTGGTTTGCACAATCTATTTCAAAATGTCATAACACGTGGGCAAGGGAATAGGAATAAAATGATATCAAGAAATATACGTAACATTTTTTTCTTCCAATAAGTGGAAAATAATTTTCTCGGGCCAGTTTATTTCACGTTAGACATATTACTGTAACATATGTATTAGGAAACGTGAAGAGGGTCTGTTTAATAATTTATGACAGCCATTGTTACTCCGGTTTTGCTCGGCCTCCCGACACCAATTTCTCGTGTTTTTTATTTATAATACGACTCGAGAACAAGTTCAGCTGTCTTACGTCGTCGGGGTAATATCCCTCAGATTTTTATATATGATAAAGTCAGGCGGAAAATAAATGTAATGAAAATCTAATACACAATTTTAAGAAATGAAACTTAAAATATCCAAAAACAAGTTTTATTCGAGAAATCTAATACAGTTTTATACTTTTTATAATCCCGCGCCAACTCATCTGACGTTTAACTATTCCCGCCTAAAAATCTTTTTTTAATTTGACGGTTGGCCGCGGCTCGATCCGTCACACAGGTTGACTACTGAGGCACTTGTGGCGTAGAATGAAATTCACACGTCATTGCATGGTAGGTTGTAGTCGCTATTATAATTGTAAAACATCTAATTGTAACCTATGACCCGTGAATAAATGAATTATCGGGTTGGGGTCATAAGGACCCTTATGAGCTTGTTATTCCTCATTAAGTCAGAATATACTTCCTCAATTATTAATATATTGTGTTACATTTGACGAATGTGGTCATTTAAAAGAAGTCCTTTGGGAACAATATACTTTTAGAACAAGGGTATCCTGTCTCCCTTCTACTCCTTTATAATAATATACTTAATAAAGTGTATGTCAAACTTTTCGGTTCCCGCTGGGCACCCTCAGTCATCGATCCACCGCACCACATCATCCATGCACCTTATTAATTCGTTTTCAGACCTTTTTCTCGACTTCTAACAGTCTAAGTCTAAGCGAGATCTAAAATATGTTGTGAGCTACCTACAAAAGTAGGTGCTCTTATAAAATAAAATCATTTTTAAAATCTGGCTGGCATTTAAGATTAGCGCGTCCATACAAACTTACATATATCTAACGTAATTGCTAAAAGTATATTATAATTATTTACCATCATGTGACAGAAGGCTTTTTAATTGACTGCAAAAAAGGAAGAGGTCCTAATTTGACTGCACGTTAATTTTTTTGTATGTATGTTATGCGATTGATCCGCCATAAATGCTACCGGTTTATCGAGGAACCTATTTGGTTTGACAATATTATTACATAAAAAATGTACAAGTCTCGTTCATCAGTTGGCCATAACTTGAGGTATAGAACAAAAAGCTTTCCCATCAAAAAGTTTATGATAAACACAATAACCCGAAATCGCAGCGGTTAATTAATTAACGATCCAATTTACGAGCTTTTAGACTTTTTAAGTAAAGGTCACATAATCGCATCGCTGGCCAAGCAAGCGCTTGACGAGGGTACGCCGATAAAATAAAAGGTACAAATTTATAATCACACGGGAACAATATTAAGGACTTTATATTGCCGTAATCGGAAATGAAATACAATAATAAGCCTAATATAATATAATTTTCAATTTCTTGTTAAAAATCATACAATCGCAGCTTCTCCTAAAATAAAAAAAATCAATTTTACAAAGATGAAAAAGGTCTTTTAAAATATTGTGAAGACCTATCACTGCACGTTCAAGTTCAATATTGATATGATGCTGTTTACGGAATCCAGTCAAATACTTCAGGCAAGCATTTGTCTAGGCAGGGGAGGGACCACTGACAGAGAAAGTGAGTGTTAGTGATCAATATATACTTACATCTGGGTCACTACAGTCCCGGGCACTGCAATGGTTCCTTCCTCTGCAACGCGATGGATCCGGAACCCGCACGGTGAATTCATGGAATGTTAAGAAATTCGTCTCTCTCAGCAGCATTTTGGATGACAGTTTTAAAAAAATTGGGTTATTTTAGAAATTAACAAGCAAAAATGAATCTTTTATCTAATTGTCGTGCAAACGACATTCTACTTTAGCGCGGCAAACCAATTTCTCGGTCGACTATGCATTTAGATTTAATTATGCAAAAATTGTAATTCTGATTATTTGATGTATAAAAAAATATTTAGCTTGTAATAAAATAACGAAGTGACGTCTTTCATTATGTTCTAACAACCTTACATTGCATTGTATTTTTGTATCGTTTCACCAGTAATGCCTATAAATTCCCGCCAACAGCTATTGTACATGCAAATACGTGTATCAGACACGGTCCCCGAACATGAAAGATATTGCCGCCGAAACGCGACAAAAAAAACCGGCGAAGGGTTTGTTTTAATCGGTTTTTTGCTTGTCGGCACATCACACATGGACGGAGCAGAACCGATGCCAGTCGCGTATACGGTTTTATGTGCCAGTAGCGAACTTCGTGACTTCCTGTTTACCTTACAAGTGTCTCCAAACGCCTTATCTCCCATATGAAAGCTAATCCAAATTGAATTCTAGTGTCTTTTATAACTGTTAAATGCATGGACCCTTTATACAATACCTATAACCGAAACCGATTTTTACTATTTTTTATCTAGCAAGTCTAACTAAATCAAGCCGAATATTTTGCGCTTCAAGTAAATTCAGTACGGCTATAGCTGAGCTGTACATCTTTTTGTTGAGGTAGTACAGAGAGTTTTTTTTTAAATCTGTTCTCTTATAGCCCAATCTCACCGAAACGCCATGGCGACGTCGCCGGTTACGTTTTCATTTCATTAAAATTTAGGACTTTATTATTTAATAAATATTAACTCACTTGGCGACGGTTTGGCGACATGGCCAAATTAGAAGCGTAGCCACTATTACTACTGGCTACTCATTTGGCAACCGCAGGTATCCATAGCATTGTAGCTAGCGACGCGCGTCGCCATGGCGTTACGGTGAGATAGGAGCATTACTTTTAATATATTTTTTTCTTTCCTTCTTTCTGTTTTGGGTTGTCCGTCTCTCTATTTATTACGGGTAAACTACTTGAAGCCGGAACAAAAGTTGAAGCGGATAAAGTCGTCAACAGCAAATCTGTTATATAGAGAATAGACGCGTTAGTAA
Organism: Charaxes varanes; assembly: GCA_024363005.1. Lineage (NCBI taxonomy): Eukaryota > Metazoa > Arthropoda > Insecta > Lepidoptera > Nymphalidae > Charaxes > Charaxes varanes. Next base: position 895,886 of record JANCMC010000685.1, read on the forward strand.
CAGTATTTATAAATCAGAAACGGCTGCTTTTTATGATCATCGATTATTTGAATGGTCTCTGTCCCGAATGGCAGACTAATTGTGTAACATCGAAAAAAAAATGACTTTTACTAACAAAATCCGCAAAAACAATATAGAAATTTTTACTAATTGTAAATGGATCATTTGATTTAAAAAAAAATTGAATTTGAATTACAGGTGATAGACTGCAGATATCCATACGAATATGAAGGTGGTCACATCGTCGGTGCCAAGAATCTGTACACTCCGGCCCAAGTGCTGACTCTCATGAACGAGCCTCTGAAGCAGAAGGAAGCAGAAGACAAACGTAGCATACTCGTGTTTCACTGCGAATTCTCATTGGAAAGGGGACCAAAATTGTAAGTATTTCGATTTTTCTACTCATGTAAGAAATGATAACAAATGTGTCTGACATGTCTTTGATAAATAGTAGTTTTTAGGGTTCCATAGTATACTACTACTACTACTACACTACAAGGAACCCCTTTTACAATTTTAGTTTAGCAAAAAAATTGAGGAAGAAAATGTTGCACGCTTAATAATAAACTGACCGAGTACGTTTCAGGTCTAACGTGAGTTAATGATACAGACAGTATCGTTTCAATGTCCTGTATCAGCCAATCTAAGAATTATTTCGATATCTCCAACCAACACTGAGATACAGCTATTTTTGTCTTTATAACTAAAATAAGTTTTTAGTTAAAAAGCCAAACAAATAATGAAATATTATTAAAATAAAAATTCTATATCATTATTCACTTCATTAGCTATTATAATAATACAGAATTTGTTCCCATGATGTCGTTTTTATCTTATTGTAAGTGCAATAAGTTGTAAGTGACATAACGTTTTTTTAAGATATCTCAAAAATCTGCTTTTTTGAGTTAGGTCAGTTTATTATTACGCGCGCGATGTACGGCGTAGATTATAATCTATTAGCTTGTGTTAGTACTTATTTCACTTCCATAAAACGTTTATGCCATAGGCTTTTTTATTAAAAAAAATACCTTTTAATATGCCAATATCACCAATATTTATTGTAGTTTTAAATAATATATCGTTTTTAACATCTGGGTCATGAGAGGTACTTAAAATATGCAAAATAATTATTAACTAAATAAAATAATCTTATCTTTAAAATCTTCTATCTCGCTTGAATTGCCCAATAATCGGGATAAAATCCCTCTTTTGAGTTACCACAAATTAAAATAATGATCTGTAAAGTCGGATTACGGACGATAAATTTACGTGACAATGTCGAACGCTTAGGCCGATGATGCATTTCTATCACTCCGCACTCTGGCTTACACGCTCGGCTCAGGCGGAACGTGACAATGAGGCGTGTTTTTTCGTGCGTGCAGCCAGTGTTCATAAGGACGTTATCACGTCGAAAATACACATTTAAAGTAATTTATTTTGTTATGCTCCAATTTTACTAAATGTTCCGTTAACTACGTCACTTTAACTCTGTAGAAGATGTTAACCTTACGAGCGCACAAGACCAAACGCGTTTTTCTTCGATAGCTAAATAAAATTTTACTGTACGATTTAATGAACAATAAGTTACGTTAAGTCCTCAGAAGTATTGACGTGACGTTCATACAAATTCAAGTATATATGTACTATGATAGTTATGCCGGAGTCAGACATAGCTTCATTTGAATGATCATATAATGAGGCAAAGTTTTGTAGAACTTTGTAGTCTTCAAAGACAAAATGTTCAAACACTTGGAACTATATCTGGCTCCGGCATTATACATAGATTATAATTAAACAGAAGGTACTAATTTCTGTAGAAAATGGAACTGGATTGCATTACTTTGTGGCCATGGGCACACAATACTAATGTCCTTTAAGTAGAAAAAATGAAAAAAGAAAAAAAGATTATTGCCTATCTACCAGCTAAAGAAAGAAAATTATTGCCTAGCTACCAGCCAACAATGTTCCTAACTAGCATATTGTAGTCTTTTTTACTTTTATCCACGGTTCAATCAGTACCAACATTACGAACGAAATGACAAAAGGATATACATAGGAAGGTCACTGCTTTGTACAGTAAGGTCGTAACTAGTTAACAATTAGAATTTTATTCATTGATTGGCTATATACGTTTACACACAATATGTCTCAAGTATTATATACAACAAATACTAATATTTATACATATTAAAAAAATTAAAGGACTGCAAAAATCTTATTACCGTTTTAATAATTTGATCTTTGTTAATCTGTGTTTTTTTTACTCTTTGAATAGACCTTTATGAAGATACGATTTACTGGGCTCTCTTAAAGTGGCGGGGATATGAATTTTTTATTATTTTTTTTGCTATGTTAATTGTACGTCAACTGTTCTGTAATATAAGATCAAAAATAAAAAAAATGATTTCGCCCGTCACCTTACCTCCACTGATTTATTGTGTTTTATAAATATTATATTACTGTGTACTGGTATTTTTACAGAAGAAGAAATAAGAAAGTTATTTCAAACTCAATACCATAGACTAAACAAAAAATAAAATGGCGGAAACTTTGCGTCAGTGTTGTACTACTAGAAAATTAATATGGCAATTATAATTAAATAAAAGTAGAAACATGAAACTATAAACGTACAGATAACAGTTACATGGGATTTTTATTGTAGAAAACAAGTTATTGTTGAGTGAACATTATTATTGTGTTATCATGCCGATTTCAGTGAAACCGAACGGCCGACATCATTCATATTAAATGGACTTTTAAACAGTAATAAGGAACTTTTACACAAGTAAGTATATTAATGATATAATAATGATTGCGAAGATTTTATACATACAGTTACATTACAGTAATTCGTGCGTTCGTTTGAGTGCTAATTTAAATAAATATCATTCTCATTCAAATGTATCTTCTCTGGGTTGGTTAGTTTTACCCGTATCGTACCATAAACAATGATTATGAAGAACACAGATAAATAAGAACAAGACGACGACGATATCAGATTTTTTTAACACTATTTTAATAAGAAATCTTAAAGGTTTTGTGTTAACCTTAGTTTTTATGTACCTACTTAATTATGGATACCGCCACGCTTGTAGTGGGCCGGCGAGTCCGACTACCAGTACCTCTTTCTCACATAGGATCGGCATGAAGTGACGGCAATGTCGAATGATTGGTTAAGGCGTTGTTGTCGCGTTTCGTTCGGTTTGTGAACGTTAAAAGCGGATACGCATCTGCGAACCTCCTGGTGGTGCAGATGTCCATGGACATCTGTTATTAGTAATACCGGAGCCAGACAGCTTCATTTAAATGATAATTCCAATGATCACGTAGTGTGCCTTTGTGTGTGTGTGTGACTTTGTGTAACTGTGCAAAGTTGTGTAGTACTTTGTGGACTTCAAGCTCAAAAAATGTACAAAGACTGAGCTATGTCTGGCTCCGGTATTAGGTGAATACATTCTCGATAACCATTACATTTTAGTCCGAACTCACTATGAATATAATTTTAAAAAATGATAAATTGTATTAAACATTTTGAATTATGTTTATAATTGTAATTATTAACTTTTTATTTACGTTAGTTTTTTATTTTCTAGAGAGTTGACTTCCATTGACTATGTGTTGTTATTTCAACTTGTTATCCACTATGCGATTTACTGGATATTCGTCGTGTTCTATGATCCCGAAAAGGAGATATCTATAGGGCTACACGAACCCGTCGGACCTTGCGATGAAGAAAGTCAGCTTACAACGCCATTTGGACAGGTAACCTTGTAACTAACTAACTGAAGTGGCTGAGCAACCCAAAAAGCATACCAAAACACCCACTTTTCCCCATCCTGCGCTCTTGAAAATCACCAGTTCTAAATTTAGCAAATAATTTAGATGGCGACCGTTTCCCTTCCCGACGGATTAACTCGTACATTGTTTAATTTTCACAGTCATTTAATTTTCATAGCGCATCACTTCGCTTGCGTGAGTAACTGCGGTCGTCATCCGTACAGCGCCATCTAGTTTGCTTTGGTGTAACCTTTTCCACTTATTTGCTTGTGGGTGCCGGTTCCGGTCGGGAAGATTCCTTACTATGCTATGGCGCGCACTGGGTCGCTGTGAGGAACGCGTTTTGGGCGGGTGGGGGGGGGGGGGGGATTTTTTTTTTACCAAGACAGTCACTTTGTACCTTTCAATCCCTCAAGATTATGCATATAATTTTTCAATACTACTTTCCCTAATAGATGTGTTACAGAAGTAGCTAGACTTTGATTTTAAAATAAATATAAAAACGGTACGAATGCAATTATATTTGAAAATATCAGAAACATCTACTCGCATAAGATGACTGACTATGACAGTACTGAAAAAAACAGCGAGGAAACAATATAACGTCTGAAATATTTTTCAGAAACAAGGAGCAAAAGCTTAAAAGCCAAGCTCGACATCTAAGCCATAAATATTGGAGTAGCAACAGCTAAGTTGCACCGCAAGGCTTGGAAGCAGATCTACTCGGTGATCTTCTTAGCATATATTCCCATAAGTAGTACAAAATCTTCTGTACAAATGGACAAGAGCGTATCAAGACACGCTTATATAGAAGGGTTCCGTATCTGATATGCTAATAACGTATTTGTTAAATAACTTCAAAAGTTGTTGTCCGATATAGTTCAAAATAATATTTCTAATGAGTTTTTAGCATGTTCTATCAACATGGAAAATTTCAAATCTCTAGGTATAATAATTTGGAAATGCTAGGGGGGACCACTTTACGGGCAGACAGACGGACGGACAGAGCGAAATTATAAGGGTTTCTTACTACGGAACCCTAAGAAGTACATGTACGCTTTAATTTAAAATAAACTAGTTAACGAATTAAAATAAATGTACATATAAATAAAATGTAGGGTCCGTTTGTAAAGTTGAAATATTTTTTCTTATTAATTGCATACGACTATATTATATGTAATACCTATATACAAAAAGCAATTGAATTGTTTTGCCTGTCCGTCTGTTTCTTTGTTCCGAGTAATCTCTAAAACGACTGGATCGATTTGGATGGGACTTTCACTGGTAGATAGCTGATGTAACAAAGAATAACATAGGCTACTTTGCTTTTAGCTAATTAGTTACGGTAGCGCACAAAAAAGTTAAAACCCTCAAACTTAACAAAATCACTGAATTGACGCGGAAAAGCTAAATTAACACATGCTCTTAAAGAGTTGTTAATACAACTTTTTAAGAGCATCTGTGTCATTTAGCATTACTTAACAATTGTAGTATTTCGTTGTTTTATACGTGTATGATGTGTATGTGTATATACACATGCAAAAAAACGTCACGGGTTGCGTTTGTGTTTGTGACATTTTTCTACCCGCATAGTTTAATTAATTTCTTTTTGTGTTAAATTATTGTGAAAACGTTATAACCCAGCGCTTTTCCAGCAGCAAGACCCAATGGCTTTACGGAGACTATTCTAATCACTCTGCATTCTTTACCTTATGTTACCCTGAGAGTGAGGCCAGAAATTGTCTGGAAGCTAAATTTTAGCGCAGATAAATAAAAAAAGAATAGTTTCCTTTCCTTGCCATATGACCAAATTCTTCTTCTTCCTAGCGTCCTCCCAGTCTATTAGGTTCCGCTTTGACTGCAGAGGATGTGGCTGTGGGATGAGTTAAGATGACCGATTGCCGTCTTACATCATCATCGAAACCCCCTACATTCTCAACAACCTCACGACTCAGTGACATTAATCGGGTCCCGCCGTTTACGTGCCTTCAGATACACGGAGGAGATCGGATATCAAATATAAACTGGTGTTAGCACGGGTCACCCATCTATCGCCAGGTCACAGCCAGAGCTAATAAACTTAGTGATCGACTCAAATGCCGAACACTGTTTGGGCCACAACCTCCTCACTTTCATCATTATTTTCACAATTTGTTCACACACTTTTTTTACTTCGCGTGAACAGTCTTCGATATATTTTTTACCTATCTCCTCAATATTCATAATTAAAAAATATATATACTTAACTATTAAAGATCTGCCCACTTAACCTAGTCTTTAACCAGACCAGACCGGACCAGATAGAACCGGACCAGACTTAACCTAGTCCTTAACCAGGCTAAAATTAGGTTTAATTTTTTTAGTTCGTTCTTTGTGGTTGTAATAGGTCATCAAAATTTATATAAATTCTTTATCCTAAATAGTTTCCATTCAATATGCTTATGCCAAATAAATTATGTTACATTATCGTCGTTAAATTATTTATTGATACTTCTATGCTAAATAGTTTTTGGCACTTGTACTTTAAGTAGTTTATTGACACTTCTGGGCCTAATCGTTTATTGGCACTAATGTGCTAAACCATTCAACTACGCTTAATGGTTTATAAGTACCGTTCTGTTGGTGATATACTAATAACTGTTAACAAAATAGAGTGTTTCATTACCTGATTTAATCAAGACGTGGCAGGTTAAATCATTAGTGTCACTTCTGTATTCAATCCTTTATTAGCACTATTACATTATACATTACACTATATTCATTCACTTTCGCTAACATACGTTCTTCAATCAAATCCAGGATATTTTGAATATGAAGCGTCATCATTCATTGGAAGGATCATCGCCCTTAACTTTAACTGTTTTGTTTGCAATTTAGGATTCTTCCTTTACAAAAAAACTTGTATTATCCGTGAAATTATAAATCACTCAACCTTAACATTACGCTATACTACACTTACATATGCACTTACACACACTTAAACTTCATACTGACTTATAACATTACACTTTATTTAGGTAATTCATACTAATTATAGAAAAAAAAACGGCTTTTAAACTTACGCGTATGTTATATCGGGATTGCCTTACTAGTTTTGAACCCGTCCCGGGTCCTTCCTCAGGACCTCGCTACGAAGCGAGCCCGATATAACATACGCGTGAGCTTAAAAGCCGTTTTTTTATATTTTTTTTATAATTAGTATGAATTCCACTCACGAAAGTCTAAGCTCTAAGATAGGTACTTTATTTTCATATGTGTTGTCGCCTTCACTTTAACTCCGGATATATGACATTGATATTTCTAAGAATAAAAATCTTAATGTTGTCATCCCTATTTTTGCCATTTGTGATTTGTAGAGAAATAGAAATTAGAAAAAAAGTATGTGCATGAGGAATGTGAAACGAGATTATAGCGAGTGCTAATTTTTGTGTACATTTAAGTGGTAAATGCTAATTAATATCCATTCTACAATTAGTGTCTGTGTTTATTAATACAAGTATCTTAAATATTTGTATCTGGCTTAGAATACTCTCACTTCTTCATAATGTGGATGTCATAAAAGACGACATGTAAATTACTGAAGTATGTCGATAGTAAGTAGTGTTAGTTTTTAATTATAATTAAAATTATAAAAGAAGTTGTGTTGACTTGTCCTCAGTCAACTTCTGCACACATTTCAACACATTTAACTCTGTGTTAAATGTCTATTACCACCATAATAAACACGACTTAAGGCGGCACCAATGGAATGTCTTTAGAACAGTGCTACCAAATTAAGAATTGAATTAACAAATGCTATTTGGCGATTGTTATTACGGCAAAGAGATGGAAGTTAGGGGTGCCTATAAAAATAATGTGTTAAATGTATCTGGGCTTATCCACTTAGGTTCTTTGACCTATAAAGAAAGTGCAACCACGTCTTTGTATCTATCACCAAGAGTGGGTACTCAAATTCCCTCTTTGATGATACATGTATTTAAATAAATATTTTATTTTTATATATACAAAAATATATAAAACATAACAACTTAAAATATCTCGACATTTAATGTTCATTTATCCTGTTTTTTCTAAATAAAACTCAAAGTGTTAAATGTAAAGTCACGTCTAGTACATACATCAATTATTGTAAAATAATATTTGTGTTCGTCGGTACCTCAACATGAGTCAACTGCGTAATGTGTTAATTACTACTTAAAATATTATTTTGGCTAGCCACGACTAAGTATACCAGAAAATTAAATTTTATGCCTGGAATTTATTTTAAAGTAAAATTCTAACTTACTTTAGGACGTTATTTTTTTCTTTTCTACCACCTAGCGTTATCCCAGTTTAGTCCCTCACATTCTCCACAATCTCACGAATAATATCACATAATGACATAATTCGGAACCCACTGTTTTACGTGCCTTCTGAAACACGGAGGAGGTCGGATATTTAACAACCAGACTAAGAATGGGTCACGTCCATCACCCGGCCGCGGTACAAACTGCTTAGCTTAGCAAATTCGTCTCAAATGCCAGCCACTGATTAAGCAACGACCTATTAGTGGATCTAATAATGAAATAATAATAATAGTTCTGGATGGCCTCGTAATAATGGATCTGGATTGCTACAATACTGGATCTAGATCGACCGTGAATAATGGATTATTCCAGATAAGAAGTATTCCAGAGATGCGACCTACTCTCATTTTTTTTGTATTTTTTTAAATATTTCTTTGACTCGCCCTTTCATTCTTTTGAATCTTCCCTGAAATAATACGAAGAACACAGAACAGCTATAATATAACAAACTATAGCGAGAAACATACCTCATTAAGGTTGTTTCAACAGCAGCTCCACCTATCGCGTCCAATTTCTCTAAATACTATCAACGAATCTAGGAACACTATCTACGAACCTGGGATCCCTAGGAACACACACAAAATGTGGTTCAAATCGGTACCTCTCCATCCCACCCCTGTAGGCAGAGATGATTAACAAAGGCGTGTACAGTCGATGTTTAATATAAAGATATCCCATTATGTAATTATGTATCCTAGAGGCCGCCTGGTGATCGAAATTCGCCCACAAATCTTTAGATTTGCGTATTATATGCTTATTTAAAGCTATACATAAATATATTTGTACAACGACAATGTAATATTGGATAAATAATATAATATACGGTTGTAAAGATTCCGCTTTGACATCAGCCAATAATAAAGTTTATACTTGTTATGTACATCGTTTGGCATTCGTATGTGTGAGGTTTTATTATTATAATATTTTAATATATTTATAATAAGTATTTTATTCAAATAGCGGACTCGGCAGATGTTGTCCTGCTTCCTATTTACTACATTCTATTATACTGTAATATTATTCTCGTCCCCGTTTCCGTTCCCGTACCCTTTTCGTCTACATCCTGTCCCGTTCCCGTTCTTGTTCCCGTTCCCTTTCCCGTTCCCGTTACATTAGAATACATACTTTAATAAGGGGGTTAAGTATTCTTAAATTTTCTAATTTTCCGCGCAATTTTCTTATTTTTTTTCTTTCATAAGAACCTTAACTTGACAATGATAAATACAACAAAAAAAAAGAATTAGCGAAATCGGTATAGCCGTTCACGAGTGATGACGTGACCAATGGAAATAGGGATTCATTTTTATACATATAGGAGATATTCTAATATGTATTTACATATATAGCATAACCAAAATGTTAATACAAAATATTATAGTTATATTTTCCGTGAACTCGACTTAGAATTAGATAAAATATTAGCAAGTACAAACGTGAATATTCATCAAAAATATTTGCTTTGGAATTTTAATATTGCTTTAGCGCGGTATTTAGATACACCTCACTAATTACATCTAAAAGTAAATTTACTTTACTGTACGAGATCATTGTTCTATTAAAATTTTACATGAGAAATAACATAATGCATATTACGTTTTTGCTAATTTGTAAGTATAACAAGGAAAAGACAATGAGACAAGAAATAATAGTGTATTAATACCTGTCTTTCAAAACAAAACAAGTAAGGAAACAGACGAAAGGTGGTAAGTTATTATTTGACATATGTTTTATTCATATTTATTTGACATTTATGTCTCTATTTTAGACAATTCACACAATATATTTATAATTTATAGCCTATGTGTTATTCTGATATATAATCTGTATTATTGTAAAGTTTTATTAAAATCCCGTCAGTAATTTTTCCGTGATAGTACGTTAAACATACATCCAGACATCTGTACATCCATACATCCATGTGTACAAACTTTCCCAATTATAATATAAGCAAATCCGGTTAAAGCCATTTTGGGCTATTGTTGTAGCCACTTCTAACACATTTTTTTCATAATTCTTCAAAAAAAGTAACTAAATAACAAGTAAAGATATTAACCACGTGCAAGAAGTTACGAGTACTCACTAGCCAATAATGATTTTGCCAAGGAATTCGAACAAACACATTTCTTGCATCCGCGTCGCAAGTCATAAAAATCACGACGAACAGTCTGATGTACAAGTGAAGTGTGTAATAAAGCCAATGTAAATATATGTTACGACTCTACGATTGTGCGATGACTCTGAGAAAATAACTACTTAAGATTCAGACATGTACATGACGGGTTTCTTATTAATTTCACGGATCTTCCATAGACAGAAATAAAGGGAATATCAATAAATCGTGAATAAAACATAACTTACAAAATCGAAAATTGCAAGATTCGTGTCTATTTTTATTAGGGCTGTTTCTGGTGACAAAATAAATCTTTGAAAAAACCTTTACAAAGGGATTTTTTTCAACGGACTTTAAAAAAAGGTTGAGGTTCCTAATTAGACTGTATTTTTTTTGTTCTGTACCTCAGAAGTTTCGACTGCGTGAACCGAGTTTGATGATTCTTCTTTTATTTGAAAGTTGGTGTTTCTCTTGTGGTCCCATTTCAATTTGGAAGGCCAGGTCCATCGGGGTGCAGAGGAAGGAACCACAGCAGTGTCTGGGACTTGTGGTCCAAGTGTAGGTTTAATAGCGCTCTTTGTAGTGGCCACTAACACTCACCTTTACTGCCAGTGTTCCCTCCCTTGCCTAGCCAAATCTGGTATGACTCTATTTGTGCGGCCTTAGATATAATTTCTAATAATAGTATTACCTATAGACCCGTAAGAATATTTGCCTGGATGATGACAAGCAATTAGTGGGGAATACTGGAGCCTAGGAACCATTTGTATTAATAACAAAATTATCCAGGGATCTACAGAAATCCTAGAACCAAATTGTAGTAGGTCCATTTGTATAACCATATCATCAACGAATCTGGTAGTGTCAAAGTGCGACCTCCTAAAAATATGGTGAACGTGCCATTCTATTCAGGATCGTAAGTTAAGCAAGATATTTAAAAAATATATGGAAGATGCGCTCTCAAAAAATACAAAAGTTGTAAACAAATAACTGTAGTAAAAACAAAGCTGTTTGCGTTTTTTCTTATATCTCAAAAATTATTTGATATTCTTTAAATCTGAAAACTAACTAACGACTTTTCATTTTGCTTTTAATGTAATTAACAAACAATAAAAGTTTTTGAAATTTTTATCATGGAATGTCATTTAGTCCAGATGTAGTCACGCACTATAGAATTATGTAAATTCGCTACAGTCCTTCAGTTGCGCCATTGGCTGTGCCGCAGGTATCGCCCAGGTGGCAGAGGCCGCGATATCCATAAAGCGGCTGCAGAACTTCATGCTGTACGAGGACACCAGCAAGCCGGTGCCGGGTCTGGCCGACATACAGACGTCGCCCAAACAGCCCAAAGAGGCCCCCGACGGGCCGCCCGCCCTCGTGCCCTCCGACGACCCAGTGGACAAGCCCCCGCCCGAGACCAAGACCGACCTGAAGCCCGAGGACGAGGCCAAAGGCAACGGTAACCATTTTCTTCTCCTTCTCCTTCCCGTGCGCTTTTCTAGAAACTTCTTACCTCGCACAGTTTCAGCACTGCACTGACTCTACAAAGGTTATTCGTAAAGTCATCACATTACGAATGACCTTTGTAGAGTCGAAACGAAACGTGCGTTGAGGCATTTCGGAAAGTCAGTGTAGTGCTGTGCTTTGGTGCAGTTTTCGAATTGCAGCATTGCACCGATTTTCCCTAGTATTCGTTCGTTACTTTTTATTTGTTTTTTTTTTTAAAGAATATTATGAATACTTTTTAGGTATGTCTAATATTCCCTTTTTCCCCTCCTACTAAGCTTAAATTATCAAATGTTATGACGCTGTGACAAACATTGATAGTTTTATTGTCAACGCTCGTGTCTGACAATATTTTTATTTGTGTACATTCCTTTTTTATTACTTGCCTCACTCGTAAATTCGAAATTTGCCAATAGATCCCTTTTGCGTTTGTAAAAATAAACTCTTTGATTTTTTATTTATCTAATGGTAGAACATTTAGACAAGAAAAACTATTTTTATGCGCAGCCTTGAAAGTAGATGGTACTTTGCTTTTTATGTAAGTGCGTACATTAATATATGTAAGTATTATTTTCAAGGTAGCGTTACTTATAATATACAAGTTTATTACAGAACAGTAGAAGTAATATAAATTTTCTCATACAATTAATTCCTTATTCTGTTCCTGCCTGAGTTAGGCGCACTTATACGAAATTTTAGTCGGTTATAATCAGCATAAGCGACGTTAAAATAAATATTTACTCTATATTTACAGTTCATGAATCACATACCAAAAGGAGGTTCTATCTGTCGGAAGGACAGCTTATCCCGACTGCTGCGATGCATGAGGAGGATATATGGATCTATATATGATTTCAGGTAAACCTTTTATGATCTTTTATCATCATAATCGTCATTGCATATGACATGAAATCCAGAGGGGCTGTAACGAACTTTTCGAACCCAAGTAAGTTGACTAGTCGGTTTTTCTTAGGATGAAAGTATTTGTGCTAAGCACGTAGCGGACCCTTCTTGGAGTCAACGAAGGTTGCATTTGTATTGAACAAAACCGTGACACGATTAAGACTTGCCTCCTGAAGGACTAGCACAAACATTTTCATCCTAAGTAAAGTCGTCTCGTCGACTTACTTCGGTTCGAAAGGTTCGTACTGGGTCTTTAGTACTCCCTCGACTAGGTCACTGCTGCTGGTGTAAGGCAGTTCCGATATGGCATTAAGGAAATGACGGAGCGAGCACTCGTTAACCATATGTAACAGGGTTTGATCTGGTGCCCCGCAGTCAAATTGTGGTGAATCTATTAATGCTCATTTATGAAGCTGATTGTGATTTCCATTCGATGTCTATTGCTGTAACACGTCTTCGAATGGGTTATTTTTATAACTAGAGGGTTATTTTTATATCCAGAGGGTTGGTACTTGAAGTGAGATTATTTTCATATACAAATTGAAGCTGCTGAAAAATCCTAACTGTAGATGGCTGGCCCGTTGGCGCAGTGGGCAGTGACCCTGCCTTCTGCTCCGGGGGTAGTGGATTCGATTCCCACCTCGAGTCCGGATGTATTATCAGGTCATGGACTATAATCAACTAGAAGCCCCACCCGGGGCTTCGCGAACGGCTGAGCTTCGGCTCGCCCCAAACACCCCGCCCGTTGACGCTGCGACGGTCACTCTGACTAACAGAATTACACGATCAGAAAAAAAAAATACGCGAGGTGGTTGTTTTACGACCGTTGACTGGGTAACAACTATCTAAGTACATTGTGATCAGTGTGAGTACGACGTGTGCATATACTAATTCGGTGAATTATAATTACAGTAAATATTTAATAACATTTACGTAGTATCAGTGGATACTGAAAGTACTGAAATGAATAGCGTAATTAAATTAATATCTACGAATTGGAAATAACGAGAATGCAAATTCCTTCGGCAAAATAATTCAAAAAAGTTCCTTCTCGTTCCTCAAAGCTGGAACGAATCATCTAATTAGACATTATGTCTGTTACAGTTCTGAAAATCCTTTGTATTGCAGAATTTTATGCGTTCTTTGTCCCGTGAGCACTTTCAAACATGTCGCGGCATTGGATTTTCAACGTTAATAATTGCGCCGTAGAGTACATTTTTCTTTACGGATAATTGTAAATATTGAGATTGTGACAATCGGTAGAGGGCGCAGTGAGAATCTCGCGTACTAACGAGTCCCACCCCCTCATTTTCATTTTATCAGGCTCAACTCCACCTCCACTATTTACGGTTTTTTCTTCAGGCTACACAATTCTTTATTTTGATGCAAAATAAAAATGTGCCGATACGGCTTTATCGAGTTTCATCGTTTCCCAATCTCTCGAATAACTTTTAATGCATAACAATAACGATTGAATATACATACAAATAACTTGTCAATAGATGTTTGGGTTGTGTGCACTCATCCGTACAGGGTGAGGTCATTCTTTAAGTAAGTACAGAAATAAAATATGCTGTAGATATTTATTAATGCTTTTTTAATTTCTTAAGTCAATGTTTAGACATTTCAAAAATTTATGGATGCAAACATAAACTGTTAATTTTAAACAAAAAAGAAAATCACGCACTTTTAACAAAAAAAAAAGTTATATTTTACTATTATACGTAAGCTTATTGAGGTTCATAAAAATGTATTTTTTTATGTCACAACCAAGCAAGCGGTTCACATAAGTGACGACCGACGCCCTTTGACTTCTGCACCACTAGAAGGCTAGTAGATGCTTTGCCGGCCTTTAATGACCAGATTAGGCCACCGGTAAGTCTCACAAGCCGTTCGAAACGCGACAACAATACTATCACTTCACGTGACAGAATTGCCGCCGCTTCACGTCGATCTTATGTGAGAAAGAGGTACTGGTACCCGGTTTCGTTCGGTTTTGTGAGACTTTCCGGTGGCCTAAATTTGTCATTAAAGGCCGGCAACGCATCTGCTAGCCTACAGGTCGTGCACATGTCCATGGGCGTCGGTAGGCACTTGGGTGCCTGCTACCTGCTCGTTTGCCCCTTGTACTATAAAAAAAAGAGTTTGTTGGTTTGTTTGTTTACATGAACGCGCTAATATCAGCAACTACTGGTCCGATTTGAAAAATTCTTTCAGTGTTAGGTAGCCCATTTATCAAGGAAAAGTATAGGCTATATATCATCACGCTATTTGTTTTAACCTTATTAAACGCGGACGCGGACGCGGGCACTGCTAGTACGGTATAACATAGCATTCGCAAAACATTTAAGGCGGGCACAGTTAGTACGGAATGTTATGGCATTATTTATTTTTCGCAAAACATTTCGGTTTCGCTTTAAAAATAAACCCTCGGACGAAATTGCTATGCCGCAATGGTCAAAAATAAATTTTAGCCAAATATAAAGCTCAGGGCGTCAGCGTGAACTTAAGCACTGATATCTAAGCTTAGACTAGGTTTCGTACGTCGTCAAGACGTCTATATGGGGATACTTTCGCGTAAAAGAAAATCATCGCAAGATAGAAGACCCGCCAACAATCCGTACACATTTTTAAGCTTCTCAAATCCTCTTTTTTATAGAATGGAGATTTCTAACAAATCTGTTGTGTGTCGTGTGGATTCAAAGATTTTGTTAAATATGCGGGTTTTTATCTTTTTGTGCGAAATTCTGATAATTTTTTAACACTAAAGTATGCTATATTATTCCTAGTAGCATTAGCTATCTACCAGTGAAAGTCTGTTGAAATTGGCGGAGCCGTTTCGGCGATTACTCGGAACAAACAGACAGGTAAAAAATTTTAACATGCGTTTTTTGCTATATCTATCGAATAGTCATAGACCATTTGTAAAAATAATAATTTCGGCGTTACAAACAGACACGTCAATTATATTTATACATTTGTGTAGAAAATCTAAAATAAAACGTTTACATCCATACGTTAATGTATAAAAGTTTGTTTGTGTGCTTGAACGCGTTGTTTTAGGACCTACTGGTCTGATTTGAAAAATTATTTTAGTTATAGCCCATTTATCGAGGAAGGCTACAGACTATAACTGAATCTTTTTTTTACCGAATTTTACATGAAGTAATATAATTATAGTATGTATGTATATATATATATACATACATTTAAAGAATATTAGGAATACTTTTTAGGTATGTCTAATATTCCCTTTTCCCCTCCTACTAAGCTTAAATTAAAAGAAAATTATTGCTTCACCTTGTTATGGTCCGTTATAGCAGCGAAATATTTCTCTAACCCCACTGCCGTTGGGGTATTGTCGTACCCACTCCTAATACAAGCTTTTAATTTAAGCTTAGTAGGGGGGGAAAAGGGAATATTAGACTAAATGTCTAGATTCTAAGTACAGTCGACCAAGAATGTGTTTAAACATTTTGTATGATAGCTGCTAGTTAAAGAAAATTTTGCTAAGGGTTATTGTTATAAATGAACGTAACTGATAGCAAGCAAAAATAATCCTTATTAATTAATTAAACTTATGGACGTGCAAACGACATTCGACCTTAGCGTGGCAAAGCAATTTCTTGGTCGACTATACATAAATTTTAGGATTGCCACTTCTTCTTAGCGTTATCCCGGTCTAATACCATGGATGTGTCTGTGGGACGAGTTAAGATGACACCTGTCATCCTCGGAACCCCCAAAATCTGTACAATCTCACGACTAATATCACTCCGTGACATTAATCGGGACCCACTGTTTTACGTGCTTTCCAAAACACGTAGGAGGTAGTATATTTGAAAACCAGGGTGATATTTTGTCACCGTCTATAACCCGGCTGCGATAAGAATCTGTGGAATGAAACCCACGATCCCCGAACCGGAAAGTAGCGTTGATGTCCACTGTGCCAACAAGTCAGTCAGTCCATTTGGGGTTACGAGAATTTACGTGGAAGACAGCGATATATTAACTAATTTCTTGTGGAAAAACCCCTGCCTACTTACATATGAATAAACAGATATTCTTCTTATGAATAAAAAAAAATATCGTATCATTTATGGTAGTACTATTTATTTGTGAAAAAATTAATTTTTGGCTTTAAATTTGATTCCTTCCGCTCAAAAGGTTGCCAACCCCTGGTTTAGTTATATACTTAATATTATGTGCAGAACAACTAAAAAGCACTTTATTTAAGAAAGTAGGTTAAATGTTTTTAAAAATACAATTGTTTTGAGCTCGTTGATAATTCAATGCATAACAACCGAATGACAGGATGACATTGAAATGTTATTAACAACGACTGTTACCCACTGTCTCGAGTATGTTTATTTATGAATAATAATTAACCGATATAAATTACCAATCGTATCTGTGAATAATGTTCTGTACTTTACTGCAATTAAACAATAAACAAAATAGCCAAGAGCGGTTCAAGACACGCTTATGTTGAAGGGTTCGTATCTGTTACGCTAAAAACGTATTTGTTAAATAACTTCAAAAGTTGTTGTCCGATTTCGTTCAGAATAATTTTCCTAATGAGTTTCTAACAGTAGATAGAGCTTTTTGGGGAAGGAAGAATAGTCATAGAGTCTTCTTAGTTTTATCTTAGTGATATTAATTAGTACAATTAATCTTTTGTAATAAGAAATAGTTTATTACAATATAAATAAATAACGATGCGTTAGAAATCAACATTCTGTTTAAAATTAAGTTAAACCAACACAATTAATTTAATTAAGCGCAAATATGATTTAGTAGCTTACAATATTCGGGATACTTTTGCAAAGATATTAACAAGAGCCATTAATTATGTCTAAACCAATGGCTTCGAGTAAAATGATACCTTCTACTCATCCTTTGATCTTGATTTTCGTAAAGACTAACTTATGCCTACGGCCCTGGTTAATCAAAATTAAGATAATAATTTAAAGACGTTTGTGAACTAAAGTTTTAACCCAAAAAGGAAATTTCCTTTGGATATTTTTTGTATATTCTTTAATTTTTGTGTCTATTAGTAAGGTTGTTTTTCAAAAGCTTGATTGTACTATTAAGCCATTTTAAGAAAGTAGTGTATTAATTCTACGTCTAGATTATACGAATATATAATTATATCATAATAAACTATTAAAAATATTTTGAGGTCCCCTATAATTAATGCAGAGGGAGATACTCTATAATTTATGTCAATGTCATAACCAAAGGCAAGATTTCTTTATTCAATTTGGCGGTTTTATTAAAGTCCATTTTTACTATTGTACTCTTTTATGAACTGAGAAGTTCAACGAATTTCGTACAAAAATTTGAACTTGAATGTCCTAACAAGCAATAAGACGATAAATCTGGCATGGTAACCAATTGAACCAAGTGATTGAAATTGATATTTTGCTCAGCCATCCAACCGTATTTCATGTACGATTGAATTCCAGCTTTTAAAATGGACGCTCGTAATGTTGTGATACTCAATTTTATTTTCAGTTCTTTAAAATACTAGACATTAAATTCATATGTATGAAACGCAATATCTTTGTGGTGTGTTAATCGGTGACTCCTTCTTTCTTAATAAATTTCTGAAAAAAAGCAGATCCAGAATAAGAAAATGTTTTTTTCTTATAATACTAAGTACACTGTACATAATATAAGGAAAGAGTGAAAGGAAATACTCATACATAATATAAGGAAAGAGGAACCGCGTTTCTTCGTGGACTACAGGTGTGCAGCAAGCAAGTTAATGCTTTAAAACAATTTAAGTGTTTTATATTATACTTAAATTATGGAGACACTTTAAAGATCTAGAAGCGTAGTAGAAACTTACGCCCTCCTTGTAATAAATTAAATTACTTTCGAAACGTGCGTTGAGGCACATCGGAAAGTCAGTGTAGTGCTGTGCTTTGGTGGCGAATTCGGTGGTGTAGCTTTCGGTTTGCAGCACTACACCGATTTTCCCTCGTATTCATTCGCGGATTAAAACAAAGTAGTTTAGTTTATCATGCGTGTTAGATATTGTTTGACATAAATACTCTTACTTCTTGTAAGAGTCTTGCCCATCACTAGTAAATTTATCGTTCAGATACCTTTTTAATATGGTTGTTTGTTTACATAATTAGCAAGTTCGATTGATTTGCACTAAGCAGCTTTACATTAATCGAATATAGATTATCGCCTCTCCGTTGATCTGCGCGGATCCCCGAATTGAGTTTACAAGTACAGTGGACGCGGGGTAATCCGACATAATTACAAATCAAAGAATCGTATTTGAACTACAGATCATACTAAATACGTGGACATATGTATATACATATAAATATCGATATGTATATAAATATATACGGAATTTTGGTACATTAAATGTCACAATGGAGATGGAGGAGCTCAGTTATAAACTGCCAAGCTTTATATTATTTGCTGCATTTTTAGGGTTCTGTATTTGTACGAAAAACTCTTAACATGTCCAAACTATTAAATGTAGACTTGAAATATTCCATGTTAATGGGGCAAACTCATTTGGAAAATAATTTCGAGCAAAATCGGACAACTATTGAAGTGACTTAACAAATACCTTTTACGCCTACTGAATTCTTCTATACGGGTTGACTGGTGAGGCACAATACTCGGGAACCTGATATTTAATAATTACATATGACAAAAAAAAAAAACGAAATTTAATAAATGTAAATATCAATTAACTACTACGATCATTGACATTGCATTTAATTTCGACTGACAGCATTAAATCTTTTTCATAACTGAGTTTTAATACGCTGGGAAATTCATTTACTAAGTTTTTCGAAAAGTAAATTACTTACAGCAACGTAAGGCCACACTTTATCTAATTTGAATGATTTTTTTTCCACAATTAAGTACCTATTTTTATTACATAATTATAATGACAATCGAGTACCGAGTACCCTCCTTAACTATTATTATAAGTGTCTCACCAGTCACCCTGAATAAACGTTTCTTGATACGCCCTTGGCCATTTTATTATGTACAATCTTTTTACAGGGGATTACAGGGGGCGCCGGATTTGATAGGGTCTGGATTACTGCGGGTCCACTGTATAACACCTAAATAAATTTACCTATACCGACGTTTTTATTTCCGCGTTGGCTGCAACGTTTAATCGTAAAAGTAAAATTTTTATGATAACAGTGGGCTCGATTAATGTTACTAAGTGATATTCATTGTAAGATTAAAGAGATTGTGGGGATTCCGGGGATGGCGTGATATTACAGTCGGTCATCTTAAATAACCTCACAGCCACATCCTCTGCAATCTAAGTGGTACCAGACCGAGATAACAATTGGAAGAAGAGGTTTTGAATGAATGAGGGAATGAAAACATTATTCTAAAAAGTTTTCTACTCTGTGTATCCGTGGCAGTTATCTGTTATATTGTATTTTATTACTCCTTGTAGTATAAGTTCATAAACAATCATAGGGCTATTATCTAAGTAACTACAAGAAAATGAGGAGTAATAGAACATTTACAAGCAATTGTTATCGCTTCTTATTACGTAACAAAACTAGATACATTCACACACTATGTATTATGAAAACATTACTGCATTCTCTTGACCTCTTCACCTCTGTCCAGTTATTATTGCAACAAAATGTAAGCAAATTAGCAATGATATGTATGTGTTTTTAATAATAGTGCAGTGATATGATAGATTTATTGAATTTTGAAGTGAAAATTTCTTTAGAAGCGTTGAGAATTTTTCGAGATGAAAAAAACCATAAAATTTTCAAGATGAGAAATTTTATGTGTACTTTTTGAAATAACAAAAATCACGGAATTCGCATCATCGTCACCGAATGCCTGACTGACATCACCGTTACCGACACTTCTGACGATTCGTTTACACTTCTATTGGGACTCCCGAAGTGCCAGTGTTTGTTTTTTTTTATTTGTTCAGCCAACACATTTACAAGCTAAACTAAATTTACTTATCAATTGACGAATGATTTTTTAAAGAAAAATAATCATAAATTAGATGATGCTTTAGATACTTACCCACACCAGAGTCTTGAGAATCCTGAAACAAAGAAAAAGCAAATTAAATCATATTTAAATATGAAAGCGCAAACAAATTATGCCTTTGTACGCAGCAGCTGATCAGTCAATTAAAAAAAATAATGTTGCCATGGTAACTGAAAAATAATGTTACGTTTAAATGTAGGACATTATATAAAGATTTATTGTAAATTGTATATTTAAAAGACCTTATAAAAAAAACGAATTAAGTCCATAGACAACGTAGACCGGTGGGTTTCTTATGGTACGGGAGCCCAATACTCGAGACGCGTCAGAAACTAACCATTTAAGGAGAATCCTTGCACTCTGGAATGTATCTCCACCAAATATAAACATTTAATAAAGGTTTTCTAGGGATCCTGTAACGAACCGTTCGTTACAGGATCCTTTACAAAAACTCGAGCGCCTCTTCTCGAATGTACTGGTATAGGAAATGCGACGCGATATCTTTTGATTGCGTATATTTAGAAAGTTAATATTTTCACAGCTTTAAGGGATTACAGACCTCAGTATTTGGTATTAATTTCAACTTTGTACCTATTTGTGTGTCTGAGAAAAAGGGTTTTGTCAGAGGGACAAACAGACACTGTTGCAACGAAAAAATTTACAATTTTCGGATTTTTTCCATTACTTGTGCTACATGATGTAGCTACTTGCCAAATTTTATGATTGTTGGTCAACGGGAAGTACCCTATAGGTTTTGGGTCCCCTTGCAAATATATGGGAAAACTGACATAAACGGCCATATCTTTTGATTGTGTTCACTTGGATGGTTGATTTCTTCACAGCTTTAAGGGACCGCAGACTTCAGTATTTGGTATTAATATCAAATTTTTAGGTATTCCAGTTCCTGAGAAAAAGGGTCTTGACAGACAGACAGACAGACGGACAATGAAATGATCCTATAAGGGTTCCTTTTTTCCTTTTGAGGTACAGAACCCTGAAAAGGATGCAGATACTACTATCATGGATAGTATAGAGGGAGTGATAATAGCAGCCTAGGGTAGACAGGGCTCTCAAACCAGTAGTGGATCTAATCAGTTATCAGACGGATAAAGAAGATCCAGCTCTTTTGTAGAACAATGTCTGTACATCTAATACATATTTACATATAATACATATTTACAATACCTAGTATCACTACTAATTCAAATGCAAATACTACAAGTAAGCATTTTCCTATTTGGAGTCTGTATAACATTAGTTTTAATCCTGTTTTTCCAGCTACCTACGCTAAAACTTCAGAACAAGGGTTATGATCTAACTCCAATAAACTTTGAACAGGTAGGTTTGATATACTTCACTTAAATTTGTTCTTTTTTTATATTTTTCATATCATATAACTAAAATAAAAACGACTTTAATAGGTAAATAAAATAAACTGCAATATTACATCACCAACTAAAAGGGGCACAGATTTAGATGTTACATTGGCAACAAATATTGAGAAAAAAAAATACAAACCTGACCAAAAAATTATGGATGTATCTGTATCATTATATTTTTCGTCTCCTAATAAAGCCGAAGAGATTCGCAATGAACCTAATGATTATTCGAACAGTAAATTAATCCATATACTGCAGGACATAAAATTAGACATACCTAGTGCTCGCAGCATAATTTCTAATGTGAAGCTCAATGATTTTCAAGATGTGAATATTATTAAAGGTGGACATCTAGAAAATGAGAATGCAAGGAATTTTCCACCCTGCTGGCCTTCTGGTCGTGCAGATGTCCATGGGCGTCGGTAGGCACTTCGGTGCCTGCTGCCTGCTCGTATGCCCCTTTGTAACATAAAAAAAAACATAACTCTAAAAATACTGTTCTATTCGGGCTAAATAAGTTCCTTCAAGATGATTAAGAATATTGCACCTTTTACCGCTTGTAACTCAAAACTAAATTTTGCCTAACCCAATTACGCTTCACTGAAAAGGATAAGGAATTAAAGAAATAAAAAGCAGATTTTCACTTAAGTTTTACCTATTTATTCCGTGTCAGTACATCGAGGTAATATTAAATAGGTGACTAGCTTATAGATAAGCACAAAAATCAGTAGAGTTTAAAACTATATTTAAACAATTATTCACTGAATTGTATTTAATCTTACATTGAAATTGACGAGAATCTTCTGCTCAAGCACCTATTTTCATACAACCTTACACTTACACGATTTTAATGTATTACAATACATTAAACTTAAATCAATACTTATATCTATTTTTATGACTAGGTGAAAAAATATAAGCCATAAAATGGGTTCCATTTTGAAAAACTGATGATTTTTTTTTAAATTAGGGTCAATGGTTGCACGATGATTATTTCATTACTATGGTGTTGTGGAATAAACTTTATAAGAGATTGGAAATGTTTGTAAAGGAAATATCTTCTTCAAAATCGGCGACGAAATTGGACCAGAAATTTCTACAATTATGGTTTGTTTGGTGTCAGTTCTTATTCATGTTTTGGAGAAAAATCGTTGCCTTTTTAATAAAATTAATAAAGGAGTGTAATAAGTAGCCAATATGTATAATACAATACACAGTAATAATTTAATCGCTGAAAAAATTAAATATAAAAAAAATCTTTTAAGTTAAACAAAATGAGAATAATGGAAGGACAAGATCAAGATTTTAATCAGTAAATGAAGAATTAAGACTAGTCTTGTTGAATAAATTTTCCTGCACGCAGTACGAGTAAATGCTTCAACTGAATTCTATTTGCAAGATTTAGATTTGGAGATAATTGTACTTTTGAAGTAAGACAACAAGCAGTAAATACCAATGGTTTAGAAGTAGAATAACTCACTATAAGACATTTAATTTTCAATACTATAGAAAAAACTAATGCAAATGATTCAAACACTACTATATGTAGAAGTTGAACATGTGGACATAATCGAATAGTAGATTCTAAAAGGTTAAGTAGATATAGATACTAGAAACAGATGAATATCTAATGTCTAACAGATAGAACACAAAACATCTAGAAACAGCTACAGTAAGAGACTACTTTACGTACAATAGATATAGAAGAATAGATTAGACGGATGGAAATTCTGGGGCATCGCATAGTTACGCTAACATCTACGTTATATAATCACTAGAGGGTAAATACCAATAAGATCTAAGGACTAAAATTCAAATTCAAACAGCATTTTCCATATTTGAATTTGAATTTGAAGGAGGTATAGGACTAGATAAACTATCATACTTACTAAGGGGATTTGGCAATCGGAAATATTTACAAATTGCAATCTATTTTAAAGATTGTCTATACTAAAAATTAATACCTTTACAACCATTGGAATTACGCAGTCGGATACCTTATTATATGTTACTGTAGACATTTTAAAAACTAAATCTTAAAAAATAGCTTTTAGGATACAGGAAGTTTAGATAGCTTAATTAGCATTTCTAGATTTAAAGTTTACATAAACATAAACACTAATTTGGCATAATATCTCTCGTATTCAAAACATACATTATCTAAGGCTTGTATTTGTAAAAATATATAAAACACTTATCTTGTCGACTTTATTTTTAATTTTTCACTAAAAAATGGCGTAAGACAAAAAACAATGTTTTATGGGAGGTTTAAGAGAAATTTTATATTTTCAATAATACGGATTCAAGCTTACAGCACTTAATAGACAAGACATACATCACCAAGGTCACAGCGCATATCTTAAATATTACGTAAATTATTTCCAATATTCCATCATACGATCATTTATTTACAGGATAATCCTAAATAAGTATAAATAATTAGTGCAATTTTACCAATCTAACTATCAACAATGAGTGTGCTAAGGAATTAGATTTTTAAGTTCATCCAATATATTTATAAGTACCTCTCAAGGTCGTTGCTGTCGTACTTTCTTAGATGTCAGCAGATGTAAATGCCGATTTTACGACACAAATATCAACTATTTCCTTTATGGTTATAAGTAACGTCACGTAGTTGTGAAGTAATCTTATAACTAAGTGAATATATTAATTAACATATAAATTCCGGTGAAATATTAAGTTGCTCTGCATAATCTACGTAATTTCAATTACGGATTTATGCAAAGTTGTTTAAAGTTTCCACGCTTGCCATGGATATTCATAACACCTGCTTCACTTGAAACTGTTAGAATGTAGTTCTATGAATGTGTCAACATCAATCCGCAACAATCAGAACTTCTTTATTATCAGAAATATTTAAGCTGATAATTGCAACAACCCTAGTACGTATCAATTCTTATATAAATCATACGAGTGAGTATTATAAAAATACGCTTGAAGTCTTTGTGCCTTAAATATTATATAACAATGGAGTTTATAAAGATCGATTGCTGTTTTGTTTCAAATTTGACACATCATTTAACCTATTATGAACTTGAATTTTATTTTCGATTCTGGAACTGTTGGGATCCGGTCCTTCTTTGAGAAGTTCCCAAAGATGATTTTTATCCAATATCTCAAAACCACCTCTATTCTCGGGAGCTATATCAGGCTTTATGGGACTGTTGAGAGATTTTGAAGTCTCGGAAACTGGTGTGAAGGGTAGCTTATGAATTTCTTTATTTATAGATTTAAGCGGCTTTGCTACAAATTTTTCTACAGTAACTGTTTTTGTTTTCGTATCATTAATTAATCCCACTTTAACAGTTTTATTGTTGTCAATAATTTCTTCATTACTTTGATTCACATGTATGGTTGGCTTTTTTATTTGTGTTTTAGCTTTTGGTTTCTTGGTACGATGCACCGTTTTAATATTACTCTTTGTAATGGCAGTGATTGTGTGAGGTATAGTCGTTGTCTCTTGTTGCATACCATTGAATGTTGAACGTTTTGTTGCATTTCCAACTTTTTCCACATTGGGTACTATAAACGTGAGATTGACAGGAGATTCAGTTGTGAAAACAATTTCCGAAATATTAGTACTATTTGCGTCAATTCCCGATACGATGTTAGATTTATATGATGTAGTGGTGTTATTATTAATTTCATGTTTAACTATTTGAGTAATAAAATTATTATTATCGACAGATTGTAATTTAGGAAAGTACTTGTCATGTTTGTCTCCATAAGTAGCTTTGAGAGTACCTTTACGTCTAGGCAGTGGCTTTTTCTGTAGTTCTAGTTTCTTAACTTTACTAACGAGGGAGGGTAATTTCTGAACGATTAACTCCCCGTTAATTTTTGGAATAACTGATTGAATATCGTTATCTACCGGCTGATTCTCAGTTTCGTTAAGATAAGTCATAGTTGGTATGATTATAGGATCATCAGTACGCTCAGAGATGTTATCTAAAGTTGTGTGCATAATTTTAGTTACGCTAGTTTTAGATTCAAACGTATCATTTTTTAATGGATTATTTGTTACATCTGTACTGTTTTGAATGATTGAAAATGCATTAGAAGTTTCTGTAAAAGCTTCAGTAGTTGTTTTCTCACTTGCAAATATTGTACTTTCAGTATTAAGTGTTGTCGTAGATTCAGAAGCAGTGTCATCAGTAGTGTTAATTATTTCTTCATCAGGTGTAGTTGCATGAGTTTTTTCATAATCTTTTCTAAACTCGTAATCTCTGCTGCAAATACGTCCACATTCACATATATTGTCGATATTGGCAATAGATTTGAGACTAGCGAGCTGAGTTTTGTCAAACCAGGTAATAAAGTCATCATCAGTAATGCCTCGTAGTAAAGGACTACCGGGTCTTGCATGGAAAAATGTTTCTACGGCTAGATCAGGTCTGCTAGATGGGTAAATTTTGGCGAAGGCTGGTCGAAGACTTGTTATGACAAACTTGGATCTTGCTTCGTAGGTCACACAAACTGGGCAGGTGGAACTTATCTATAAATAAAAAATAAAATTAAAATCTTGTTCACTAAAATATTCCAATATATCGTTGAATAGTAAAACCGAAACATCAATTGAGTGAAGCCAAGTAACTCACATTAGCAAAGACGAACCAAACACTTTCGCCGCGGGAGCCGTAGTGCAGATCTGCGAACGTAGCACCATCCAGCACTACTGGATTCACAGAGTGTAAGATGTACCCAGAGAACAGCGATGACTCGAGGCGCAATATACCAGAACGTTCCTTGCCTTTCCACCTGAATTAGAAATAAACGTTAAACAAAACCATTTAAAATCTAAAATATTTCAAAAATGTTTAAGTTCCTTACGTTTTTGTATATGGAATAAATTATGAATGGTAATAAAAACTAAAATATTGGGATTTAATTTAAAAAACGGTTACAAATGCGAAGTCGTTCTTATAACGCTTTTACCGACAAATTAAAATAATGTTGAAATGTATTTCACGACGACAAAACCACAACATGTTTTACATTTTTCAAACTTTGAGTAGTTTGTGTAAGTATAAAATATTTCTTACAAATAACTGACACTTTTTATTCCTTTAATACTGTCTATTATTTTAATACATTTATTTATTTTGGTTTGCTAAAAGCGGTTATATACAAGTGCATAAAAAGCTAAATAAATTGACCTTCGCTTTAGTCGTTTAATAAGTAAATTATAGTAATATTCTACTCACTTGAAGCAAGTTTTAATTATCAAGGTAGGCAAGTTGCCTTGTAGGTCTTCGATGCTGCTTCTCTCGGGCCGAATCTCTTCAATGATAGCAGCCTGGATGTTCAACAAAGCGTTCTCCGGCTTTGGAGTATACGTAGAATAGCTTATTGTGCCCTGTTGATATGATGTTATAATAGCAATAAATGAGTATGTCATTTGGTTACCATATTCTATGCTCATCACATACGCAATAGGGGCTCTGTGATCCGTCATCAAAAATTTTCAAATCCAAATAATCCAAGTGACCATAATGGCATTATTTGTACAGCATACTTTGACACTTACCTGTGTTGTATATGATATTATGATATAATATGACTACCAGAACCAAACTTGAAAAATCATATAACATTTAGGTATCTATCTGTAAATAGATTTATTACAAATTGTGCGATTTATTACAAAGAGTGAGGAAGACGCGAAGCGATTCTTACCGCGGCCGGATGATAGGTGGGTGACCCGTTCTAACACTGGTTTTCAAATATCTGACCCCAAAAATTCCAATTAGGTTTGTGAGACTTCCCGGTGGCCTAAACTCGTCATTAAGGGCCGGCAGCGCATCTGCTGGCCTTCTGGTCGTGCAGTTGTCCATGGGCACCGGTAGGCACTTCGGTGCCTGCTGCCTGCTCGTCTGCCCCCTAGTAACATAAAAAAAGATAGATTTGGGATTGACTAAGGTGGACGTTGCATTCCTTCTGTTTCTAAACGTTAAAACGAACTAGAGTTCGCCGGCTGTTCGAAATTCGCCCACAAACCAATTCGCGTACAACGACGTATATTGTTTTATTTACAGATTTTTTTTTTAATTTGACACCTTATGTAACACATCCTTGTCACGATCACGCTTTGACATCATCCAATACATGTTTGTGTGAATGGTGTAAATCGTCTGCAATTGGTGTGCGTGTGGTTTTATTTTAATAACTTAACATATTAATATTCCATATTATAAGAAAATATTAGCTTTCGCACACCTTCCTCTATATGAACTACCATTGTGCCAAATTTCCATACTATTTCGTGGGCGCAATTTTCGAAAAATGGTACTTAAAGTTTTAGCGTCACGAACTGAAAACTGTTCATATTTTTTTTGTCCAAATCACTTAAGCTCTTTTACATATAGACTAAGACGCCGCAAAAGATAACTTCGTTCATCTGTTTTTTAAGTTAATTAGGTATCCAATTAAAGCTAACTTTTTAGGGTTCCGTAGTACTACAAGGAACCCTTATAATTTCGCCCTTTCCGTTCGTCCGTCCGTCTGTCTCCCCGTAAGGTGGTCTCCCCCCTAGCATTTTCGAACTACTTGAAATTGAAATTTTCCATGTTGATATAAAATGTTTAAAACTCATTAGGAAAATTATTTTGAACGAAATCTGACAGCTTTTGAAGTATAAAGTCCGATTTCGTCTGTCTGTCTATATAGACGGATTAAAACTCCTTTTTTTCTGTGCATTGCCTTTTAGGCGATTGTTTCTGCAAGACAACCAGATTTCGGAGCTGGGCCGTGGCACCTTTTCGGCCGTCACAAGAATCGGTACTGTGGATTTGGCCAGAAATAAAATCACCAAAGTAGACTTCCAGATGTTCCAGGCTGTTAAATACGCCGAGGTAAATACAGATTTTTTGTATATACAGAGAGAATAGTAAAAATATTTTTTAGATACTGTAATCCCCTCCTATAACACGGTGGTGCTTTTATAAAGCGTCTATATGTGTTAGCAGGTTATTAAAAGACAATGGAAGCTTTACAGATTTATTGACATGTTCCGGATTAGGTTAACAAAGTAAACTTCACATTACAAGATCCCCGGTGGCCTAAACTCGTCATTAAGGGCCGGCAGCGCATCTACAGGCCTTCTGGTCGTGCAGTTGTCCATGGGCGACGGTAGGCACTTCGGTGCCTACTGCCTGCTCGTCTGCCCCTTGTAACATATAAAAAAAAAAAAGAAAAATTAGATGTTTAATATACTACGTAGATAAAGATGTTGTGATCAGCAGTCGGTATACAATATACAAATTTAAAACAGTATCTAAAATTATGTAAAAGAAAAGCTTTCAAAAGTAATCAAAGTAACAGTAGTGTGACGTTAACAGACATTGCGAGCACTTCAACTAAAGACCTCAAAGTGGGTAGTCTCGAAATAACTTCAAAGAACTTAAAGTCAAAATTCAGACCGCATTGACCTTTTTGAATTATTTGCTCTGCGGTTTTCAAGAGTATATTTTGAGGGCACTTATTGATTGAATTTGTAAGACCACGGCATAATAATTGAGTTTCTGAGACGTAGCGAGATTATGCGTACCATACTGGCTAAATTTGACTGGCTCTTTGGCGCACTTGGTAGTGACTCAGCCTTCCACTCTGTGGATTGTGAGTTCGATTCCCGCCTCGAGTGTGGGCGTTTTGTCAATATGTATGCGGGTATTTATATATTTATACAAAAAATGACATTTGTTCGTTACAGGCGTCTATTACCTTTAACACAGGCATTAAGTTGTCTAACTTAGAAATAGACGTCCGTATGTAAAATAATGCTATGCATTTATTTATATGATACGCGTAAGTATCAAGAAAAATAACTACATTTTTCGTACAATTTATGTACTGAATCTCTTTGGTCTGTCTTCTTTTTTATTAATGCCTGGCATCCATGTTACGGTATACCGGACGGATTTTTGTTCAGGGTTGCCTGCGCAGTTTAACGGCACGCCAGTAATGGGTATGGGGACGTTCCGGTGTCCTGTAGAAAAAATATTCAAAATTGATATTCGATTTTGTTCCGGTCGCCTGCCTAGGTTCAAATGAAGCCCCACACATGATCCGGTCTACCTGTACAGATATGCTTATACTAGTTAGTCTCTCCGGTAGACCGTAACGTGGATGGCTGGCATAAGTTAATACATATTATGAATACGAAAAAATTAAAATAATAACCTCCTATGCAAATTGTAAACAGCACATTTCAAAGCAATTCTCATTTAATAGTTGTTTTTGATGTCTTCCAATTTAATCGAAAGAAGACGTGAAGATGTATCATGGGGAGTGTTCGGAGGAATTGTTCGGACTGATACCGGCAGCTGAATTTCATCATAGGACATCCCGCCAAATAAGAGAAGCGATAGCTCAGCGGGTTTTTATAAAGATTTACGTCCTTCTAAGGTTGAACTTCTAAGGTGTAGTATTCTATTCTTTCTTAATATAAGATAAAATATTTTAATATAAGCAGTGATTTTGCCCTTAACGGTTTTCCCCAAACAACCGGGATTTCCGTTGATGAGCTCACTACCACAGCAACCATTGGACAATCGCTGCGTATGCTCGTAAATAGTTAAGTGTCAATAATATTATTTAATTCGTTTAAGATCAAATCGTTTTACTTAAAGCGAAAGTAATATAAAAGTTTGTACATTTTTTTTGTACCAATAAAATACAGGGCAACCTCGATTTAACAAATTGGAAGGGAACAAAACATATTCGTTATATCAAGTAATTCGTTGAACTGAGGTTTGTTATGTTGAGGTTAGGTTGGTCTAAAATGCATTATAAAGAGGTAAAAGAATAGTTTTATTATTAAATAGTTAAATCTTTAACAATAGTGACGATCAGAAATGTTTACATTACTTTCCATCAAATAACAATGATTGTATTACGAACAAAAACGTGTCGAAACATGTCGCGACATGAATCATGTACTATAAGATTAAGAGATATATAGTGGTGGGAACTTTATATAAAGGTTTTGGTTTAACAAAATTCGTTAATCAGAGGTATGAATACTTTTTCTTTATCTAATGAAAATTCTTTCTAAAATTAAAAATTCGTTATATAGAGGTTGTTCGCAAAAAACATTCCCATTGTAAAGGTGTAGTTTATATTGATTCTTATAGACAATTCAAGGGGATTTCGAAGAAGATGTTAAATCGAGGAAGTCGTTATATTGAGGTACGTTATATTAACGTTACACTGTATATAGAAACAGGAATACGAAAAAGTGTCTACTACTTATCCACGAGTGTAGGAGAAATAGTAAAAAAGAGAAAAGGTGCAGGTCCTAAAGAAGTGAAACAGAGAAGTGGAAAAAAATAATAATAACTATAAATACATAATTAAAATGATAAATAGAGGATATATAGAATTGTTTGAATGTAGATCTACAAGAATAGAGAGAGGGGTTATCTTTCACAAGTATGTCAGGGATGGAGTTCCACAAACAAACGAGACGTAGTAGCAGTTAAAGAGTTGACAAAGAAGATGGTGTTGTAGTGTGGCACTTTTTCTTATGTTACAAGGGGTAAACGAGCGGGCAGCAAGCAGTTAAAAGGCACTACTTTTGGTCCATGACGTTTTATTTTCATTAAAAGCTTATTCACGTTGTGGAATTTTTATAAGTTTCAAATATAGCGCTGACCCCGACCAAAGTGACTAAACTTAGGTGAACCGCTTATATAGAACCGAAGTTCCAAGAATTGGCAACCCTATTACTAGCTCAGCATGAGGGGGAATGTATTCATCAATATAATTACACACCTGACTGCAACCCGAGGCCCGCTAGGCTCTTTAGAACCGGCTACAGCTTGTAGGCAGAGGGTATGTATTTAATCATAAATCTGCCAACAGTAGACTGGCAGAGGCTGGAGGCAAGCAATCTCCTTTTTATGTAGCTCGGAACGACGGATATTCTACGTTATAAGCTTTTTATTATAGGTCGTCAACATTGTCGGCGAATCGTCTAAGAAACCGCAGCGACTTTGCAGGGTTGTAAAACCAACAATACGGGTCGAATTCTCCTTTAAAATGATGATAAAAATGGAAATCCTTTCATTTGCCAAAACGTAGTAAAGTTTGACTATAAAATAACAATATAAAATAACCATACTGCATATCTGAATTTAAAAAAAATATTTCTAAGGCGCGTGTCTTAAAAATAAATTTTGACTCGCTTCATATTTTGTTTCTCGCTCACGCAGCCAATGATATGCAATAGATATTTTTTTAAATATAGAATGATTTATAGATGAACTAGTGAGTGTACATAGTAATAGAGAATATGTGGTTATGTACATACATAATAGGAGTTTATTATTTTTATAAAACTAAATTTACATATATGCATATGTAGAAATGCATTTATTCTTTACCATGCAGGAATGCCATAAAAGCAAGCTATATTTAGAGTAGTAAGTAGCCAACGACAATAACGGCTTGGACTCCTACAACAATGCTTTTTTTGCACAACAAAAACTAGTTTACAAGGGATGTTCATCACGTGGGAACCGACTTTCTCAAATATTCCCATTAAGTATACATTCTCTAGATTCTTTCAAATTGCAAGTAAGGGAGTTAATATCCGACATTTTCGTATTGTAATATTATTTATATATTGTATTTATTTATAGGTATTACGTACTAGAGATCGCTGACTATACTGGTGGAAATTCGGCTTAAAAATCTTTCGATTTGCGTACGTATGCTTATTTATAGCTATATACATACAATTTTAATTCATTGTACATGTTGTACATATTTGACAAATAATATACATACGGTCGTCATGACTACGCTTTGACACAGTCTTATAGTAAAATGTATACATGTGTATGTAAATCGTTTGCCACTGGTGTGCGTGAGGTTCTATTCTAATAATTTAATGTAATTATTAGAATAGAACCATAAGTAAGTGTCTACTAAAAATCGTATGAAAGTACCACCCAGAAAGTCGCGATATTGACCCATCTTTGCGAGTCCATTCGGGCCACATGCCGAGCCCATTCCTACTTGAGCTTTACTTACACTTTATTATCGCTTAATTCATTCAGCTCTTGTCTGTTTACATTAAAAAAAAAAAAAAAAAACAATATTTAAAAATCACAGAACACTTTCCAATGTTGTTTGTCGATGGTCAGTCAACTCATTAGGTTCCATTCAAATTACGTTGCATGAATTAAACATAGGTTTTATATCGGGTTTTGCAAATAAATGCCACGCTGGTTTCACTTTCTGCGATGCGATGTCGCAAAAGCACCGCATGACCCAAGGCCTATAAAAGCTTAGTTGGGTATTTTATTATTCGTTTACGTTATGTATATAAATAACAATGACCAAGAGCGTGTAGAAAGGCACACCAAAGTGGAAACTGTTCAGCGAGGAATAAAAGGTGGGAGCGTTGGTCGATATGGTCAATATGGAGTTGCCCTGGACGGATGCGCCTCGATGATAGTTGTTCCTCGGGAGGTGTATATAGTGATCGTATGTAAAAACTTCGCTAGCGTGAGATAATTTGTTTGATGAATATCAGTGTTCATGCGCCGTCCGTACAGCGCCATCTAGTTTCTGATTTGGCATAACCTTTCCCTTTCCACTCGACATCATCGCCACCTCGTTATGTAGCGGCGACTACAAGCGTGTCAAGACACGCTTCTATAGAAGGGTTCCGTATCAGATACGCAATAAAGGTATTTGTTAAATACCTTCAAAAACTGTAGTCCGATTTCGTTCAAAATAATCTTCCTAAAGAGTTTTTAGCATGTCCTATTAACATGGACAATTTCAAGTCTCTACATCTAATAGTTTGGAAATCTCAGGAGGGACGACTCTCCGGACAGACGGACGGCAAGGAAACTGCAAGGGTTCCTTGTAGTACTGCGAAACCCTTACGAGTTTCGCCAAAATATCTACGCCCGAACGACTGCGCCAAATTGGATGATACTTTTTTTTATGTCACGTTCTTGTCATGCCAAAGCCAGCCATAGCTCAAAGTGTTTGCAGATTTTTGTCCTTGGAGACTACAAAGTACTACAAAACTTTGCGAAGCTACAAAAGGTCTTCGGCCACACTACACGATCATTGAAATGATCATTCAAATGAAGTTATGTCTTTCTCCGGCATCAGTATATGGTTAGTATAATTATAAATAATAAATAAATATATAGGACTATATGACACACGGAGATCTGTTCCTAAGGTACTTAACTTAATACCTGTTATAGGTAACAGCCGCCTGTTATACAGCGGTATCTAAGGAAACTCCTAATCAATGTGGATGGAACTTGCTTCAGTTATTACAGGGGATTTGGTTGGCGTCGGTGATTTGACGGGAGTGGCTGGTGTTGCGGGCTCAGAAGGAGGTTGCGCCGGGGACGCTGGCTCTGCCGTTGGTTCCTCTTGCTCTGAACTTGAACCATCCTTATCATCTTCATCCGGCGAGCCGTGTGCATGAGACCGATGATACTTTAATCCGTTCGCGTGTTTGTACTTCTTATTGCAATTGGGCTCCGGACATTCGAGTAGAATTGGGTCCGGCGGAGGCGATGACGGAGTAGGCGGAGGGCGTTTATTCTTTGGAGTTGGAGGGCATTCTTCGGCATCCGAATTACGTTTCCTCTTAGAGTCAGGCCTTGGAGGAGTGAATGGCGTTGGGGAAGGCAGGCCCCTTCTGCCTTTTGCACCACCGTTGCGTAGTTTGCTATGCACTGATGAGCGTGTTTCAGTAAAGTTTGTCATATCAGTAGGCGCAGCACCGCGACCACGTTTCGCGCGTCCCTTGGGTGTTCTTGAATCCAACTCTTCTGTTGGAGAATCGCAAAACCTGTACAAACAAAAAAAAATCTAGTGAAACCCATAAACATATAATACATTATCTTGTGCTTACTTGAAGCATAAGAAAACAGAAGAAGTTTTCGACTTTCCTTTTCCTTGATACGAAGCTTTTCCTATATTAACATATAAACTTTTTCTATAAATGAAAATGTGGGTTTAAAATTAAAGAATTTTCTTACTAATAAGTCTTTTCATCTGGACTAAAAGCACTAAAAATAAAATTTTATTATATTTTTGTGATTTGATACTCTGCCTGGTTCAGCTGTTATTGTTGATATTATAGTTTATATTACAATAAACTTTAATTGTACTTATACATCTTTAAAGTACAGCTTACCGTGGAGGCGCCCAATCGTGCCTAGTGCAGTCCAACAATGTACCAACATATGTCTTCCCTCGCCACGTCACGTTAACAACCAGCACACCTGTAATACAGAACAGCGGTCAAACATTATTCTAGCCCTTACTTTATCTTTAAGAACTATTACACAGTAGAATTACACAAAAAGAGAAAGGAGAAAAATTAGGTTTTAAGGTTTTAGGCAATAAATAAATTATTGTAATGCATAGCACGGTAGCTTTATTCCACATTATAGGACAAAGCGTTGTAGGATTATTTTCGTACAACGCACTTGTACTGCTTCGAATGCGCATAATATAATATTATATATTATAGAATAATATTACTGCGTTATAAGTGCAACGTGTTGGGAAACATTAAGTACATGTTTTACATTAACTTAATGCTAATAAAACTAATACATTGACCAGTAAAGTTTCCACAGATAAATACAACACACTTGTCCAAAATAAAGTTTTCTTTCTCCCTTTTTGTATCTACAATCAAGTAACTAAACGATTATGATTATTGAGCTTTTTTCTTTGTCTCTAACGTCCCATTTAGAGGTCATGGGCAGTGAAAGCTCAAATCCGGTAGCTGGTACGTCCGCGCCGTGTAAGCACACATTAAGCTTATCACAAATTAGAGCTTACAAACTTATGAGCTGTCAAATTCAAGTGACAGTACTAATAAATGTGTCATTGGGCATCTTTTTTTTATGTCCGCCATCACCGTCGCCTCTGTGTAATGATTTAAAAGTGCTCTGCCCTTTCTTTGTTTGAAAATTTCAAATTAGTCGGGTTTATGACGAAACGGTTTTGGCGTTGGTATTAAAAATAGGAATTGTCTATGCATTGTGAGTAGGATGGCATAATCTGTGATTTTATAAGACATTACCGAGTTTTTGGTTATTTTTTCTTTGGCTAGTGTTTCATTGCAATATATGATGTGACGGCTTAAGATCAGACAAAAGCATATTTGACTAGCTGGCTCTCACGACTTCGTTCGCGTAAAATATAACTTACTGTTAGATCTGACTCCTTATTCCGGCCCTATCACAAAACCCTTGCTTAGCGGATGTCTATTGTCTTACTTATATCTTCCTGCCAAATTAATCCGTACAATGATTTAACTTTTGGCAAAATAATGTATTTGAAAATATGTAATTTTGCTTGGATTAAAAATTTAATATTAACAGTGGTACTGTCTATTATTTGAAGTATTTTTTTTTAAATATGAATATCCTACATAAAGCCACAAATTTGTATAGAGACGTTGTCCCATATCTCTCGTTAGACATGTTATTCCTAATTAACTATAAGGGTAATGTAACAAATCGTCATAACGGCCGATAATGTGTACCGGGAGTGACAGCGGTTATAAATCGGTGCTGGTTAGAATTTGATTGCTGTGAACGCATTAAAATAGACATTAACGTAAATATGTGTAGGTATTCCCATTATTATGGTGTCTCGTGTCGAGGGAATTGTATTTTGTGTGTTGTCCCTCTTGTTATCATTCAGGTTATATTGACCTCTTAATAAAATTACATCTTGAAGAGGTTGTCAGCAGTCGGCATTTGAGTCGATAAGTTAAGCGGTTCTTACTTCGGCCTGGTGACATATGGGTGACCCATCCTAGCACTGGTTTTTAAATATCTCACCCCCTCTAAACTATTTATTTTAAGTAATTTAAGTCTACACAATCAGTAAAGTCTAACTATTTGATTGAACGTTCGCCTCGATCGGTCACACTTTTCGTAACGCTCTCGTCAAACATTCACCAGCGTAATCTTCAAGTCAAGCGTGCGTAAAGAAGTTTTACTTCAAAAATCTAAAGTAACTTTGCCATAGCATTCGATGGGATATTGATATTCATATATTACTTTTTTTTCAGGTGTCAAATCTACTGCGTCAAAGTACGGAACCCCGAATACTGAGTGTGACCAGATCAAAATGGGAGCCCTGGCTTTGAACCTGTTACCCTCCGATGTGTGCTTTGTAAATTGTTATTAATGAAGAATTGGAACATTATACTAGCTGGTGCCAGCGACTCCGCCCGCATCAATTTAGTGTTGTTATAACTGGTTTTAGTACTTTTTTGCGGAACCCTAATTATTTTGCTAAAATCAATGTTATTATTGTTCTGTACCCTATGTTATTCTTTGTAAACCAGTGTTGGTACTATCTAAATGTGTCCAGCCCTTTCGGCAATTACCCGTAACAAACAGACAGACAAAAATGTTTTTGCTATACAAACCTTGTCCTGACAAAAATGGG
Source organism: Charaxes varanes (assembly GCA_024363005.1). Taxonomy (NCBI): domain Eukaryota; kingdom Metazoa; phylum Arthropoda; class Insecta; order Lepidoptera; family Nymphalidae; genus Charaxes; species Charaxes varanes. The sequence goes on from JANCMC010000685.1 coordinate 933,409, forward strand.
CACAATAAAAAAGAATTTGGTGCTATCGTTAGGCTGTGCGCGTGCAAACATTTTGAAAATTCATTTTTATTTGTATCGATTGTTCAAATAAAAATCACTATTGTTTTAAGAAGAAGTGTATTTATAACAAACTAGCTGTGCACCGCGACTCCGTTCGCGTGAGCCACCCTTAACATATAGGGGGATGAAAAATAGATGTTGACCGTTTCTAAACCCTAGCCAATATGCACGCAAAATTTCATGAAAATCGGTCGAGCCTCTTCGGAGGAGTTTGGCAACGCACCCCGTGACACGAGCATTTTATATATTAGATTAAAACAAGATATTATTGAAAAAATATAATATTTTATTATCAAATAGAAATTATACCCTTAACACTAATAATCTCTATTATAAACGTCACAATCTCACCGTACTTAAAAATAGGTTATTTTAACAAAATATTTCGTACATTATTGTATACAGAACTTTTTATGTTCCCTACGATGTTTACAAATAGTTATGGAGTAACATATGTTTATGACAAATAAAAAAACATAAATACAAAATTATTGCAACAATTTAAAAGTCTAACCCCCTTCAAAATTAAATCTATGTTTCAATTCACAAGTAAAATAAATAAATAAATAAATATATACAGGACTATATGACACACGGACGTCTGTTCCTAAGGTAGGCAACTTAATGCCTAACCGGTTCGGTCGCGTCGTACCATCGCAGGGTGCAGCGCGCCGTATCCCCTTCAGCGCGGCTCCAGCGCACTAAAGGTTTAATTAATTAAATAAATCATTCCGACCCAAAGTGAAGGAAGGGCTGAATTCATCCGCTGAGCGAGACTTTTTTCATTATCCGCTTTTATCTTTTCTTATCTTTACGTTCTGTGTAATTACGCTCCGTTTTTACGATCCCTGTAATTAAGTGTTGTTTACTTTATCTATACAAATATAATTTATTTAACATCCAAAATTATTTGGTCAATATCAGAAAATGGTAAGAAAAAACATTGATTTTAAAGCGATAATAATTTACCTTTTACCCTTGCTTGTAATGCCGGAGTCGGACATAGCTTCATTTGAGTGATCATTTCAATGATCATGTAGTGTGGCCTGGGAGTTTGTGCTTCACAAAGTTTTGTATAACTTTGTAGACTTCAAGGTCAAAAATGTACAAAAACTTTGAGCCATGTCTGGCTCCGGCATAAGGCAATGTTTTTACCTTTGAGTGTTGCCGTATAAATGTACGCTACCCTCCCTAAATGGAGAGCTATTAAAAAGCAGTAAAGGACCAAAGACTTCATTAAGCCGCTTTACCAACGGCCCGAAACGTGATCAGAATGACAACTTTAAGGACAAATTGTACAGGCTACGAATAACATTAAGTAAACAGTATCACTAAAAAATATCATTGTACGTAAAGTTATTGACATGTTTGCAGTTTGTTCTTATACATCACAATCACGATGTGCTTTCTTCGAGATGTTTGAAGACTAGCTGGTGAAAAGTACTAGGATTTCTTCTAACTAGCGTTATCCCGGTCCAGTCAAAGGGTCGGTTTTAATTATTTTCTTTATTTTACAAGGGGCAAACGAGCAGGCAACTAAGTGCCTACTAACGTCCTTGGACATCTTTACGACCAGGAGAAAAGCCGATGCATTGCCGGTCTTTAATGACGTTAAGACCACCGGGAAGTATCACAAACCGAACGAAACGCGACAACCATACCATCACTTGAAGTGACAGCATTGCCGCTACCAGAAAGTAAGGGAAAGAAAGGGATGGAGTAAAAAATTATATAGATACTACTGCCACGGAGAGTATAGCGGGAGTTACAATAGCAGCTAGTGAATCTGACCAGTTATCGGCAGATAAAGGAAGATCCATCCTCTGGAACAATATGAAAGGATGTGGCTGTAGAGCGAGTTAAGATGACCGACTGCCACCTGGCGACATCTTCGGAACCCTCACGATTTCTACAACCTTACGACTAATATTGGTGGAGCGCGCTTGCCTAGAATGAACCTATTCACTCTTGCCTTAAAGATACCCATGTTGTAGTGGTCTGGGAACATTCTTTGTCTTATCGTATCATATAAAGGTATTCAATTATGATTTACCATGAGTAATGGATCAATAAGCAATATGAAGATATATTATAATGTCTCAATAAGGGAATATCCATGTATTCGGTAACGGTCATGACCCGACGAATTCAAGTTAATGATGTTATATCGACGCCTTTATTTTATGTGTCTGCCAAATGGCTCGCGATTCGGTTGTGATTTTACTAAAGTATTTTGAGGACATACCCTCGTGTGTAATATTTTTCAAGTGAAAACTTTGGGCATCTTTGAGATGGGAAAAGAACCATTAAAGTCGCGACGTTGTTACGGTATCCGACACTGGCGCGTTAGCGTTTTTTGAGATAGAAAAAACCGTTGAACTCGCGACACTGTTACCGTAACCGACACCTGTGATGATTCGTTTCGAGTGAAATTAAGAGTCACAGGTGTATTGATTGATTAATTTTATTCTTAAAAATTGAGTTAGTGGTCAATGTATTGACTGTATTGTATATGTGTATTCTATGTATTAGAAAGTGCCACTCCGGGAGTGCTGACACAAGTTGTCAGCACTTCAGGAGTGCCACTTTCGTTTTTCTTAATACATTCAATCCGTTAAATTTGATGATTAAAAATGATTGTAAGAATAAAAATAATCAATCAATATAAACTTACTTACATATTATTTCGCTTACTCAATTTTTTTTCTCCAATGCAGAAGCTCTGATTTTAATTGCGATTAAATGTAATGGAGTTAATTATATTTCTGATTCGCATATATTTTTACTGTAATTATTTAAAGAAATGTAGTCTTATAGGTTTCTTATTAAGGCTAAAAACTTGAAAAGTCTAAATTTCAATAATTCAATTTGAAGTTTTGTTTAGCATTTAAGATCGTCAATTACAATTTTTTTTTACACAATATTCTGGTAATGAGATAGATTGTCCTATAAAGTTAGAAGCTAACGAGAAAAGATGAGCTCTAAAAACGCCTCTAAACAGTAGTATTTTATAAATAAATTGTGACTTTGACTTTGATTTTATTCTTATCCGCACTAAGCTTTCGTTCTATGGTAAATCCCAGCGGCATATCATTGGTTAATGGTATCATTTGGCGAAGTTCGATTCTCAATAGGTTTGCGGGTTCCGAGTTATGTCTTGATTTAGGGTCCCCTGGTGAAATATTCAATATTTGGCGCGTGAACCCTCGTAAATTTAGCCTTTAGGTCAAAACATCTAGCTACTTTTTTTAATACTTCATAGTTTGCAACCAGAAATTAGATTGCAAATATATTGAAGATGTGTTTTTCCTACAGGACCTTACAAGACAAGATCCTACTAATGGCCAAGAAGCCCGCAACGCATCTGATATCCATTTAGTAGCACATATGTTCATGGAGATCGGTACATTAATCCTCTCCATATAATTTACAATTTTTACATATAAATAAATATTAATAAATAATATATGTAGGTATATGACACAGGGACGTCTATTCCTGCCTGCCTGTAGAAAACTTAATACCTGTGACATAGGTAACAGATGCCTGTTATAGACAAATATATTTTTCGTAGAAATACATACATATAGGTAATACGCCCAGACTTGAGGCGGGAATGAGGTGGGAACCCCTGGAGCGGAATGTAGGGTGACTACCAACAGTACCAAAGACCCAGTTAAGACAAAAGTTTGCATAAGTCAGCCATCTGAATTTTAATAATTTCGGGATAATACTTGTTGCCTGAACAGCTTAATCATAGGAAGGCAGAAATCCTCGTGGTAGTTTTAAACCCTGACTCCGTTGTTTAAAAAGCTTAGTATTAGACATGACTAAAATGATTTCTAAATCTACTTGAATGAATGAATAATAATCAATGTCTTTGGAATATCTCTTAGTAATATGTTAACCTGTATATATGTGTCACTAGTGACCAGTCGTATGAAATCCGACACCTCTACGTTAAAGGCTACTGTGTTGGTTCAATTAGAGACAGTTAAACCTAACACTGTCGGCTTAGGTCTGTTAAATGACCAAATGAACGTTTCACATCGCATGCTCGCCACTACGGGTACTGTTTGAAGGGAGTCTCCGATAGTGGGGCTTTTAGATCTACAAGTAGGTTTGATTTTACTAGTCATTTACCCGATGACGCCAGGAGATAAAATTTCATTGCTATATTGTATCAATAAATGCTACTTTCATCTACTAGAAATCATTTTAGCTACCTTATACACAAACACAGAAATTGCTAGTACTTAATCAGACACAACAGAATATATTTTAAACAATAATTTGAAGAATATTTTGCATATTCGGCGTCATATTGAATATAATACCAATTGACGTACTTAACATATAATATTTGCTCTTTTCACCAGAGTTAACGCGAGAAATATGAATAATTCAGGCATTACAAAGTTGAACACCGCTCAATCCACCATTTGCGATACTCAAAGCGACCGGTTAATAAAAATGCCTCACTAAAAGTTATTTTGCGAGAGGCCTCCGGGGACTCGCATATCAGAGTCTAGTGCAAAACGCTCGCTTGTGCGAACGTGTGAAGAATGTCTCTAAGATATAAGAGGTCGCGTTTAAACTAAATTATATTATAGAGCAGAAAAAAAGATAAGTTTTTCCTGCAATTGGAACCACGCACAAGCAGTCTCTATCGGTTGGAATATAAGTATGTAAAGGCTATTTGGGATGAACCACAAGGTGTCAAAACATCTTGTAACCGCTTTCCCCTGAGCTTGTTTCTCACCCATTTTTCCCGCAGCAAATCAGTCTAGTATCTCCCAAAATTTTGCAATGCGAACAGTGACATCTGTGGCTTGAATTACCCATGGATAAAAAATGATTTTGTTTTAATATTGCCGAATTTTGAAACGATGAATATAAAAAAAATAATAAGCACAACTAGTTTACACGTAAAAGTTTGGTTGTTTTATGTCATATACTTAAAGTAATAAACTTTTATGGGAAGCGTAAAAAACAATGGATTGCCAAAACTTTTTAATTCAATTCCACAGGACATATAAAGAAATAAAGGATCAACTAAAATAATAATAAAAAAGTTAAAAGAATTCCTGTTAGTAAATAATATTAAAATTGACAAGAAAATGGAATAAATTTGTGTACATTATTAAAATTTATTACATTTATAAAAAATCTTAGTGGTCATGCAGTTAATCGAACATTCGCCACGAGATAGAATGATTATTATTAAGTAATTTTAATATGCTTATTAGTCTTTTTAGTATTTTAATTTATGGTACAAGTGGTTTTAAGTTAAAATTTAGAGATCAGTTGTCTGCCGATATACTATATAGATGGTATGGTATTTTAATTTTAGAAAACTGTATTTTTGTTTTCTTAAATAAATTTAAAAAATAATAATCTACGTAATGATATTGAGATAAGAAGAACACAATATAAGATAGGGATTATCGTTTAGGATCGGTACTACGGAAATCCTTTGTCCAAAGTATATTTAAAGACTTCCAGGTTGGTTTAGTAGTATATGATTTTTGGAGACTGAATGAGGGTAGTATAGTTTGAGTATAGTTTTACTTATCCCTTATAAATGCTGCAAAAGTAAAACGAACCCTCCATATCCTAAACATTGTACCACCGCAAGAAGCTCTATGAAATACCAGCTAGGTGAAAATATGTTGTAGACTGTAAAATTTCCCAAGGTGACAACGTGGAGGGGGGCAGTCGTGTAACTATGTCGGGAGCGGCAGTAATATGATTCCCCGGGGATTTTAAATCAGAAGCAGCATTTTTGGAAAATTCTGTCCCGAGTTGCTTTATTACGAGTAAATACATTATACGGCTACTTTTAGCCCTTACAAAGTAATTAACTAAATGTATCTCTGTATTATTGATGAGCTAATACACTTATTGCATTTATAAGTCGTTTCACCTGATAAACTTACGTAAGTTCTACTGTAGAATTATTGTCTGTTTCCTTTGTGGAGCAAGATAAATCTTCGCTTTGATTTACACATTCTCAGCTCGCAAAAGATGTTCAAATTTCGGAGATTTCCACTTTTATTTGCTTTTGAAACAGTAGTTTCTGGCAATACTTATATTCTTTACCGAACAAGAACCAATGTTTATTTTAAAATTATATTTTTGACGTATCCTTTATGGTACTAAATATATTGTCGATGTTTTTATTACATATTTCTTTTATCTGTAGGACCTATAATTGTTTTCCTTTCTCTCACGAATTACTCATAAAAAAGTTATAAAATCGTTTTAAATATTGCAATAAACACATATTAAAATCCTCTATACTTCTCAGTGACATATCTCCCTTTGTTTTGTTTGGTAACGTCGGGAGGATGTTAGCGTTGTAATGTTTCCTCAGTGAGCAGTTAATTGTGTAGATGTATTCTGTTCATGTTTATTTTCGACAGAGGCGTCACATTTGTTGTTTAAACAATTGTCTATTCTAAAGAAAGATAAAGGAAAACGAAATGCCATCTCGTGCAATATGATACGTTTATAAAAACATAACGCTGACTCAAAGATCAAAATAGATCACTTAAAAAAAGTCATATTTATTTATTTTATTATATTTATTTAAAATTAATTTATACAGCAAGTTCTATGTATATAATTTCATATCCAAAAACCTCTCATGAGTTTGTGGGGATATGAATAAGAAGCTATAAGAAGTTGCACTGATTTAAATAGACGCAAACTAGTTCAGTACATAGACGAAATGCTGCATGATTTTTATATATAATATACTAGCTGTACCCTCCGACTTCGTCTGCGTTTGCCACTCTTATCACTTCGAGGTTTAAAAATAGTTTTTGGATGAGGATTAATATTCTATTTATAAAATGACCTTCACATATAATACATTATTTTAGAACAAATTTTATTAGCATAAAAAAGGTTATACTGTGCTTACCTTAAAGGATAGACACATGCTGTCGCAAAGTTTTATTTAGAACTTTTAAAGGGGAACAATTTTGTCATACATGGCTTTTGCGAAACTTTAACCATCTACGCAGCGCACGCAGTGGAAGTTCTCAAATAGGGAAAATAACCAATGATTTTGAAACATTCTTCATTGGTGCTCCGCTCCTATTGGACTTAGCGTGATGATATATAGCCTATAACCTTCCTCAATAAATGACCTATCTAACACCGAAAGAATTTTTCAAATCAGACATATACTTCCTGAGATTAGCGCGTTCAAACAAATAAACAAACTCTTCAGCTTTATATATTAGTATAGATTCTAGCCCTAAGCCTGTCACATTATTACAAATATTTTAGCAAAAAGCCTCATTTTCTCCACTTCCAAGTTGAAATCTAATCCGCTCATTTTCACTAACCAAACCGTTATTACCTTAACAACCTCAATATTTTCCACCACCACACTGCCCACGTATTTTTAAGGAGCGAAATAACATTTCCTGGCGCGGTAATCATATTTTGGCGCGATGCCCGCCCCCGACTCCTTTCTTTGGTCGGCATTACTGTAACAAAGTTTAAATAATGTAATAAAGAGCAAACGAAGCGGAGTGAGCGAACAGGTGCATTTTTTGGGTTTATTTTCGCTAGCAATTGCTCGCAGTTTTACTCGCATTAACGTAGATAAGATATAACATTAAGGGTTAGCGCGGTTATTAATGAGTATTGGTAATTGCTAAGCGGCTGGATCGATATAAATCCTGTTTGTTTCGTTTCATTCGAAAAGGTTTAAAATAAAAGAAAGACTGCAAAAGTAGTAAGATTATTAAAAATATCTAAAAAATACAGATTTGTTAGATACTATAGAATACTTCAAATTGATGACGTTCCTACTAGACGTTTTTTAGTTTACCATTGGACTTATATTGACGGGGATATGCCATTATTATTTCATAAACATTCGGTCAGCGTCACGTATTATGGAAAAGACATAAAGCAGATAGTTTAACTGGTTAATAGGAGACCTAAGTTCGAAGATGTCCGCGCATCGCAAGAGGATGTCTCACACATGAAGAGAACAACGCTCGAAATCATATCCAACTGAATGGTTAAACAATATCCATGAAATGCTATCCAATAAATGCTGAACTCCATCGTAATCCCTCCCTCTGGTAGGGTAACGTCTATTATGAAGTTTCGCGGCTTAATGTTTCCGCTCCGAATAATTAGTTTGTTTATTTTATTCTACTCGGCGCGGGCGCGCTGAAAGACTAACATGATTTAGATGCTTTGTTTTCCAACAGTACCGACGAAAATAAACAGAATTACGAACAAAGTAGTTTAGCGGCTGTGTATGGAATTGATACTATATTTCTCTCCCAGGGCAATCGTTCTTTATCTGTCCGATAACTGGTCAGATTCACTAAGGGTATGCAACCCCGGAGCACCCTAGCTGCTATTGTCACTCCCCCTATTCCGTCCGTCACAGAAGTATCCGCATCCTTTCTCTCCTCCCCATCTGCCTCTCTATCCTTTTAATCTATCCCTTTCCCTTACTCCTGTCTTTCTAATTAGATATAGCGCCATGCTTGTAGCCGAATTGGTCATCATTAACATAAATTGAATTATTCAAAAAATATTCTTTTTAAAACATAAAGGAATTATAAATATCAGTATAAATAGTAAACAGACAAACAAATAAACAAACTCTTCAGCTTTATATGTATATTAAGTCAAAGTCAAAATCTTTTATTAGTATGTATAGAGACGAATATTTCAGTATTTTTAAAAATAAATATGACAAACGGCAACCGGGTAGGTGGCTCACCTGATTGTATGCCTCAATGGCTCAACGATAGAAGAGACTAAAATCAGCAAGGTACCCGGCACAAACCCTTACTTGGTTGCGTGTTATCGCTAACACTCCCAGCGCTACTTTTAAGGTTATTTGGAGGGATTATTAGCCATTCCTAACAAGTATATATATGTATGTATATACACAATGTGTCCGGTTGCGGACTAGCGATATTCTAGATATTTATAAAACAACTGTAATATTTGAATATACAAATATTGCATAAACTTGGGTCTATCCCACCTCCACGCTAAATGGCAGCCACTTTGATTTTTTTAATGAAAAATCTCTACGTGTGTACAAAGAACATCATATCAGTAAATGTTTGCTTTGGGTTTCACTGCGATAAAAATTGGCTTATTCGACGGGTAATAATACTAACTGTCATCTAAATTATAAAAGAATGTGTTTACTATCTACAAACTTAACAAAACAAACAAAGGCTGATAAAAAAAAAGAACTTTTATTTCTAATTCACATAAGTTTGAATACCTAATTCATTTAATACAGGTGTTGTATACGAGAATCGCCGTGGGACTGTGGCAGAGTTCCCACGGTCTGGGCAACCTCGCACAGGGTCAGTGCTGCGCTACCCAGTGCCCCAGAATAGAGAAGCCTTCCACCACCAGCTACGAGCCGCAGAGGACGTTCGTTGGAACCGCTGAGACAAAGGTATGTTAATTCATCTCATGAATAATTGATAAGCTGAAACCCTATATGACGATTTATATATGTTTTTAAAATGTAAGTTATATTAGGCCTCGTTTACGGAGACGCGTGGTTTTAACTCTATGGAAACTCACTTCTCCGTGAACGCACGCATACAACGCCATATGTTTGAATTCGGTGCGGGCCACACGCGACGCGCGACTTCCAGTGCCTCCGTAATTGAGGCCACAGGAAGTTTACTAAGTGCAATATTTTAACACCTGTAACATAACATGTAAAATTAGATACTGGAATAAAGGTACATTTTTCTGTTCGCTTGTATTTAAAAATTTTCTTTATGCTCTTAACATTTTTTAAATAATGAATATCTTAAAATATGGAATACGGCCGCGCAGTGTGTATACGTCATTCTTGTTTCAGCTAGCAAACGGCACACACCTTTTGTGAATTCATAACGACACACAACTGTGTGGACTGGCGGGTGAGCGACGTGACGCTGTCTCGCGCCCCTTTGCGCCTCGGATTCGGAGAGGGGGAGTATGAACGTTGTAGATGTTTTTAATTTATTCAGTTCTTAAGTTATTAGCTCTTTCCCGCGAATTCGTCAGCGCAAAATTTACTTTGCGATAGCCATCAACATCCTTAATTTGGCCCTATCGAGAACCTATTAAAATAAGAAGGCGGAGCAGCTGACAGTTTCTGAAATATGAGATTTCAAAAAGTTAATAGACGTTGTAATCTTTACGACGTTTTTGACGTCAGGAAAATAAGATAAGTAACAGACGTCGTAACAGCTAAAATTGTGTATTTCTCATATTTTCGTAGCTTAATATCTCATGAAATTCTGCTTTGCTGCGGCTGAAATAGGATTTTTTTTTGTATTACACAAGAGAGCCATACGGTCAATTTATAACTTAAAGCCACGTGATTCCCTCCGCGAAAAATTTAAAGAGATAGGTATACTTACCAGTTGCAATATTAATAGTAATGATATTTTTCCTAAGAAACATAATATTAGCAATATATATCTGCTAATATTATGTTTCTTAGGAAAAATATTAACCTTTATTAAAAAAAATTCTGATATGCATGGCAGGCAAACTACAAGCAGGAATAAACTTGTAACTCCGTTCTTGCGCCTGGGCAGGATACAGAAATCGTTTGTGGGCTCGAGTATACGCTTCTTTAACAAAAAACCAGAAGCCATATTAAATCTATCTATAGTTAAATTTAAACAGCATGTTAAAGACATGCTTTTTCGTAAGGCATATTATACAGTCGTCTTATTTATTCTATATTAAAGATAATTGCTTTGAATTGAGATGCTCTAGTTTTGTACTTTATAGTTAACATGCAAAAATGTAATTTAAACTCAGCTTTGTTAGAACTATTTTTAAAAGAATGGCCAACGAGTTTCTTGCTGATTCTTCTCGTGGCTCGACTCTACCGAATCAGTGGTAGCTTTTAAAACATTCGACGATTCAAAAGAGCCTGTAAAAGTCCACTTGATTAAAATATCATTTGAAATTGTTTTCAATGGTTTTTTTCTCACCTCAAAAATGCCCAAAGCACCTAAAGGACCTTTTAAGTCAATTTTTTTTTGCTTTGATGTTACAGAATACCTACTCCAGTTCCGACAAGCACTCTTCAGGCCAAATACGAGATCACGTACACGCCGAGTTGGGCGATAAGAAAGAAATACCCCAACCTGGTGCAAGACAATACTCCAGAAGATGGAGGACATTTCCTCGCCTTCGTCTTAAGAGACTACCGACGCCCATGGACAACTGCAACACCAGGGGGATCGCAGATGCGTTGCCGGCCTTTGAGAAATAAGTACGCTCTTTTCTTGAAGGTCCCTAAGTCGTATCCGTTCGGGAATACCGAAGCTGGCAACTGATTTCACAGAGAAATTGTGCGAGGCAAAAAGATTCTAGAAATGCGCATAGATGTGGACGCTAGGATATCGAGGTGATGAGGGTGGAATTTCAAATTTGGACGGGATGTCCTGTGGTGAAAATCAGCTGCCGGTATAACTCCGAACAATTCTTCCGAACACTCCCCATGGTATATAAAAGATGCAGAGTGAATCCACATCTCTCCGCAATGCCAGAGGAGTTTGAGACTATTACACTCATCTTGAGTGCTTGTGCTAGAGTGAGCTCGAGCAATTTGCTACGTTCAATATGATGGTCCTCTCGTGGATTTTAGATGATTTCGACATGTCTTACACGGGGGAGGTTGTAGCAAGACATGTGACCGGCGTTTGAGTAGATCGCTAGGTTAAGTAGCTTTCGCCGCGTGGGATACATGAGTGACCAATTGAAAAACTGGTTTTCAACTCTCAGTAATATTAATAGCGAGATTGGAGAGATTGTGGATCTGGGGATGACGTCAGGCGGCAGTCGATCGCAGTTAGGCACAGTTAGTATTTTATATTCATAATCTTTTGTATATTTTTGTGTGACCATATTAAGTTGTGGCAACCTGTAAGAGGGTCTGTAATATACTAGTTATAAATTAAACGTAATTAATGTTTATTTAATTAATTCTTGTCATGTAACCTTCTTTTGTCCTTAATGTATACTAATATATAACGCTGAAGAGTTTGTTTGTTTATTTGTCTGTTTGCTTGAACGCGATAACCTCAGGAACTACTGGTTCGATTTGAAAAATTATTTCAGTGCTAGGTAGCCCATTTGTTGAGGAAGGCTCGAGGCTGTATATTATCAATTTTTTTACCGAATTTTGCGCGGACGAAATCGCGGGCACAGCTAGTCCTAGATATTACTATTCAAAGAAATGAAATAAAGAAAGAAATCTTTTATTTAGCGCAAAAACATCACTTTAAACAAACATAAAAACAAAATTAAATTACAAAAACAACCTCATAAATTGTATAATTACTAGCTGCAAACCGCGTCTACGTCCGCGTTGTTTGCTTCAACTTTCATACAACCTTACTATCCTTATTAACGACATATATCGATATGCTTATTTTAACTGTATATTAATGTATCGCAGGAGAGTAGCTTCAACCCGTAACTTTGTCCGCTTTTTATTTGTATTCAATAATCAAACGGCATAATGAATCGAATACAGTTGCCCATATAGGCTACTCTGGCGTCTACAAGAGTCACCCTGTTCATGCAGTAAAGAATATAGGCGTTTGCATAAGTTTCATTGTTTATACTGTATGCATATTTTAATTTGGTCCATATGAAATGTAAGTTACTCTTAAATTATATAATATGATGAGGCAAGTAAATACAGCTTTAAGATGTCGGAAGAGATTTTTATTTGTATTCAATAATCAAACGGCATAATGAATTGAAAACAGGTGCCCATATAGGCTACTCTGACATCTACTTTTCTCAACCTGTTCATGCAGTAGAGAATACATGTGTTTCTATAAGTTTTGTTATCATAGCCGCAAACTGGTATGTATATCCTTGGACAGTCTCGGCACTTTTGAATGTTTTCTAGCAGTGGTAAATCGTCGTGTATCGGTCTCATGTACCAGTTCTGGAAGTTTTCTATATCTTTGCCCTTGAGTACTCGGTTGGTACACTGACTGACCAGTTGCTGAATGACAATCGCAGCAAACGCCGTAAGAAACAGAGCTGGAATAGTGTTTAGACTTATGGTAAATATTAGGAAGTGGGACTCCACACGCAATTGGGATCAGTCTTTGTTTTTACTCTCTTTATGATTAAAAAACATCTTAGGAAGCAATATTATGATGGCATGACCTTTTAAATGGCTAAAAAGATGACAAACAAACCTACATGAAACTCAACTCCAATACGGATAGGTCAGACAGGGACGGGCGATCGATCTGGCCGCTTCGCGGTTATTTTTTTATTAGTACACTTTTTTGTGTAAATTCATTCGCTGCATTCACTTTTGCGACGCATTCATGCATATATATTTATTTACTTTGGCGTTGTCAACATATTTTTTTCTATTGAACTTTAAAACGACTTTACAATTTTGCCCGATCACAGTTTTCGTAGCGTGAATAAATATGTTTTCCTTAAAATGAAGGAAAGCAGTAAATTACAGATGAATTTATCCCTTATTTTTATTACATATAAATAACAAACGACACGGTGGTTCACCTGAGTAACAACGGTTATGGATAATTGCAGTACTAGAACACTCGCATATGGGCTACCGGCCTTAGAGAAATGCGTCGGCCCATTTCATACCAGTACAAGGGTCTGCTTAAGCAGACTCTGTGGGGCTAGATGACATGACTTCCATCTGACGTCATCCCCGGAACCCCCACAATCTGAACAACCCCACGACTAATTTATCTCAGTAACAATAACTCGAACCCACTGTTATACATGCCCAAATTATTACAGGACTATTTTTAACTATATATTATACAGCTAATATTGAAAGAGCATTTTATAGAGTAAACTATATGTTGGTGTAACCTTTTCCACTTGACATCATTGCCATCTAGTTATGTAGCAGCCGCTACAGTACTAACGGACCCGGCAGACGTTGTCCTGCCCGAACGTTGGGTTACCTACTATTTACTACATTCTATTATCCTAGAACATTAATCCCGTTCCCGTTCCGTCCCGTTTCCGCTCCATTACCATATCGCTTTGCCATTCCTTTTTCAATATATAAACCTTGCCCAAATAATAACAAACACAACAAAAAGGAAATTATTCAATTTGGTGCATTCGTTCGGAAGTTATGCACGTGCATACATTTCAGCGACTCATTTTTATTTGCGACTATAAATTGAAATATTCCCTATCCTATCTTTCAAGTTGGATCAAACCGCACACGTTGTGCAAATTTGCTTAAAATCGGTTAAGTAGTTTAGGAGTCCATCGCGGACAAACAACGTGACGCGTAATTTATATATGTTAAGATATAGTAACATTGTATTTTATTTATAGTTGATTTCTTGAAAACCTGATCCTATCAATCTCACATTCACCATCCGACTGGGAGCAGCGGAAAATTTACGTCACATTCCACTGCCCAACTATGTCATAATGTTGCAGTAATATACCGCCAGTAAACGAAAGGAAGTGTTGTCTTGCACCACACATATATCCTTGGTAACATCTAAATTACTGAGGAATTCAAGACAGGTATAGCAAGATTTTATTTGTACCATTAGTATGGAGCCAGTTTTGCTCTAGTAAAAGAAATGGATTCAATTGGGTCAGGAAAGAAAGGTTTGATTGGAAATAGGGGAGGCCTTTGCCCAGCAGTGGGACGGTATAGACTCATTAAAAAAAGCCATGATAATACAATTATTAAATAAATATATACAGGACTATATGACACACGGACGTCTATTCCTAAGATAGACAATGTAATGCCTGTGTTATAGGCAACAGAGTGTTATTCACAAACATACTTTTTTGTACAAATATATAAATATATACCTTTAGATAATACACCCAGACTCGAGACGGGAATCGAACCCACGACTCAATGAGCGGAAGGCAGGGTCACCGCTCACTACGCCAACGGGCTAGTCAAGTCATAGTCAAGTCAGTCATAATACAAGCTTCTATAGTTTACGGGGTCTGTTTATCATCAGGTATCCCGTATACCAACTTGTTTTTATAAGGGGTCATCCGTAAATTGCGTCACACGTTAAGGAGGGGAGGGGGGTCACTGGTCTATGTATTAGTTTTATTAGCATTAAGTTTATGTAAAACATGTACTGTATGTTTCCCTTAAAAATAAAAATAAAATAAAAGACATTCATCCATTGACTTTTATATATTAGAACAGCCTCCCCCTGTTTAACTCACATATATTTTTTTTTATTTTTTAGCACGAATGAAGCTCGCGTGAAAACGCAATTGTGACGAGCTCACAAAAGGCGCCATGCTTTTATATTTTGACAATGGCGGCTATCTTCGCAGTATGATGGTGCTGGACTGTGGGTGGGCGGAAATGACACGTCAGTTGGGTCCCTCGCCGTGACAGAGAATGGGGAACTTACGCGAGACAACGTAGATCGGTACGCACGGCTTTCATCAGCCTCACACATCAGTTCTTTCTGCTTAAGTTATGTCAATAGTGATATTGTCACGTGCGGCGCTAATGTCCATACAATTTCTAGTACCTGTTTTATATGTAGACATCTCTTTGCATTACACACAGGCGAAAAGGCACACTTGGCAATTGTTCGGATTACTGTATATTTCAAATAGCTAATCGAGCAAATCTATACATATAAATAACATTGAAGGCTCTGTTTGTATGGTTGAAATCATTTGTTCTATATATATATATATATATATATATATAAATATATGTGTGAGTGTAGTCTAATACACGATTACTATAGCAAATTTTTAAAACATTTTTTCTCTGTCTGTTTCGGAGATTACTCGGAAAAATAGACTATCTGTCTCCGAAACGGCTGGATCGATTTGCATGGAACATTAACTGGCTGGCTGATGTAACAAGGAGTAACATAGGTATACTTAACTATTCGAAAAATAATTATGGATCGTCACAAAACAATGAAAGCCCTCGAAATTTAACAAAGGCACTAGATTCACGCTGACGAAGTTGCGGGTTTCAGCTAGTTCAATATAATAATCTTTTAAGAAACAAGAAAGTATAAAGTTTCGTTGCACGGAAATATGCAAAAAAAACCATCATACTACCTTGTATGATATGGATTTTTTCACCTGTTATTATATCAATCTTAATCTGAAATCGCTTAAATTTTCGTGATTATCTACAGCGTTATTTATATTTTTTTATATTATTTAACTACATGTAACAGAATTGTGATACCATAAAAGTACACAGAGAAATATATATAAGATAATTTCAATTATTTTCGTGATTAGGTCTACAGAGTAAGTCAAACACAATTGAGTTTCTGTAAAAGAAGATTTATTGGTTAGTTTACGTTAGATCAAATAAGAATGTGTATGCAATTGTTTTTTTCTTTGCAATTTAAGCGATGCGAAGCAATTTAACCGTCGCAGGGTCTATGCTTCGATGGGGTCATCATCATCCGTTGCCGGCAGAAGAAAATGCCCATTCACGAAAGCGTTGCGCACGCGGTAGTTGCAATCTCTCGTCACACGAAGAAGTGCTTCTACTATACAGACCACGCGGAGGACTTCGTGAAGAAAACGATTGGCCGCGAGCGAGTATGCTGTAGTGGAATACAACCACAGAGCGGCTATCTACCATCGTGACGCCCATCTCACTGCGGAAATGGCTGTCCCAAAGGCGAACCCGGATTTTGTATAAGGAACTAGAAGAACAATAAGAATGAAGAGCGAAGAAAATAAAGAATACAACATAGTACATTAAAATGGCACGCACATTTAGCGTGTGGTGGAAATTAAGAAACAAAAAAAAGTCAATCCGTTTGCCTTCAATCATTTAAAAAATCTGTCTGGCTATTGAAAGTCAAAAACCAAATCTTAGAAATCCGTCTAGTGATATATTACAAATGTTATTCAAGGTTATACTATAATTATCGCTAGGTCTTGAAATATAATTGTCGTTGAAAATTATCACGTGATTGGAATAACTGTGACACTTCCTGGAAATAAAGATACCAATTAAGTGAAAGCCCTCATATGTCAACGAGTAGACGTCTATAAGATGCTAGGTTTGATGCCCGACCCCGCTGGAATTTCACCACGCCCAATCTTGAAACTGACATTAATAGGCCTAATGCATACGTAATGCTCTAGATTTAAAATAGTTATTTGTGCAACTAGTGAGCAAAATTGTTTTTTGCTGCGAGTGCTGATTTTGAGTCCCGAGCAAGCGAGGGATCCTAAGATTGAATCACAAGCATAGCGAGTGATTCTAATGTAGAATCCTGAGCGTGTTGAGGGATTCGAATGCATGAGATGCAAATAATTTTGCTCTCGTGTGGCACATATTACTTTTCACTTCAGCAACTCAAACATGTAAGTTTTGCTGAGTAAAAACAGTGGCCAAAATGCGATTTTGCCTATTGCGTGAGACAAAGTAACTTTTTAATTTTTTCAATGAAAAATACCAACTTCACTGCACTCTCTTTCTCGTCCTTAAGAAAATCCCGCCTTTGGGAATAATGGCCAAATATGCATAATGAGGGTTTAGCTTTATTAACATGGAAAATTTCAAGTCTCTCCATCGAATAGTTTGGAGATCCTAGGGGAGGACCACCTTTACAGATATAGTGAAATGATAAGAAAAAATCAAATGTACTTTTCATTTTATTTGTGCCATAAAGTATTTGTCCTTTAATTGACAATCCTGACAGTCTGACCTTGAAAGGAATTTCCAAGAGAGCGGCTAATAGACAAAAATTTAAAATAGTGTTTTCGTCTTATTACTGTAACTGCCCCTAACACGATAGGTTTATCCCTCGTTATAGGATTCGTTATATGATTATTCTCGTACAACGCGTTTGTACGGCCTCGAATGCGCAGAATATAATATTATAGATATTACAATATCGTAACCCCAAATTTCCAGGTTCATAGTAGAACGTTACAAACAACTAAATTGTAATATAACAGTCACTTTTTAATATATTATTGTATACAATAAAGTAATCGACACTATTGAATATATAATTGTATACAGAATGTGTTATATAATGAGGTTTTTATTTCAATTTACATGTTTGTAATGCTCTACTGCAAAGTTGGGAATTTGGGGTTACAACAATTTACGTAGGAGGTATCGTATATTACATATTTTAGAATACTATAAACGCGTTATAAGAGCAACGTGTTATAACAAATACGAAATACTAGGAAATGGGTTTTTGGTGCAATATGAAGCAAATTAATGTCCATTTCAGTAGAGTATATTAAAGTAGAGTTTTTCTATAAGCACCATTTGGTACAACTTTTGCAATTTAACTTTAGAATTGAATTCATTTCCTACGATTCACTCGTTCTGGTCGTTGAACCGCCCAACATCTGAGCCAGTAACATTTTAGCTTTAAATATAGTAGTGCAAAATTTTTTGCACTAAAAAGTATTTTATTGTTAGCAGTAAGAATGCTATATTGACTTGCCCGTTGGTGCAGCAGGCAGTGGCTCTGCCTTCCGCTTCGGGGGTTGTAGGTCCGATTGCCGCCTCGATTCTGGGTCTATGTATGTATTTATATTAAGTTTTCTACCTTAGGAACAGACGTCCGTGTGACATAGAGTCATGTATATATTTATAAAGTCCGCAAATCTTCGGTATTTCCGACCGGATACGACTTAGGAACCTTCAAAAAAAGAGCATACTCATTTCTCAAAGGCCGGCAACGCATCTGTCGTCCCTCTTCTGTTGTAGTTGCCCATGGGCGTCGGTAGTCACTTGGGTGAAAACAGGCTGCTCGTTTGCCCCGTATTATATAAAAAAATATCTAAAGATTTGCGGTTAAATTTCGATCAGCCAATGATCTCTAGTTTTGTGTATTAGTTAAGTTTGTATTGTACTTGTGGGGAAGGGCACACCAAGGTAGGAGGCTTTCGGCGAGGAATGAAAGGTGGGAGCGAAGGTCGATATGCTCAACCACCGCAAAGGAAGATCTTCGTGTCCTTTTCTCCGACATGATTTCTTGTGGGCACTCATTCTCATTCAACATTGCCCTTCCTTTCCTGACCCATCTGAATCCAATTCTTTCCCGCAAAGGCGTCCAAGTCGTCTCGCCAACTCTTCCTCGGCCTATCTGGTCGTCGGCGGCCACTGGCGGGAGCCAATACTGTCGCGAAATTGGCTCACCTTAAGTTAATACTTAATAAATAATAATAATTCAGTATTAAACTAGTCTATTGTCTTCTTTCTAAAAAACATACGAAATTGTAGTTTATTATCACAAGTTCATTGTCATTCAAGTGTATGCATAATGTGTATGTGGACTGGTAAAGATCACTTAAAATATTGCATTGTATGTACATAAAATAAAGTGGCCAAGAGTATGTCAAGACGCGTTTGTATACAAGGGTTCCATATTTGATACGCCATATAGGTATTTGTTAAGTAACTTTACAAGTTATTGTCCGATTTCGAAAATAAATTTCGTAATGAGTTTCTGTATGTATGTTCTGTATCCATATCTCTACACCAATGCCAGTAGTTTGAAAATCCTAGAGGGACGAACACCAACTTGCGGGCGAGAAGACAGACGGACCGAGAGAAACTATGAGGGTCCCCTTTACAAATACGGAACCCTAAAAATACATTTTATGTATCCATTAAATCGTAAAAATATTTGATTCCCCGTGAATAACATCGATATCAAAACCGATCGTCGGCGTTTAAAAAGGCTTTAACGCTTGTTATATTGACCGGTTTTAAATTAAGAGGAAAAAACAAAAACCAAAAATAATTGCGACATTGGCAAGGCAAAATTTAGGAGCATACTAAAAAAAATCTTCTCAGTCCAGTTTCCACTCGTCAAGTCTTACTATTGTAATGGGATGATTTAAAGGATATATCTAATTATGGTCACCTTTTTATGGGCCGTCTGCCATCTGACTTCATCCCCGGAATCCTCATAATCTATATAATCCCACGACTTATATCACTCAGTGACATTAGTTAGGAGACACTGTTATACGTCCCTTACAAAACACCGAAGAGGTTGAATATTTGAAAACTAGTGTTAGAATGAGTCACTCATCTATCACCCGGCCGCGGAAACAACTGTTTAACCTAGCAATCGCCTCAAATATCAGCCATTGATATTGTAATAACAGGTCACACGTTTTCACAGGTCCGGTGGGATATCAGGTGAGCTCCTAGTCAACGGCCATATTTATCAGTCCATCTTTTTATTCCGAATGACAACGTCATTCCATTCTTCTTATAATCATAAAGAAGTGTATGTCACCAGCCAAGGCGCCGCTAGGTGAGACGCTAGGTGAGATGCTAATGCGACACTAGGGCGATCTTAATCTTACATTAATAAATAAAACTGAAGCGTTTGTTTGTATGTTTACTTGAACGCGCTTATCTCAGGATTTACTGATCCGATTCGAAAAATTCTTTTAATGTTAGATAGTCCATTTATTGAGGAAAGCTATAGAATATATCACGTTAAACGTTTTCCCCTAATTTTACGCGAAGTCGGAGGGAACAACTAGGAACTCAATAAATTGATCATTATGTTGTTCTAACATTGCGATAATATCGTAGCTATAGGTATTAAGCTAACTACCGTCAGAGACGCCAGGTTAGTTAGTTACTGTTTAGTTAAATTCCTAATGATGTATTCCGCTCTGCATTGTATACAAGTTTATAACAACAGCGATACCATACTTCTTGATTACCGCGTGTTAAGACGCGCGTTTGTTTAATGCTGGTACACATATGCATTTCTAATTCAAAGTATCAAACAATTATAAGCCACTAGCGACATACCTCGGCTTTGTACGGATACGATGTAGATTTGCATATATACAAAAGCATAAGGTCACCTACCACGTAATCTCGAAAGCTAAGTGACGTACAAAATGAAATTTTGGCATCGCGACAGTTATTAGTAGACATGCGCTAAGAATTGATTAAGCAGGTCTATATAGGACTCTCGCAAGTTTAATTTAACGCGAACAAAGTTGCGGAACACAGCTTAGTTAGACTTTGTACGGTTTACGATTAAATAAACAATAAAAATTTAAAATAGGCCCATTCTTATGGAAAATTGGATAAAAAATGTGCTGTAAATTAGTGGATAGTAAAAATTCCTTACCCCAACAAAGTAAGCGGGGACGATACAGAAACATCAATTCTTGCACGGAAAAAAATGGCTTCAGCGGGCCAACAATCAATTCCGGGGAAGGGTCTTCAGCTTATAAGTTGGCTAATATTGTTAGTCCAACCACGAATCTCCCACGGGTCAGATTTCCCATAAATTGAAGGCGGTAAGTGATTTTCCCCTTTCAATCTTTCAATGCCCTCGCGTATATTTTTTATGGTTGGACGTCTCGAAAATTCATGGGGGCGGTCAAGAAACACCTTTAAAATGAGTCTATATATCTAATACTTTTTATATACAACTTGGAAATTCATTGACTGGCCCGTTGGTGCAGTGGGCAGTGGCCTACCTTCCGCTCCGGGGGGCCCTTAAGTCTTATGTACGTTGTAAGTTTCTTCGTGGACTTGGTAACCGGATTCAAATTGGGGCGAATTTAGTAGCTATTATGTGGTGAGGTAGAGCTCGTCAGGCCACCAGAGCGGCGTTTACGCAAGCACCAGACATTTCCACGTGACTTACCACCAATGGGTGAAGTGAACTGAGTGACAGGATTGAACAAGGCCTTTGACACCACTTTCGATTTCTACTAGATACTACCATTAGGCTATCGAGGCTCGAAAATTGCTATCAATTGGTCTATAAAAGCGATAAGGCATGTTAATTGGTTATTGGTACCATTATAACTTAATCCGCATTATCTCCAACCGGTATGGAGTCAAGGTCCAAATCATCACGCGGGCTGAGCAAGTTGTCAAACGGTTAGCCTACTAACATTCGTTACTGGTCCCTACCGGTCCAAAACAATGGGCCCAGACAATCGATTAAGAACTCTTCACACAGCGCGCGCTTCGGCAGCGTTGCGAAATACGTGCAATAATATAAATTGAGCCATAATAGATTCTAATCGTGATAATTGGAATGCTTTAAGCTGCGCTTGGACGTACAAATTAAATCAGTGAATAAAATTCAATTCCAAAGTTGTTTTACTCCCATATACTTTTAAAAACTCTTTTGAATCGTCGAATATTTTTCAAAATCTGCCACTGATTCGGAAAAATTGATCCCCCGAGAAGAACCAGTAACAACATTGTATACTCTTTTAAGACTAGCTCATGCCTAAACGGAGTTCCATATGTCTTCATGTTAACTGTAAATTACAAATCTGGAGCGACTCAACTTTTACCCTTTAGTAATTACAAACCGGTACTATATATTACGTCAAGTTCAATAAGACAAAAAAACGTTATCTTCAAAATAAGTAGATATAGGTTTCTCCGCAGACAGTCTGAATATGTCGTCAGATTGGCAGTACTGGTTCTAATTTCTCTATCCTCATTTAATGTCGGATTAAGGTGAACTTTATATTAATAAACATCTATATGTAAAAATAATATTCGTCCTACATATGTATATATCTAAAGATACCTACTATATTATTGTAGAAAACCTCTTTCTTCTTGGTAAAGTTATTTTAATACTTTTTCTCCTTCAAAATTAGAGGTAGCGCCACGTTTGCATTACTTTGGGTCTGCAGTCGAATTGTGCCGAACCGTCCGGATACCAGAACTTCTTTTACTCATAAGATCGGCGTGAAGTGGCGGTAATGCTGTGACGTCATGTGATAGTATACTTGTCGCGTTTCGTTCGGTTTATAAGAGGTCCCGGTAGCCTTGAACCACTCTTTAAAGGCCGGAAACGCATCTACGAGCCTTCTGGTGGTGCCGGCTCGTTTGCCCTTTGTAGTATAGAAGGAAAAAAGTTACGATCAGAGTTAAAAATCCAATATGAACGCCTTCTCTAGGTACAATTCTGAAGGTGCGATCAATACTCCATATTTAAGGATTTTTCGATACTCATAAACAGAAATCAGCAGCGCCACCAATCGGGTCCAATTTCTCTGCAAACCATCTACAAACCGCTTCGAATATACACACGAAATTTTATCCAAATCGGTCCATCGGTTTAAGAGGAGCAGGATGAGAAAAGCTTTAACAGTCGATTTTTATATATATGTAAATACATTACAAGTAATATCTGGTATACACGCTATGGTGGGAATTTAAAAAACTATAGTGATGATATCACGATGTTCTCGCCTATTAGATTATACTTCCTTATATAATTCAGGCAATTAGTCATGCGTTTGATGGTTTAACCGACTGGCTAAGGTTAGGGGCGTCACGGTTCATTTGGGTTCGTGTAAGAAAACTTTGGAGTTGAGAAAACTTTGATCAACTAGTGCTGATTGAGCGACGGAAGCTCTATTATATTTTATATAAATCTATCGTTGTTTGTTAGCCTCGCTACAATTCATAAACGGGTGAACAATTTTGAATTCTGTTTATTTTGTTTTTTTTTTTTTTATTGGAGATAGGCAAGCGCTTGACCGCAGTCACACTTGATAAAGTGTAGATGCGGTCTATATTGTTTTATTCCCTTTGTTTGAGGGAAGGTTTAAAAGAAACGAAAGAAATCGAAAGTCAAAAGAATATTTAAAAATACAAAAAAATATAGATTTGTTTGATACTTCAGAACAGTTTAAATACATAGATGACGTTCGCATAAGACCTTTAGACTGACGTGCCAAGTAAAATTACAATTTCCTAAAATATTCGGCTACGTTTTATGGAAATATCATAGGAGAATGGTTAATTTGTAATAAGAGACGAACCTAAATTCGGGCAAGACGATGTCTGTCCCGTCCGCTAGTCATAAATAGAGATAGATAGGAAAACCAAACAGAAATTTAATAACGCCTAAATTTGACAGAGGTCTAGTAATAGTCCGAAGATAAGTAAAGTTGTTTTTTTTTTAATTACTGCACGGGAAATGCAAAAGTCACGGATTTACCAAACCGCCCCAATATCGCTCACCTACGCCGGACACAGGTAGTACATTTTTTACCACATGTATGTGTTAATGCTGGTATTGGATTACGAAATTGGATCAATTGGTCCAACCTTTCTGTTTATTGACGACATTCAGCAAATGTTAAATATTCACATTGACTTTCGTTTAAAGTATGTTATCATTTATTTCATAATTTCATTTAAGTAATATGTCACAAAAAATTCAGCTATGTTTCCATATTGCACACTACCCCAAGGTCCGATAAAGCACAATCGTGAATTTACAATAAATTTCCTGTCTTTATTCTGTTTCCAAACTGACAGCAGCTTTTAGGCACTCTAGTAAAATAGATATTTTTTTTTAGATTTTCATCTATTTTTCTTAGCACCATTACGGATCCAATGAGGTAACGCACGTATTTTTACGGTGATCACACACCGAGTTATCTTTTCACCAAATTCCTAACACTTAGCTATTAGTAAAGTGTACATGGTATTTATTTTTAAAAAGATCTATATTATAACCTATTTAGTACAAAAAAAAATCTCCAAATGGTTTCATAACACCTAATATAGGATAAGAAAAAAGTAAGAAATAAATTTAAATTAAGAATCTCCTTTTAAATCGGCTGAATATGCACATAGCAACACTATGCCGGTTACATTCAAGGTTGCCAGAGCTAATATATAAAACAACACAGACAATATGCCACTCGTAGATTTAATTACTATTTATTAATTTAATTTATTTTTTCTCTTCCTGGTGCATCTTAATAAAATATATGCAAATATATCTGCATCCAATTACTAGTCTTCCTAATTTAATATTTATGTATAAAACTTTTAACATAACAAGATAATATCCTCTTCCATTGAAAATTTGAATATATCACAAACAATATAAATAACTATGAGGATATCTCAAGCGCCTCGATGCGTATCAAAACCTGAAAACACTATGAATATATAATGAGTGATTATGTCTTGACCAAACTGTTTGAGTTTTAATTAGGTATAGAATTAATTAAATTTACTTACTCGCTAATAATGTTTGTTCACGATTTAAGAATTGGGAAAATATTTATGTAGCTTTTTTATTCGTGTAATTTAACTTTATTACTTAGCTTTAAATATATTGTAGTTAATGTAGGACATGTTTATGATAATAAACATGTCTATATATAAATGCTAAAAAAGATGAAAGTAGTAAAATGTACTTTTACTTTCATATTACAAATCTTAAAGATTCAAATTCTAATTTTAAGTTTAATATTGAATTTAATACATCAAAAAATACTTTCCAAGTGCATGTCCACTGACTCTAATATATATATATATATATATATATTAGATTCTTTTGAAACCCTACTTACCAAATCTATAATTCTATCCTTTGTGAATTATTTGGCTGTGGTTTTCCGAAGATAGATTTATAGACATTTTTTTTGGAAATCTATACACACTACATTGTCTGAAGTTCACAGTGTTCAGAGTCGCATTATAATTGGATGTGCCTTAGTCTTTACAGTCGACGCATTAAAGAATACTCACGATTTCATCATTGGCTAGGAAACAGCGTAAATTACCACAACATAATGGTTAAGTCTGACTTGGTAACATACTTGCCGTATTTTTTATGCTGGGATGTGTGAATGACAAGGAGCACCAAGACGGTCGTAGCTTAATTAGGGGCCGGCATTTGGGTCGATCGCTAGGTTAAGCAGGTTTTACCGCAGCCGGGTGATAGATGGGTGACCCATTATAATATTGGTTTTTCGAATATCCGACCTCCTCTGTGTTTCGGCAGGACAGTAAAACAGCGGGTCCTGATAAATATCACTGATATAAGTCCTGGGATTGTGGTGATTTTGGGGATGACGATGACATCTTCACTCGCCCCACAACCACATCCTCTGCAATTTAACTACCAGGATTTGGCTATGTAGAAGAAGAATGAAAAGAAGCACAAGCACACACTGATGAAAAGTAGCGACACTTCTTATAGAGTCAGCTAAGTTAACAATGCCTGTTCTCTATTGCCTTAAAGGTATCTAGATTTAAGGTGTCAGAATGTGAAGAGGATAAATTTATTTTGCTTTTTTGACGTTGTCTGAAAAGATCCTTATCGAAAAGTGACGTCGCGTAAAATTGCGAGAGCCCTTGAGAGACCCACCGCACCGAGATGCTATGGCGACGTCGTCGGTTGCGTATCCAAACAATTCATATTAAAATTTAGAACAGGTAACTCACTTGGCAACAGGGTAACGACGGAGCCACGATTACTACTGGCTACTCATTTGGCAACGGCAGACCCATGGCGACGTAGCCGGCGACGTCGCTATGGCGACTCGCTGAAGTAGGAGCCTTAAGCTCCTTAATCTGGTCCTAACGAAAAATCCCGCATAGCAGATGTCTTTGGCTATACAATATCTTCCTGCCGAATTTCATCTTCGCGGTTTTTATATGTAAGATGACGTTTTTAGTAAACTCCTACGGATCCCCACAATTAAATGTTTTTGCGACTCTTTTTGTCGATTTACAACATTTACGGTAGTGCTTTTTGTTATTAAATTATAGTAATGAATAGAATAATTATAATATTTGATGTTACAAAGCCTTGAAGATAAATTGCTTTTTTTAGTATTCCCTTTTTTCTATTGTTATTGCGTTTCGTAATCGTTTCTGCAATTAGCGAAGAGTTAAATCTTTTATCAATTTGCTAATATGGCAATGACGAATTACTGTTCTGAATTTTGTAATAAGTTTGTATCATATATAGCCTTAAATTGATTTATTTTCTATACATAATATTTCAATTTTTTACAAATATTTTTTTAAAATTAAATACAATCTACAAGTGGTAAATGATGATTTTAGTTATAAAAATGCGTATATGTATGTAAAACAATTATTTCAAAGTAGTTGTTGGCCGCGACTTCGTTCTCCTTCGATAAATGGGCTAACTAATACTGAAATAATTATGTTATGGTTAACAGCCGCATGTTATACACAAATATTTTATTTGTAAAAATATACAAATGCATACATATAGATAATACACCCAAAGTCCGTTTTTAGCGGATACTTGCAAAATTTCATTCTTGTACAGTCCTCCAAGAAAGTGCTTTACCATTTTGGATGACAGCTCCTATTTAATGAAAATTTTACTAAGGGTTATTTTTTGACATTAACGTAATGTATAACAAGCCAAAATGAGCCTTTTAACTAATTGACTTGCAAAGCTCACGTTACGACGTTAGAGCCTCAATAGCTCAACGGTATAAGGTACAGATTGAAATCCGCAAGGTACCCGGTTCAAACCTAACCGCCGTTGGGGTATTGTCGCACCCACTCCTAATACAAGCTCTTAATTTAAGCTTAGTAGGAGGGGAAAAAGGAATATTAGACATACCTAAAAAGCATTCCTAATATTCTTTTTTAAAAAAAAAAAAAAAACGACATTCTACCTTAGCGTGGCATACCAATTTCTTGGTCGACTATACGTCCCGCGGTTTTCGAGACTCCGTGTTAGGTGACCTTTCGCTTTTATGTACGTGTATATATGTTTTCTTGTTCCAGGATATATTCGCTCAAATATACATAAGGAATATCACATTAAACGAATCTATGACTGTGACTGTACCCGCCGAAGGTGAGATTTTACTCTTAAATGCTTAATACTGTAATCCCCCCTATAACACTGTAGGTTTATTCCGAATTATGGGAAGACGCGTTGTAGGATTGTTCTCGTACAACGCGTTCGTACGACCCCGAATGCGCGTAATGTAATAATATACACGGTGACTGGTGAGACACTAAGAACACTTAAGGAGAGTACTCGATTCTCTTTATAGTCTACTAATATATAAAGCAGAAGAGTTTGTTTCTTTGAACGCGCTAATCTCAGGAACTATAGGTCCGATGTGAAAAATTCTTTCAGTGTTAAATAGATCATTTATCGAGGAAGGCTATAGGCTTTATATCATCGCGCTAATACCAATAGGAGCGGAGCACCAATGAAGAATGTTTCAAAATCGGGGGCTGTTTCACCCATTTGAGAGCCTCCGCTGCGTCCGCTGCCTAAATGGTTAAAGTTTCGCAAAAGTCATGTATGACAAAATTGTTCCCCTTTAAAAGTTCTAAATAAAAGCCCGCGACAGCATATGTCTATCTTTCATGTTTAAGCCATTAACGCCAAAATAGTGAACCATTATGAAACGGGAAAGGGAACGGGAAAAGGAAAGGAAACGGGAACGGGGACAATATTAACGGATAATAGACGTTTATAGCATATCAGATACGGAACCCACCTCACTCATATGAGTATGTAATGATATTCGCTTCCTACCGTTTATTTGAGTTCCCTATTTTCACGTCAATAAAAAAAAAAACTCAATTAAATTGCTTCATCCCTTTGGGAGCTATGATGCCATAGACAGACAGACAGACAGACACACACACACACACAGAAATAACAAACTTAAAACTTATCATAACACCCCTCTTTTTGCGTCGGGGGTTAAAAAATAAGTTTGATTTTGATGTAACTCTACGTAGTTCCTTGTTAATATCTTTGAAACTTCATTTTTCTAATTATGTAATAACATGAGATGTCAAGGTTCATTGGGAAATCTAAACTACACGTCCTTTCGCGTTAGGTTTTGTAACAGACAAGATCACATCGAGACACGCGATATTGCGTGACAGAAAAATATCTGCGTCTCCTACATATGCACGTAATATTTTAATAGTAATCTATTGTAAAATAATGCGACTGAATTGTTATTAGGGCAGATAATAACCTCTTTGGTTACAATGGACTTAATCTAGTTGGTCCAAATTCGATTCTTAAGATATTTATCTCTTTTTGTATACAATATCTCGAAATATAATTGACCGGAGTCTAGTATAGACATGCATTTGCTGTTTGCTTTATTTATATACTTGCTGCATTGTTCTTACTCACTTTATCTTTATACTTTCAAATTATCTCATACGATTGTTGAAGAGTGCCTTTGCCTCTTTAAAGACTTTTAGGTAACTTGCAACATATGATTCGGGTGGAATCTTACAATTCAATTTTGGAGCAGATGTTTTAAGCCGATTGAGCTAACGTTTTGGGCACATATGCATATCGGATGACAATGTAATATTGTGATGACATAGAACTGATATGTGATAGACCTGGAAGGAGGCCACAGGAACTCTTTTACCAAACGATATAACCACATTGAGTTTGGACTCAATTGATTCGACTTGACGCGTACTTTGTATTTAGTGGTATACCTTTAAATAAAAAACCGTTTAAAAAAATGATGTTTTACATAAAATGTATTATTTCAAATCGTATACAAAATCTACTATAATTACTTGGCATCTTACAAGAGTGTTCTCTCCACTCTATCAAACATCTTTAGTTTTTATGCAGTTGTAGTTATAGGAGACACTAAAAACATACTGAGATTTCATACTTTATCTCATATTTTTTTCTAGAACGTTAACAAATAATTCGTAATGTTACTTGGAATCCTTAATAATGAAATATCCGCAACTCCTGCTAATATTTCAAATAATTACGGAGTGACTGCCGAGTTAAGGAAGAGGGGGATATGAATTAGGTTAATGATTGCGAATATACCTTGTACTAGCTTTCGAAGTCCACAAAGAAACAAGTTTCAAGCTTAGTTGGGCAAACGAAAATATTAGGTGACCACCCCGGCTTCGCACGGTTGCAATTAAAATAAATGTTTACTAAACAATAAATAGCCTAAAGCACTAAAGCACACACAACACGAGACCATTCTAACAGTTAGATAATTTTTAAAATTCGATCACTAGAACCAGAGATTACCATCACGATCAACCCTTAATCGGCATACGCACCCCTTCTTTTATGCCAATCTCCCCTGTTACTTGCCAGTCTCATCCAGCTATCCCGTATTACCTTTTTTATTTCGTCCATCAATCTTGCCACGGGACGATTTGGATTTTTCCAGCCCACTCTCGGCCACCACTCGGTTATTGCTGTAAACCATCATCACCACGACATCTAGCCATATGTTAACATAACGTATCGGAACATACCAACTCGTAAACTTTACCTTTTTATAATATTAGTAGTGTAAAATTATTCCAGAATTAAATCCTGAGGGTGGATTTTCCTTTTTATCTGTGCCATAACTGGTCAGATCCAACACGAGTACGAGAACCCGTACTACCCTAGCTGCTACTGTCACTCCCCCCTGCATCATCCGTGACAGCATCCGCATCGTTTCTCTCCTCTCCATCTACCTTTATATCCTTTTACTCCATCCCTTTCCTTAACTCCAGTCTATCTAACTAGAGGTAGTGTCACGCTTACGCTTACGATACCAGGACCTCTTTCTCACATTAGATCGGCGTTAAGTGGCGGCAATGCTGTCACGTCATGTGATGGTATTATTGTCGCGTTTCGTTCGGTATGTGAGACTTCCCGGTGGCCTTATCTTGTCATTAAAAGCCGGCAACGCAGCCTTCTGGTAGTGCAGATGTCCATGGACCTCGATAGTTACTTCTGTGAACCGTCTACTCGTTTGCCTCTTGTAACATAAAAGGAAGAATTTAATATTCATTTAAAAACCTTCCTTACAAGTTGGTGAAAAAAGCGGCGCGACGGTTGAGAATTGAAGCAAAATCCGGTTACTTTTTGTTACTGAGCTATCCATGAATCCTGATTTCATACAACAGCTGTTCAACACTTGTCTCCTGCCACAGCTGGTACAAGATATTCCTTTCAATTCTTTCAGACTCTGACTTTTACAATTCAGCTGTATTTCAAAATTGAAATCGCGATTTAGTTCTATGTTCAAGAAATATTTTGTGCTTTCGTGCAGCTATATGCGGTGCGAAAAAAATGTTTTAAATATTTAGGCTTTAGAGCCCTACCTCACCCAGACGCCATGGCGACGTCGCCGGTTACGTATCCAAACAATTCATATTAAAATTTACTAGATAGGTAACTCACTTGGCGACGGTTTGACGACGTCGCCAAATTAGAAGCGTAGACTCGATTTACTACCGGATATCCATGGCTAGGTAGCCGGCAACGTCGCCATGACGTTTCCGTGAGGTAGGAGCTTTATACCATCATTATGGCAGAAATGTCAATGTTCCTTTACTCAAAGACACTAAAGCGTGTAGTATTTGTAGAACTTACAGTTCCATGGGAGAACAAGATCCCTGCAGACCATCTGATAAAAACGAACAAGTACTTCGACCTTATCAATGAGCTCACTAAAAACGGTTATAAAACCAGGTTATACGCGGTAAAGGTATAAACTGGTTGGCAAAATCCCTATACAACCTATTAAAAGACCTTGGCTTGTCAAGAACTATCATAAGTTCATTACTAGAAAGGACATTACTAGAAAGCCGCACTAGTAGGATCATACCAATTTGGCTAGGCAGGGAGAGAACACTGGCAGTGAAGGTGAGTATTAGTGATCACTATAAAGAGCGCGCTCTTAAACCTACACCTGGGTCACAAGTCCCGGGAGCTGCTATGGTTCCTTCCTCTGCAACGCGATGGACCCGGCACCCGCACGGTGAATCCATGGAATGCTAAAAAAATTGTCTCTCTTGTCACCAATAAATAGAGCGAATCATGAAGAAAGTTTCTATTATACATATAAAGATTCCTCTGTGCATTGATGAAAACCGCACGATAATACGTTCAGTAGTTTTTGAGTTTATCGCGGACAGCCAGACAAACGCAGCGGAGGACTTTGTTTTATAATATGGAAGGAAGCTTAAATAATTGTTACCAGTATCTGCTGTCAATTTTTTTTTTTTTTGTTTTTCAAGTGTGAACATCGGACATCTATCGGTCGAAACGTAGCGAAATTTTTTTTGTTTTACTTTAGATATCTTATTTTATTCGTAACAAAGAAAACTGATTTTAATAATAACATCAGTTTTCTAAAGATTTTTCTTCAGATTATTCTAAAGATTTTCGACACGACAGTACACTATTCATATCCATTTCAAGTAGGGTTATTTCTTGTAGGGCGCCAAAATATATTTTTTAAATTGAACTTAATCAATGATTTTTTCTCAAAAAAATGTTTTTTTTTTTTATTTTTCGGACTGAATACGGTCCTATGTATTTAGTTAAAGAATGTTAACGCGGCTTTACAAATAAGTATAACAAAGTTTGAAGTTACTTAACAAGTAGTTTTATTGTGTGTCAGATACGGAACCCTTCTACATAAGCGTGTCTCGACACGCCCTTGGCCAGTTTTTTTTATTATTACTTGATAATAATAAAAACTTCACACAGCACTTGAAATTGAAAACTAAAAGAGACGAATTTCTTAGCAAGGCTCCATGGATTGACTGACTACATCGTATTGCAAAGGAAGGATCTAGAGCAGTGCCTGGGACTAGTGACCCAAGTGTAGGAATGAGGGATCCCTTTAACGTGTATACGAACACTAACCTCCACTGCCTATGTTAAATTCCCTGCCCAAGCAATTCCGATCTGATCTCAACCTATAATGATATTCTTCTATTAGTCTTCACCATGGCGATGGTGATCAATCTTATTTCTTCGAACATCTCTAAGGTTGCTAATAGATGGTGCTTTACTAAATCACATCCTCCTACATATATATAAGCGAACGGTCACCTATCACGAAATTTTCAAAACTGCCTGATGTATAAAGATGAAATTTAGCAGGGATGTGGTTTATAGTTATTAGACGTCCGCTTAGAATGGATACTTCAACAGTGCCATGTCAAGGAGGTCTAAGGTGACTCACAGGTTTGTATGAAAGTCCAAAATTCTAACCAAATTCACCTAATTTTGAGCGGATAAAGTCGCGGGAACAGTTAGTGTATGTAGGTATAACATTGTCACCATATATAAACGTTACATTGACACAGATTGATTTGTGTCTTCTTCTTAAGATTCCATCTGCTTTCCAAGGTCGTTGATAGTCATTACCACGTGGCCAACTTATTTTTTATTGCTCTATGTTGTAATATTGTGAAAACACACATGTACAAATTCGAACAGTAAAGTATTTTAATGACATTTTGTATGAATTAAAGAGCATCACAGAAGTCGAGATAGGAGACGATTCTTGCCTGCAGCTATGTTTGATGAATGCAATATACAAAGTTTACACATAACATAGAGTAGGGCAAACCTAGAACGTGACGTCACTGTCACTCTGGGTCGGTTTACAGATCGTTCTATAAACAATAATCCTCTAGTTTACTGAGTATGTCACTAGTTTTTGATTGAGTACAACACCTTCTTTCTAACAAGGCACCAGATTATAAAACACAAAGTCATAGAAGCTTGATGTCGCGAAAATTTTTTTTTACATGCGTTAGGATTAGTTTCATTAATCTGTATTAATAGCTGTAGAGTTTGTTTGTTTGTTTACCTAAACGCGATAATCTCAGGAACTATTTGTCCGATTTGGAAAATTCTTCTAGACTGGGATAATGCTAAGAAGAAGAAAATCATTTATGAAATAGAAATCTTATTCATTTTTTATCCACGCAGACCTTTCCAGGGGTTTCATCCAGTAACTCATGCATGCGTATTTAAAATGTTTGTCTTAAATGGTTATAAAGCAATAAGACAAGTTAACTATAGTCATAGAGCACAAACACCATAGACAATGAATCATGCCTTTGGGATGATAACAGCTTCCGGCCGGTGGTCGGCATAGCAACTGGTGTTATGTGACGCAATTGATTGGAGTTGTACATTCATACCATATCGTACTTCGGTCACTATAAGACCCGGCGGACACGGTTTACTTTATGTTTTACATATTTCTGTAAAACCCGGCCGATATTGTTGATTTTATTTTTACATATTTCTGTAAAACATGAAGTCAATAGTGTCCGCCGGGTAATACATATAAAAGCGAAAGCTCACCTATTACGACATCTCGAAGAACCCGGATGCACAAAGATGAAATTTAGCAAGGAATTAAATTATTGTTTGTATACATTCGCCAAGAACGTATTTTTCAACAGCGCCGAATTAAGGAGATCTAAGGGATCATGCAATTACGCGGACGAAGGCGCAGTAAACAACTAGTACTAATATAATGAAAAAGAAATTGATTGCATTAATGCATGTAATAAAATGTATATTACATTTTTTGTTTGACGCAATTAATAATTGCACAGATAATTAAAAAGGATGTTGGGCTTGCTATGCCGTATTCTTTGCATATTATCATGTGATGTACTTACAAAACAGTGGCCATATTTCTGTTCCAAAGAGTAACATACAATGCAGTTCTCTATTAATAATTACACAGAGTAAAGAGATAGTGTTTTTTAATCATTAATTAAGAATATTTATCAACAGTAAGCGCCAAGTCCTACACAGCGGACGTTGACTCGACCTTAGATTCGCCATTTGCAAGAAAACGACATTAGAATAAATTAGATTTTTTATATAATTCGCAAAGCAATCGCCAATCATCCATGGTCATCATAAACGTGTGGCGGTGTGGTGAATTTTAAAAGTACATGAAGGAAAACCAACGGACGCTTTGTCAGTGGCCAGCATTTGAGTCGATCACTAGGCTAAGCGGTTCTTACGCTGATTTTCAAATATCCGACCTCCTTAGTGTTTCGGTGGACACGTAAAACAGTGGGTCTCGATTAATGTCACTGAGTGATATTAGTCGTGAGATTGTGGGGGGTCCCGAGGATGACGTCAGACGGCATTCGGTCATCTTAACTCGCCCCACAGCTACATCCTCTGCAACCCCCATAATATAAGTAACCGTGCGTAGCCGGAGAAGGGGGGGGGAGGGCACGTTTTTGACTAATATTACGATTTCGATAAAGCATAGGTATAAGCATATGATGAAGAGTTTGAACGGAGCACCTCGTGGTTTTCAGTCCATCTCTTTACGGTTCCACTTTGAAGGCAATTTTACTAAGAAACTAATGAAGTGGCCAAGAGCGTGTCAAGAAACGCTTACATAGAAGGGTTCCGTATCTGATACGCGGTAAAGGTATTTGTTAAATAACTTCAAAATTTGCTGTCCGGTAAACGCTCTAAATAATTGTCCTAAAAAGTTCTACATCTAATAGTTTGGAAATCCTAAGGATGACGACATTGCGGGCGGACAGACAGATAGTGCGAAATATAACTAAATAAATACATAGGACTATGTGATGTACACGGACATCTGTCCCTAATGTGGACCACTTAATACCTGTGTTATATAGGTGACAGACGTCTGTTATACACAAGTATATATTTTTTAGAAATGTATAAATACAAACATATAGATAATACACCTAGACTCGAGGCGGGAAACGAACCCACAATCCACGGAGCGGACGGCACGGTGTCTGCCAACTCCGCCAACGGAAAAGTCAAATGTAAGGGTTCCTCGTAGGACTATGGGACTCTAAAAAACTATTGTTGTGTAATACTGCACACGTTGGCAACGCACCCATCGCGTGCATCCGAGCAATGTAGATGGAACACCGTTTCGACATGCACGCCAAGCTTTACGCTTTACCTGATTATTCATGGCGTAGAATGTGCACCCGCACTTGCTAGTTTTATGGCTGTGAAACCTCAAGTTATTTCTAATATTATACAAGCCACAAACAAAATTTAATGACGTCAGAGAGACGAATTTCTTAGTATTCCATGAATTCACCGTGCGGGTGCCGGGTCCATCGCGTTGCAGGTTTTGAAGCGCCCTCTTTATAGTGATCACTAACACTCACCTTCATTGCCAGTGTTCCCTCCCCTGCCTAGCCAAATCTGGTACGATCCTTCTAGCGCGGCTTTAGATGTCCTTTGTAATAATGAACTTATGATATTTTAGATGTTCTTGACAAGCCAAGATTTTTTAGTTGTTTGTACTGGAATTGACTAGTAAAGCCAAAACGAACGTAAATACAGAGTAATAAACAGTGTTTAGGGTTTCCTATCTTCACAGACCCTATAGGGTCACTTCGTTGTCCCTCCGCGTCTTTGTCTATCTTTCTATCAAAACCTTTTTTTCTCAGGAACGTGTAGAGCTATAAAAATGAAATCACTTTCTCCCGTCTGGGTGCCAGTACCTCTTTCTTACATAAGATCGGCGTGAAGTGGCGGCAATGTTGTCACGTCAAGTGCTGGTATTGTCGCGTTTCGTTCGGTTTGTGAGACTTCCCGGTGGCCTAAACTCGTTACTATAAATTCCATGTACAAAATAGTAATCATACAAACAAACAAGGGACTTTTCCATTAATGGATATAAAGCTCCTCGTGTATGTACACACCTTAGCACATACATTTCAAACATACACGTATTTCGGTGGACCTAAACCAATACAGGACGCAATATAAGAAAGCCCGGAGTTCCGGGAAAACTACGTTATTAGAAAATATTCGTGCAAGAATTAGGAAATGGTGTAGGTAAATACATGTTAGGTTAAGTAGCTTTTACCGCGGCCGGGTGTTAGATGGGTGACCAGTTCTAACACTGGTTTTAAAATATCCGACCTCTTTCGTAATTCGGAAGGCATGTAAAACAGTTATTTATAGTATATTCATATTTTAAATAAATAAATATTTTTTTACAGTATATTATTCTCTCTATTGATAAAAACATTTACACGTGCGATTTTTAAACGACAAATTCACAACAAGTTTAGTTAACTATTTCGATATTCGATACCTCCCACGTAAACTGTTGTAATACCAAATTCTCAACTTAACAGTAGATCATTAGAAGCATGTAAATCGGAATGAAAACCTCATTATATTAGACAATTGTGTATTCAATTTATATTCAATAATGGTGATTACTTTATTTTATACAATAATGTCTTAAAAGTGACTTTTATATTACAATTTAGTTATTTGTAACGTTCTACTGTAAACCTGGGAATTTAGAGTTACAACAGCTTACGTGGGAAGTATCGATATACTGAGCTCTAAAGATGTGTTAAAGGAAATATCTGCCTTTTATATTTCTTTGTCACCATTAACTTATGAGTGTTTATCTATTTGCGTGAACAGCAACTCCGACCTTTCCAAAATAATATTTTTTGCATCGGGGAAGTATTGTAGAATGTTGTACCAAGAGTCTAGACCCAACGTCAGAATTCCCACCTGAAATATGATAAAAGAAATATTAAAAATAATTCCACAACTAAATCAAGACGAACTTTTAATAACCTAAGAATCAATAAAAACCATATTAAAAACATTAAAAATAATTATGTAACAATGACTAAAACTGACAACTGTTAGCGTTATTTATAAATATGACTGTCACTTAACCCCCCCCCCCCCCTCCCGTTGACGCTGTGAAGGTCATTCTGACCAATAGCATACACGATCAGAAAAAAAGCGAATATGCAAAGCGAGCGAACTTTGTTTGTACGCACGTGTGGTCAAATATCGATACCTCCCAACCTCCCACGTAACATGTCGTAACCTCAAATTTCCAGCTTTACAGTAGAGCGTTAAAAACAACTAAATTGTAATATAACAGTCACTTTTCAATATGTCACTGTATACAATAATGTAATCGTCATTACTGAATATATAATTCTACACACAAATGTGTTATAAAATGACCAATTTACTTCAATTTACATGTTTGTAACGCTCTACTGTGAAGTTGGGAATTTGGGGTTACGACCATTTACGTATTGATATATTGATGTCTAAGAAAAAGTGTCCTAATTGAATGTTCGCGACTCAATTGTCTTCAATTAGGAAAGTTCTTAAACATCACATTCGTATGTCTGTTGATGGACGCCTTAGGTCGACGCTTGAATATGACATAAAAATCGCAACATGAATGTAGGAGCACCAATGCAATGTAAAGTGGCCGATAATGTATCATATGCGAGTGCCTTATCGGACGGACCTATTCCCGAGAGGATTGCACTTCCCGACCAATTACCCAAGTACGTCGCCACGATTGGTCAATTTGCCGTTTTCTATTACTGGCTACTTGTTTATCGGTAATGCAATGGAAGGGAGAGACTACACTTATCCTACCATTATTTTCACTATTAACCGTCGCTTTAATAGAACGCGAATGGGCGATATGTGCGAATTTAGTTCGTTAAAATGTGCGATCAGACATATTGATGTCTAAGAATAAGATACGATCGCGTGAACTTCAATTAGGACGCTTCTGTGACAGAAATACGCCGACGCATCGTATGCACTTTTGTACGAACTAAATTTGCTCGCATGGCACATTCGCGTTCTATTAGGGCGACGAATAAATCTACTAGTGCGGATAAACTCTGCCAAAATCGGAATAGATATAGCACCTGTAGAGCTAAGTTCAGTACAGTATAAAGATTGCAATAGTTGATCATTGATATATGAAATGGTCTCCGAAACATTTATAATGCGTGAACATATCACGTACATTTTGGTAAAATTTAACTCGTCTTTCTGCTTTGTTACAGAAGAAAAAAATATTAACAGCACACATTTGAGTGGACAAAGACTAATCTCTCTCCAGAGTATATAGAAAAAGTTAATAATGTAATCACAAACTTTCTTTTCCTTCAAAATCTCCCACGATTGTATACTTTTTCATGCAATATTACACGAGAAAGTACAAAAGAAAATGGCGCAACATACATTTCAATCAGTTTTATGATCGAATATAAACGAGCGATGTTTAGATGGGGTTCCTTGAGGAATTATGTGAATAAATATATGTTGAGTATTATTAATTCATCCATAAATTATGAATCTGGGTCAAAGTTGAATGCCGGAAATTAAAGCAATACAGCTGTAACGTCGCTCTATCGGTTAATAGAAAATTGTTCAACTCGACAGATGCAGGAGCCAGTAATGGTATAAAGGTATTACAACTCAGGCCTCACATTTCGGTAATCCACGGTGAGCAGAGCAATTTTTAATTATTTCAGTTTACATTACGTATTATATATATATTTTTTAAAACGCCCCCCGCCCCACCTTTGGCTGTATTCTCATAGCTGTTTTATGAGGATAAATAACAGACAGTCCAATTGAGAACCTCCCATTTCTTGAAATCGGTTAATAGACGACTACTCCCCGTAGACGAATAAAGACGCCCTGACCTTAAATATTTCCCGATATAAATTATACTTTTAATATAATAAATTTACTAAAACATTTAACAAGATAAATTATTTATCTTAATCAAATCTCAGTTTAAGTTGAATCGATGTGCCAATAAGTTTAAGGTATTTACTTAAAGGAAACTTGTTTAAAATTGATTCGCAGGGTAAGAACAGATTACCACAGCTTAGGTGGTCTCGATTCATTTGTAAAACTGAAACTGAGAAAATCGGCTACTATCAGATCGTTGAAAATATTACAAAATGTCTCAATTAATAATATACTACTATCGATTATTATTTACTTCTTTAAATAGTGACATGTTATTTATTAAAAGCAATATAATAATTATTAGAAAGTTTCACGTTTATTTTTATTCAAACCTAGCGGATCCGGCAGTCATCGCTTTGCCCGAATGCCGACTCGAAGGGACTTGTACATTTGCATTTTTTAGTATTTTTATCATATTCTTTTGAGTTTTTCATTCTTTCTTTCCTTTTAAATATTTCAATAGGGAATAAAACAAACAGAATTTAGATCGTTTTATCTTTATCTGCATTTTAGCAAGGCTAACAAATTGCAATTAATTTAGAATGAGACGTTGCAAATATGTGTATAGAATATTTCATATTTAAACATGGTTTTATTTTTTACAGTGCCTTAGGTAAATGTTATATAGGAAAAGTAAAACGTAAGATCCCATATTGACCAAATAAAAATGTGAAAGTTGTTAGATTTCACTCAACTGTATTAGGGAATTGGCGACGCGGACCGAACCAATAATAAGCAATCAGTGACGTACAACAAAGTTTACTTGCGTCATTCACCAAAAGATGTCCGTTACACACGCAAACGTTTCATTGCTTCTCGGAAAAACTTTAAAGGTGTGACATAATTTACTTTTCAATTTTTGGAACGATGTTCCTTATATGAGGATTAGGGGTACCCTAGGCGGCAAAGAACGTTCGTAAGCGCAGCCATTTTAATATAATATGTATTTAAATGTATTATTTTCATAATATTCAGTCTTTGAGATCCCTCAGCCGTCTCGTTGGTCTAGGGTATTATTAATTAGCAACTCCGTGCTCTCATCTTATATAATAATGGTATAAAGGTGATTTGTATACTAACGATTAAAGACTATGTGAGTCCACCTCAGACTCTCTTTTTATTAAATATATTTATAAATATATATATAGTGCGGGGTGTATATATACACACCGTGACAGTAGTATCCGCATCCTCTCTCTCGTCTCCATATACCTTTATATTCTTTTACTCCATCCCTTTCCTTTACTCCTGTCTATGTAATTAGAGGTTTTTAGTCATTTTGGGTGAATAGGGTGGCGCGTCTGGGCACCTGAGTGCTTAGTGCGAGTTTTTCTAACTTTTACGCGTTGATAAAGTTTACTTCAATTTGTATGGAGATTGATCATTGTTACAACGTTACCGCTAGGCGGCGCTGATCAATCCCCATACAAATTTAAGGAAACTTTACTAACGCGTAAAAGTTAGAAAACTCGCACTAAGCACTCTGTACCCCTTTTCTCACATAAGATCGGTGTGAAGTGGCGGCAATGCTGTCACGTCAAGTGATGGTATTTTTGTCGCATTTGGTTCGATTTGTGGAACTACCGATGGCCTGATCTCATCATCAAAGTGCAGATGTCCATGGGCGTCGTTAGTAACTTATGTGAACCGCCTGCTCGTTTGCTCCTTGTAACATAAAGAAAGGACGACATCCTTTTGAGGTTCTCGGATGTGAAGTAAAATAGAATTTCTTTCGATATTAAAGTGAACCGGGCGACGCGAAAAGAATAATTTCCGGGCATCAATGACATCAACGCTGGCCCATAAATTACGAGGGAACACCCCAGTTAATGACGAGACGAAATCGCGATCGTAACCTAAAGCTTGTAATATCTTCTAACATTGTATTTTACTCAACATACAAACTTGCTTATTCTACAAATTGCTACATAGTTTTAGGACACTTGATAGCCAAACTTTTCCATGAATGTTATAAAAGGTTCTATTAAAACAACTTTACATTACGAAATACTTGATGGAAAAAACTTGATCGATGAACGCGGGTTGCACGCACGAAAAATGACGCACTGTCACGTTCCGCGTGAGTTGAGCGTGCAAGCGAGAGCGCGGAACAATCGATAGAGCTTAATGGTTCGGTGATATCACGAAGAATCATCGTCCGTAAACCGACTTTACAGGCAATCTTTTTTTTGGGGATGAAATGTCGCACAACAACGCGTGATATTATGAAATATATAACAAAAGTTGGGTACTTGAATAAGCACTTATAACATTCTATTGGTAAAATACTCTCACATTCAATAGTGTAAAGTTCCATAGACCATATCATCTACGTTCCGCTCCAATGCACTATTACGTTTCAGCGAATGTTTCCAATAGATACATTTATTTCTGGAATAAACGCAAATATATATCATCACGGGCTGGTGGTTCGGAACAGCATTTCCCGTAGGCTAATACATAAAACATATTATCGATTGTAACCAAACCCAGCTCGTTGTCAAAATACAAAACAATCCTTATGAAAATATTTGTCAACCATTTGCAATAATGCTTATTCTGTTTACATTTAAGGGCGCGATTGTGATGGCATTAAAAAGCAATTTGCATTTATGAATTTCTCGCAACTATAATTAGTTGTTAACGCTTGATTTCATTAATGTTATTCAAATTTGTAATTATATACAATTTATACCTAACATACTATTTATAAATATCTATCGTCCTATACAAGTGAACATCGTATATGCAAAATTTAAAAAGGCCAGCAACGCATCTGCGGTTGTTCTGGTGGTACAGATGTTCATGGGCGCCGTTAGTCACTTACCACCTGCTCTTCTGCACTTTTTAATATTAAGATGTTGCAGCCATAATGGATAGAAAAATAAAAATAAAAGATACATTTTTTTCATTGAAAGTCCCTTAGTTATCTTTTACGAGATTTACAAAGAGGGATGAACAATTTAAGCTGACATTACAATACAAACCACCACATAAAGAAAATATAGTTGATTATAATCGTGTATGTATATTTTAGATAAGAGTCCTTTACCGCTAATTAAAATCTATTTCGCATGTTAGTTTAATTAAGCTCTTGTCATTCATTAAAACAATTATTTGCTAGTAAAAGAGGCTTAACATGCGTTTATTGGAAGGATTATAACGACAAGTGGGCTGTCAGCTTAAGAGTAAATTAATTCAGAGATAGTAGATAGATAACGTTAGTCGAGAACGTACACTTACTAATATACATACGTAAATATGTGTATTTTTTTTTGTCGTGTCACGTGCCAGACTCTTTTATAGTTTTTATATGTTTCATAGTCTATGGCGCCAAAAGTCTGTTAAATTATAGCGTCATAACGATAGCGTTAACAATGCTATTATGGACCATAGAGTATAGACTTCTGCATCGATTTAATAATACGTATTACTAATGACATATAAAAGTCTGTTAATGTTTTATTATCAAATAATTCTATGCAACTTTAATAATCATAGAAACGAATTTAATTGTCGCTTGTCAGACAGATCTAAATCGTATGTCGGTAAGGCAAGTAAGTAAAGTGAAAGTTATTGTCAAGTTCTTATACTTAAGTTCGAACTCTGTCGTTATATCACGTAACATAAATGGTTTGATGTTATTAACAAATTTGAGAATACTATTTCTCATGGTTCTATATTCATAGTGTATATCGTATCTTAAATGTATTACTTTTTTTTTTCAATAAAATCTATGCACCAAAGGCATGAGGCCCGTGCCAATTGTTATATTATATTTTATTTTTCTTTTCTCTTTTGTCGTTTAATTAAGTCGTGTCGTTTAAAAAAATAAAAAATAAAAAAATAATCTAGACTACAATGAGCCATATCTCACTATCTCTAACCATTTTAGTGCCTCAATTGTTTACGGGTAGAAGGGTTGGACATAAATCCACAAGATACCCGGTTCAAACCTCGACGCCGCTGGGATATTGTCGCACCCACTCCTAACACAAGCTTTTAATTTAATCTTAGTAGGTGGGAAGACGGATATGTAAGACACTAGGACGAAAAATTAGGTAAAAATAATAGATTCAACTTTAGTGTGATAATATATAGCCTATAGCCTGCCTCGATAAATGGGATATCTAACACTGAAAGAATTTTTCAAATCGATACCGTACTTCCTGAGATTAGCGCGTTTAAGCAAACAAATTCTTCAGCTTTATATATTAAATATAGATATGTTATAAGTATTGCTGATATTCAGTTTTAAAGAAAAAAAAACAGTTACAAAAATATATAAAAGGTTGATTTTTAAATGCTACAATAATCTGACGAAGACGTATTTCATACATTACAAACAAACTTTATTTCATATTAATAAAAAGGCGATTTTTTTAAAATGTCATTTTACATTTATTAAGAAGGAAGCCGTATTTATATATGGGAATAGCTGCAGTCATATGTGCAGCGCGGGTCCGAGGTAAATTTTGGGCATCCCCATTCTTGCCCTGTTTATATTTTTTAAAATTAAATATATCCAAAATTATCGCATATAAAGAGTCGCCCCTAACTAAGACGCCCCCTAGGACTCGGCGTTTGGAGCAGCCATTCCATTCGCCCTATGGTAGGGCCGGACCTGCATATTTGAATATCATGTACGTCACGCAGATCATTATTAGGAGTCGTCCCTAACTGAGGCACCCCCTAGGACTCGGCGGCTGGAGCAGCCATTCCGTTAGCCCTATGGTAGGGCCGGTCCTGCATATGTGAATATCATGCACGTCACGCAGATCATTATTAAGAGTCGTCCCTAACTGAGGCACCCCCTAGGACTCG
This sequence comes from Charaxes varanes, assembly GCA_024363005.1. Taxonomy (NCBI): domain Eukaryota; kingdom Metazoa; phylum Arthropoda; class Insecta; order Lepidoptera; family Nymphalidae; genus Charaxes; species Charaxes varanes. The sequence goes on from JANCMC010000685.1 coordinate 977,475, forward strand.
GCGTCTGGGGCGGCCGCGCCGGACCGCCGAGGAGGGGGCGGGCGTAGCTCACGGGAGTCGCCGGCTCGTGACATAGATCATTATTATTTAACTATGTAGAAGCATCGGTCTCCCTACGTGACTAGAAATAATAAATTAATTATCATTGATGTAATACCCTTCAAGGGTGGTTCAATTTTATTGGAGAAATGAATAAATATATAACAAAATGAAAATTCGTCATTAAAAATTCCCTTAAAGTAGCTTGGGATTTGTGGTTTATTCCGTATACTATTTTTATAATAAGGGGCAAACGGCAGGTGGTTCACCTTTGCAAGCAAGCATCTAGATTACCAGAAGAATCGCAGATTCGTTGCTGGCCTTTGAGAGATGTGTATGCTCTTTTCTCGAATGACCTTAGGTTGTATTTAAATAGAACACAACTAAGGTAGTTCGTCACGACAGTTAGAGATATTCAAATTATTTCTAACTTCTTTTTCTACTAACTCTTTACTAGAGTTAGAAGAAAAAGAAGTTACTCTTCCACTTCTTTAACTTCTAAGTCTAGTATCAGGATCCGCTTGAATAGCAGAGGATGTGGCTGCCTTTTTTAAGTTTTAATATAAAGTTTTCTTTCCAAAAACTAAAGGTATATTTTTATCAACACAAATGCATGTTCTTTGTGATTTAGCGACATGAGTGTTCATTCAATTAGTGAGATCGTGATCCCTGACAAATTATCACTTGTTACTGCACATTAACGTATTTTACCAAACATTTCCTGTTGTTTGAAAATTGGCTCGACATATAATGTTTTTACAGAGTTTATTATTAATAATAAATAAGTACGACTACCTTAAACAACGAAAAAAAGTGGGGAAAAACAGGGTGTAGTGTATATATGTATGTAAATATATATACATTATACGATATTATACAGATGAATCCCTATTTTCCGGCATCACGCGTGAACGGCTGAACCGATTTCTCTAATTTTTTTTTGTTGTGTTTTTTACTGTTATGAGAAGGTTCTTAAGGAAAACGGCGGAACGGTGACGGGTACGGAAACGGGAAAGGGGATGGGGACGGAATTAATATTATAGGATATATGAATGTAGTAAATAGGAAAATAACGTTCGGGCACGGAAGCCTCTACCGGGGCCACGGGGCCAATAGGTATAAATGTAAATAAGCCTATATTATAAAATTTGCTATCTGCCTCTGAAAGTTCGTTCATTCTGTCGTTTCGGAGATTAACTGTAATGTATCTGTCTTATATAAGATACATATAAGACAGATAAATATATAAACAGATTAGACAAGCGAGAACTCCCAGACTTTTTTAATCCGATCCTGTCGCAAAATACGTACACACGCTTAACCCATATCTCACCTCTAGTACAATCTGCTTTTCCGATTAATATTTAAAAAATACTTGAACGTTGCTAATATGAAATGTGGAGCAAAAAACATCTTTCGATGTGATGACATCGATATTTGTTTCTGTGTGGACAATCCAAATTTCAGGCGATGATCATCGCTAGCCTTTTATAATAAACGATACACGGTTTGTCTGCTAAAGATGGCCTGTCCATGATGGTTTAATGATTAAGTCTACTACAGCATTTAGATCGAGGTAACGAAAGATACGTGCAATCGCTTATAGGCATTTGAAATATGGGGTATAGAAGAATTCAGACAATATAATTGATGGATAGTTTCCAACAAAAGGGTTTTGTAGATGGCCAACAAAGAGGCAGAAGTTTTGAAGATCGTAAAGCAACGAAAGCTGCATTATCTGGGACATATAAAGCGTGGCGATAAGTACCATTTGCACCAACTAAGGTCATGCAGGGGAAGATACAAAGAAGGAGGTCCATTGGAAGAAGACGGACGCCTTGACTTAAGAGTCTCCGGACATGGTTCGGACTGAGAAGCAAATCTTTATTCCACGCAATTGTGTGTAAGCCAATAAATACCCAATATAATTACCAACCTCTGTAGAAGATGGCATCTCAGTAAGAAGAAGAACGAAAGATACTTACATTGACTAAGCTCACTCCTAAACACACCATCCACGCCCACCCGCCATCCGGAGCGACCTTCCGCGTCGCCGGCGGTATCGTCTTCCCTATACCTTTGCTCTTCTCCACCGTCATTTTGCCCTTTGTCACCTACAACTCTGTAACAAAAGAAACTCAGTTTAGCTTTACGAACAAAAGAATAACAGCTTTACTTTAATAAATAGACGGTAGGTATGGTCTCCTTAGAATAGTCTTAAACGCTTGCTTTATCTAAAACAACAAATAATATACATTTCATTTCGCATAATTCCCTGTAGCTATATTTAAATAATAATGTTACAGCTATGGCTGCAGACACAGGACAACCTTCTTCTACAAGTACTTGTACGTGTAGCTGTAGATTAGTCAAAATACGACTACGGTACGAGAGAGAAAGACTTTAGAAGAGTTTTCTTCTAAGAGGAGGTCTTAGAAGAAGCGGTTCTTAGCAGTGGATTTGGAAGGGCTTACAATGGCGACGAAGATAATGGTCGTGGTGATGATGAATCACAAAATCACAATGAGTGACAATGCGAAAAAACAATGAGTTACAAATGATCTTGAACTTTTAGGTTTTGCCATCGTCCAAGTATTACTAAATACATAAGCAGGTATCAAAATCGTGAAAACCGATCTCTTTGATATTAGTCGTAAGGTTGTAGAGATCGTGGGGGTTCTGAGGATGACGTCAGAAGGCAATCGGTCATCTTAACTCGCCCCACAGCCAAATTCTCTGCATTCTAAGCGGATCCTGGTACTTCACAGGGATAACGCTAGGAAGTAGATAGTAGATGAGAAAAGATATACATAGATATATCGATACCTCCCACGTAAATTATTGTAACAAACATACAACACATTTGTGTATACGATTATGTATACAATAGCGTCACTATTACGTTATTGTATACAATATTATATTAAAAAGTGACTGCTATATTATAATTTATTTGTTTTAACGCTCTACGGTAAAGGGAATTTGGGGTTACACCTACTTACGTGGGAAATATCGATATACAGATTGAGCCGAAGAATAAACTAATCTAATATTCGCCTTCGCGCGACACGATCAATTTCATATTAATTTCCATATTAATACATGAAGCAAAAACTTTCGGTACATTTTTACGAAATTTGCGCTTACGGAGGATTAAGTAATTCGACACAATTATAGTTTATATAAAGACCACCTCTATTATATTTTCTGTTATGCTAATGATAATATTTGTATAAAATATACTTACTTACTTACTTACTGGAGCGGCTTAGAGACCCAAAGTGAGTTTTGGCCTCCGGCAGAAATTCGCGCCACATGATTCGGTCCTGAACTGTAAAAAAAATATAAAATATGCATTATAAATATATTACATTGTAACAATATCCACACGCACACCAATGCCAAACGATTTATACACACATGTTTAGATTCTACTATACCCTGGTGTTATTAAGTAGCGCGTTTGTGATATTGTTTTAATGCAATGGTAGGAAATTTAAAGGCTTGTGGTCGAATTACGACCAGCCGGCGAATTCTGGTACACATAATTCTCTCTACATACATACATACTCATACATATATGAATATTGCATCCTAAGAGAACAATTTTATATTTCCCGAATACATTAAGAGAGCAAATTCAACACCATCTCATATCCGTGTCCTATCTGTAAAAAACGGACACTCATATTATGCGGATTGCGTCTACAATCACCGAATCACTTCACTCAAAATCACACACACTTCCGTACCACTAACAAAGCGCATACACACACATTGTAACAATATTCTTCTTCTTCCTAGCGTTATCACGGTCTACCACCAGGGTCCGCTTGAATTGCAGGAGATGTGGCTGTGGGGCGAGTTAAGATGTCTGAAATCATACCCGGAATCCCCACAATCTCTACAATTTCGAGACTAATATCACTTCCGAAACATGGAGGATGAGGAATGCGATTTTATGATGATGTCTGTTTGTGGATACACGGACCCTCTTGGTTACATGAAAAAATTATTAATTACGACCGCCGTTTGGGTGTTGTCGCACCCACTCCTAATACAAGCTTATAATTTAAGCTCAGTAGGAGGGGAAAAAGGGGATATTAGACATACGTAAAAGTTATTTCTAATATATTTTTTTAAAGAGTTCATATTTGGTGTTATACACCCCACATTACAGGGTGCAAGGATACTATATGATTTTCTGACGCGCTTGAGTATTGCCCAAAATCCCCTCTCGGACTCCCCTTCTATTGTATAATGTTGCATAATACAATGAAATATTTCTAAAAATTTAACCTAACTCATTCTAAAGAGAACGGTGACTGCGACCGCGTTTGAACGTAGTAGGTGCCTCTGGCTCTGAAACATTAACACAATTAAAAAAATTAAGGCACATGTACACCTGACAAACAATAATTTTAGCAATAGACTAGCTGTTTCCCGCGACTTCGTCTGCCCTTATACCTCCTTATATTAAAGCCCTTATACCTCCTTATATATGCCTCCCTATGAAAAAAAAATCCTTAGCGGAGGTTTTTTTTTTATTATTATTATTTTTTGCCTATACTGTCCCGCTGCCGGGCAAAGGCCTCCCCCTTTTCCCACCACACCTACCTTTCCTGGCCCACTTGAATCCATTTCCTTCTTTCTTTAGCGGATGTTTACTAACACTAAACTACCTTCGTGCCAAATTTCGTGTAAGGTAGCATTTCGCTTTAATAAGCACTAGAGAGATTGCCGGCTGATCGAAATTGGCACGCAAACCTTTTTTGCGAACAACGACATACAGATCAATCACGAACCATCATTTGACGTTACGTTTCGAACATAAAAGTGAGTAAAACTATCGAGAATCTTCGTCCTAGGCCCTCAGCTAGTGCCTTTATAAATCCTCGTATCGTATTGTTATTTTTACCACATAATGTTTTATCTATTAGAGATTGATTAGAAACAGCGCAATTTTTAAGTAAACCATAATATGCCTTTTGATGTAAACTAGATACCGCCGGCTGGTCGGTATTCGCCCACAAACCTTTTTGCGTACAACAACATATGTATATCGATAACTCCCACGTAAACTGTTGTAACCCCAAATTCCCAACTTGACAGTAGAGCTTTACAAACGTGTAAATTGAAATAAAATCGTCATTATATAACACATTTGTGTCTTCTTCTTCCTAGCGTTATCCCGGTTAAGTACCAGGGTCCGCTTAGATTGTAGAGGATTTGGCTGTGGGGCGAGTTATTGCTTCGACTTGCTGGTCCTAGTCTTATGCCGGTTTAGTACCAAAGTCCGCTTAGATTCAAATTCAAATTCAAACGATATTTCATTCAAGTAGACTTTTACAAGCTCTTTTGAATCGTCGAATATTTTAAAAGCCACCACTGATTCGGAAGAGTCGACCCACGAAAAGAATCAGCAGGATTGCAGAGAATATGCCTGTGAGACGAGTTAAGGTGACTGACGTCAGACTGCCGTCTGACGTCATCCCCACAATCTCTACAATCTCACGGCTACTATATCGGGATCCAATGTTTTACGTGCCTTCCGAAACACGGAGAAGGTCGAATATTTAAAAACTAGCGTTAGATTAGGTATCCCACCCGGCCACGTCAAGAGCTATTTAACCTAGCGATCGACTCAAATGCCGTCCATTAATCACGACCTCCTCCGGAAACTACATTAGAGGAATAGTTTTGATTGGATTGGAAAATATATATAGCTAACATGCATGCAAGCCGTGGCCAGACATAGCTCAAAGTGTTTGTACATTTTTGTCCTTGAAGACTACAAAACTTTGCGCAGCTATACAGTTCCCGGCCACACTACATGATCATTCAAATGAAGCTCTATCTGGCTTCGGCATAAGATACGATATAACAGTTTTTAGGGACATTTCACGTAGATTCCTTTAAAAGACTGTTTACACGAGTTAACAGTAAGTACCGCAGTATCACATCGCCGTGGGTATTTTGACTTAGTAGAACACTACTTCACTGAATAAGGGGTAACCCTATCTATGCCCCTCTTGTCTATGCGACAACCTTTCACAGGACTTGAATGGGGGTCTTTATGCCGCGCCGGCAATAGAAAACAGGGCCAAAGACTTGTGAACTTTAACACTTTAAACATTCGGTCGATATTCCAACGTCCGTATCAGTAAAAAATCTTAGAACGAGCGCCTGCTTAGAAATGCCTAAACATAAGCAATAAATATCGAATGCGACATACACTTATTTACCCCTTTAGGTATAATAGTGCCCGTATTAAAGCCTAATATGTACAATGGAACAATATTGTGGATTCGTGTCAGGGTTTATTTGATTCGTATTAGTTTTCAAAACTTAATTTGCTCTATACCAATAAACCACATATTAAATGGAATAATTTTAGGCATATACTAGTTTATAACATTGTGCGACCGTTTTTGGAATATGTATAATAGGGTTGCCTGCTGGTTAACAACTGTAGCTTTAGAGAAGTTAGGGGTTAACCCCCCCCCCCCCCTCCAACCACGGCGCGTCCGAGTATCGGGTATCTCTGACGTCAGATGGCAATCGGTCATCTTAACTCGCCCCACAGCCACATCCTCTACAATCTAAGCGGACCCTGGTATTTAGTTGTAATAATGCTAGGAAGAAGATACATTAAGGAATGTTACTAACCCAAAATATTTAGAAACTGAGAACTTACTCCTGTCTTTATTATGCCAAAGATTACCTGCTGAATATTGCCTTTATTTGGCCGAATATTACCTGCCGAATATTGCGTATATTGGGCCGAATATTACCTATATTGGACCGAATATTACCTTCCGAATATTGCCCATATTTGGTCAAATATTGCCTATATTAGGCAGAATAATACCTGCCGAATATTGGATATATTAGGCCAAATAATACCTGCTGAATATTGTCTCTATTTGGCCGAATATTAACTGCCGAATATTACCTATATTGGGCCGAATATTGCCTATATTCGGTCAAATATTGCCTATATTAGGCAGAATAATACCTGCCGAATATTGCCTATATTCAGCTACTCAAACAGGATATGCCCAAAATCATGAGCGATCATCGCTTACAATGTTAATAAGTAAATCATTATAGCGTTTGAAGAGAACCATTCAACTCGTCTACAATCAAGGCTAATAAAAGGAGCTGTAAATCAACCACGATATCAATCAAATGGCCACACACGTCGCGCCACGGGCGGTGGGGAAAGGGGGCGATTGGAGCCCATACATTGCCCTGTCAAAATAGTAAGAACGATACTATATACTAAATCAATTTTTACAAAGGCCCATGTGTTAGTAGTAAAGTTTAGAACAGAGAAGTTACTACAAATACTTAATTTAATTGTTTTGTCCCTCATTCTGTTATGTTTTTGTATATAACGAGGTGCCAAAGGGCAGACGGTTCAACTGAATGACTAACGCTATCAGAAGGCCCACAGATGCGTTTCCGGCCTTAGAGGAAAGAGTACGCTTTTTTTCTTGAAGGTTCCTAAGTAGTATTGTTTCAAAAACACTGGAACAGGCAACTATATGTATGTATATTACTGTTTGTTTATACTATATGCATATAATGTTTGTTTGCCTCTTTTGTTTGTTTGAATGCCTCTCGTCTATTTGTATAATCCCCGCCTCTCGAGTTAGGGTGTAAATATGTATATGAGGAGGTCGTGGCCTAATCAGTGGTCGGCACTTGAGTCGATCGCTGAGTTAAGTGGCTCTGGCTGCGACCGGGTGATGGGTGACCCATTATAGCACTGGTTTATATTTGATATCCGACCTCCTCCGTGTTTCGGAAGGCACGAAAAACAGTGGGACCCGATTAATGTGAACCTTGTGAGACATATTAATTTCCTTTTCCTCAGTGTTTCCATAGTCTTCACCTTCAGACTCTTCGGAATATATAAGGGTGGCACACTCAGCCGCCAGGTACACGGGGGGTTTGTTTTTCCGGTATATCTTGTAGGCTGAATTTCGATAAGTACGATTCTTCACCCCGGCCACGTCTTTCTCCACATCTTCGAGTGACTGCAATGAAATGCATGCTTTGGAGGAAGGTGAAACCCATTCGTGCCACAGAATGAAAATCTCCCACTTAGGGGACGGGTTTTATCAATCGTTGTCACGTAGCGGGGATCGTAGCGCAACGATGGCGGGACACAAGATTAGTTGTCGTTATAATTGTCGAATATTTAGCTTCCGTTTAATTTATAGTTTATAATAAAGAAAATGAAACTTTTTCTATGCCTTTTCTGGTTGTAGATGATTGACTATACCAAACAAAACAAATTTAGGTTTTAACTTTTTTAATACTAACAACTAGTATAGGCATATATATACTAAAGTATGTCTAATGTATTTAATACAACAAATTATTTATAATAACTAATGAAGTTTACATATATTTTAATGATTTTTTTTATTACGTACTTTTAATTAGCCCACAAGTTTTTGTTTAAGTAAGTCTCCTTTTGTGCTATAAAGTTTGGCTGGAATAGATTCCTTTATAGATGGAGCCCGCCTTTGTACACATTTTAGTAGTTATTTTTTTGTAATCGTTTAGTTTGTGTATCTTGTATGTTTTATGTGTACAATAATGGAATCAATGAATCAAGTTTTATAATGTCAAATTGCCATTAGTAAAATGTGACGTCCGGTTCATACGTATTTGTTTAACTTTATCTATATTAGGTCACGCACACATAGGAGTATGTACGAGACAAAACACTGCTTTATGTTTCAACCAGTCCGCCGTCGCATCAAGGTCCTACTTCGTAGCGGATCGATAGCGCCGAAACGCGATAACAAAGAATCACGAAACTTGTCGAACGTTGACGCGCGACGATCAACGCTACTAAAATCATAAACGAAACCCGCTACTAAAATAGATAGTTTTTTTATATATCCTCGCTAACCACTATCGCACCGATAGCTAGTTTCATTAACTATCCACTTTGGGCAACAACCACCTCTACTTAATAGACTTTGAACGCAGATTGGCAGAAGTAAGGAAAATATGACAATGAGACTCGCAGATATTTCCTTTTTTTTAAAAAAAAAAAAGAATATTAGGTATATTTCTTAGGTATGTCTAATATTCCCTTTTCCCCTCATACTAAGCTTAAATTAATCCATTATTTTATTTACTCAACTTAATGTTTGATACAATTTAATAATATTTAAAATCTTCTATAGGATTTACGGTGTTAAACGAGACTAACGCCTCGGCACTACGCAGAGGATTCGCATTGTGTATCAACAAGATGTAGGTTGGACAGTAATCTTCCCGTAACATATTTAAGCCCACCTTCACTAGCTTTTTTCTCTCACTAAAATACTAATTTTGTATGACCCCACGAGTGCATCTTTAGATTTAAAATATTAATAATGCGGATTTTTCCATTAAAATCTCAAACCGTGTATAACCTAGGCGCCATCAGAATACAACTGCAATATACAAGAACATATTGTATTGTGGTCTGATATTTTGTCCCAGCTCCTCGTACTGGACTATAAAATATCATGAACGGGACCAGAGCATCTGTTCCCTGATCGGCTCCATAGGTACAATTTGAGAGGATAAAGTGTTTTATTCGTTTATTAAAATTTGAAGCATATAACAGCATATATGGAGCATATTCATGATTGTGAGCATTTTGAAAGGACTTCTTTTCCTTCAAACTGTCCATGTCTTTATTAGAGGCAGCTCCAAGCTTATCGCCGAATTGGGCCGGCGCGTCCGAGTGCCTCTTTCTTTACGTAAGATCGGCGTGAAATGGCGGCAATGCTGTCACGTCAAGTTATGGTATTGTTGTCGCGTTTCGTTCGGTATGTGAGACTCCCCGATGGATCGTCATTAAAAGCCTGCAACGCATCTGCTTGCCTCTTGGTCGTGTAGATGTCCATGGGTGTCAGTAGGCACTTAGCTACCTGCTCGTTTGCCCCTTGTTACATTAAAAAAAATGGCGCGGCGCGGATCTAGACTTCAAAAAAGCTGATGTGCGCGGAACGGAATGGGAACAGAAACGGAACGGAACGGGAATAATGTAGTATAAAATAATGTATTAAATAATGGGTAACCCAACGTTCGGGCAGGACAGCATCAGCTGAGTCCGCCAGTAAACATAGACTAAGGAGAAGACGTCATATACAATACGACTTTGAGAGATTACCATTCTGATGTAACCAAATTTCCTGTAGTACATAATGCCATCTTAATTAGCTAGTATGTGGTATTGTGGTAAATTTCGTGAACCTTGATAACGGCGGATTGATATGGTTACATAACAGAATATTCGTATGTAATAGAAATTGAACGAACATCCTACCATACCATTATTATCTCATCTTATATAGAATATATATGCAGGGTGTAATAGACATCGTACCGGATACGCATCCCCCTCGTCATTAAGGGCCGGCAGCGCATGATTAAAGCAAAGTAGTTTAGCTTCTCATGCATGTCATGGATTTCCGCAAAGTAACGCCTGATTCTATCAATTAAAGGATATTATTAGTCAATACCTACACTTTATTGTAAGTTTTACCAAGTAGAAAAGCCTGTGGTCGCTTAAAGTGACGTCAAATAGAACTTTGTACGGATATTCTTTATTCTTACAAAATATTTGACCTTCCTTGCTTAAGTAGCTGAATCTATCATCTATTTATACTGGAGTAGAACGCTAGATCTATTCCTGCCGTGTCAAATGGCCATAACCGTCCTACTAAAGGGCCGCGTCAGCATAATAACTGATATCTCCACAAAATGACACCGCCACTCGCCGAGTAGTAATCTAGCTAAAAGCTGTACGCTCCGACATAATGTTCACCCCATTAACTCTGGCCAATGTATTAGGAGGAAGCCAAACTTATGCCGGTGAACATTTCATAGACTGTAGTTAAACGTTTTAAGAATCTAGATACATATTATGTACATACATTTTAATAGGGTCATCTCTGTGGATGGACTTAGACCCGGCTGGATCTTGTGTACTCGTCCCGTCCCTTGTTCCCGCAGCTACAGGACGTCAAGAATCTAGAAGAGTAGTTCTAGGATCATCTGCAACCTGAAGGAACAGTAGTCTTCTAACCTTGGATAGAACATGCTGAAGAGATTCATTCTCATTCTGGCCAGTCCATCGCACTCGCATAGCAAGTGCCCCATCGTTTCTGCATCTGGATACTTACATATGCATACATTTTAATGGGGCCCGCACTGCGGATGAATTTAGACCCAGCTGGATCTTTTGTGCTCGCCCCTTCCCTTGTTCCCGCAGCTAAAGATCTTCAAAAATCCAGACGAGTAGTTCTAGAATCGCCTGCAACCTGAAGGAACCGTAGTCTTCCTACCTTGGATAGGCCAGACTGAAGAGATTCATTCTCACACTAGCCAGCCCATCGCACTCGCACAAAACGTGTCCCATCGTTTCTGTTTCTTCATAGCAGCTCCTCCAAATTGCAATGTCTCTTAATGCCATCTGAAAAAGAGTCCCTCTCGTTCCGTGGTGACCCGTAAAACTGCCAGCACGTACGAGTTTATTATTACGGTTGTATATGTATCGTAAACAATATGGATATTTTGTCCATTAATACCATATATCCAAGTTCCTTTCTCCTTGGATTGACAGGTTACGATACGCTTGAGCTTCAACTTACTGTTGCTTTACTTTTGCATGTCATCCTCCTGATTCAAGGTAGGAGAAGTAATGCAACAGTATTAGAAAGGGTGTCGGATTAAAGCAAAGTAGTTTAGTTTCTCATGCATGTCATGGATTTCCGCAAAGTAACGCCTGATTCTATAAATTAACAAGTTAAGAGTTAATAATAACAATAAAATAAATTATTGTTAATTTAAACTATATTTGTGCTAACGTATCTGTTTCCTAAGTTTCCCTTGAAAGAAGAAGATATATATTATAATGATAATATACCCGCCGTTGTGAATAATTATTTTATAAAAGTCAGTTTAATATGATTTAATTCAACCCTGACCACTAAAACAAAGAACCCTGTGTAAGGTAAATTATAAAAGGTAATATTAGATAAATTCCATCATCGAAATAATATAAAAACGCTTCTTCTTTTTCTTTTTGAGTTGACATTACATCAAACGGTCCCGTCCCAAACATCCTCTGTAGCTCGCATCAGGACCTCCCACGTACATGTGGTACGACAGAAAGGACACGACATGAGGCATTTACCCTTGCTGGGGAACGCCACCAAATAAACGTCCCAAGTTAAATTCATCCAAGAATCCCAAAAAAAAAGCAATCAAATTGTATATACACAAATTTGTGGCTTCATTTGCTCTTTGTCGATCCGAAACTTCCTCTCCCTAATGAACTTACACCAACCAAAGCTACACGAATTGCATTGTGGGGCTATGATGTTCCAGCGAGTAGAGGTACTGTTCCAGCACTTGGGCAGTTCCGCATTAGGAACGAGAAATCTCGTTATTTCCCCTGTATATGTATAGCGTACCTTCATGTCACAAGTAGCCCGGCCCCCGCTGTGCTGTACGGTGACTGTAAGCCAGGAACGCTCGTCTCTAAACTCCTCGGCCGCTGAGTATTCGGGTATGGGGTCGCTACACTCGCTGACTGTGTTCGTTGATTTCGATCTGCAAACCAAATTTTCATTTTTTTTTTGTGTTACAAGGGTTAAACGATCATGTGGTTCACATAAGTGACCACCGACGCCTAAAGTCATTTGTAGCACCAGAAGGCTAGTGATACAAGGAAGCTGATATTACTGTCACGCACAATGCAGGGAGAGTGACAATAGCAGGTAGTGTAGTCCGGGGTCGCGTACCCATAGTGGATCTCACCAGTTATCGGACAGATGAAAAGTAGATGCACCCCCTGGATTTGTTCATTTGAGACAGACGTATTATAAAGGCATTTTCCTGAATTTGGTATTCTTCAGGTATTTAAAAATTCAAAGGGGAAAAAAATTAAAGAAATGATATTGGACGTTTTTGTTTAAGCTTTTGTAATAAATGATGCTACTAAAATACATTTAAGTTATTCACTCGTCATTAAGGGCCGGCAGCGCATCTGCTGGCCTTCTGGCCGTGCAGATGTCCATGGGCGCGGGTAGACACTTCGGTGCCTGCTGCCTGCCCGTTTGCCCCCTTGTAACAAAAAAAAAATACACTCAAAACTACACACATAAAGACGGTTACTTGTTATTACTGTCCTCTTTTTCTCTCTTAGATTCTTATAGTTTAGTTTTATTATTAAATTATTATTATTTTCCTTATATATATATTGTATACTTCTATAACAGTAATTAAACATTATACATTATACTTAACTATATTTTATATCATTAACGTTAATGGTTGATGATCGCCCGTCTAGAATTTTATCTTCATTACATTATAATGAACAATTAAACGAATTCTAATTGCTTTTTATAAATATAATTCTTAGTTGTTATAAGATTATATTTGACTAGCTGTGCCCGCGACTTTGTCCACGTAAAATTTGTTAGTTTAAAAAAATAAAGGTTCAATTTTAGCCTATAGCCTTCCTCGATACATGGACTATCCTAACACTGAAATAATTTTTCAAATCGGACTCGTGCTTTCTGAGATTAGCGCGTTCAAGAAAAACAAACAAACGAACTCATCAGCTTTATATATTAGAATAGATTTATCACATGATACCTGAGAATTTACTTTACATTTAACATTTCTTCATACGAACCTTTAAAGCACACAAACACTGTTTTTCCTTGATAGAGAAAATTTTCCACATATTTTTCATTACTGACTAATTTTTTAAATTTTCTATTTCGTAGAGTCAATGTTTCGTTTTTTTTTTTAAATAATTTTAAAAGGGACTTAGTTGGGTAGAGTTTGGTGGCAAATGTTAAATATTCTTCTCGCGCTTCGTGGCACATATAATAATAATTGATATTTTAGATAATAATTATAATACATATAACTAGCGACCCGGCAGACGTTGTCCTGCTCGAACATTGGGTTACTTACTATTTACTACATTATATTTTTCCCGGTCCTGATTCCTTTTCCGTTCCCGTTCTAGTTCCCGTCATCAAAAGTGCTAAGGTTGCATTAAAAATAATTTAATATGGTAGCAAAGTATTCTTAAATTTTCTAATATTCCGCAAAATTTTCTTAATCCTCTATATCATAAGAACCTTCTTCTCACGGTAACAAACACAACGAAATCGGTCCAGACGTTCATGCGTGCTGCCGTGACCAAGGGAAACTGGGATTAACTGTTATATAGCTATATAGATTTAATTCCAGTTAACAATCAAACTCAATCTGTAAGGCAGAAATGAAAATTACGTTACAGCCATTAAAAGAATCAACTAATCATGTATAATAAAAATCGAGATAATTGTTTGTAACTAGCGGATAAGTATAGGTGTTTAAAGGAAAATAAATCTCTCATCTTGGTGATTTGAGCGATGTCTCAAAGTCTTGAAAAGCAAAGTCTAATGAATTGACAATGCAGCATCGTTATGCAACATTAATCATTTTTATCAATGGAGTGGATCTTCTTCTTTATCTGTCCGATAACAGGTCATATACGCTACGGGTACGCGACCCCGGACTACCCTAGCTGCTATTGTCACTCCCTCTACATCGTCCATGACAGTAGTATCTACATCCTTTCTCTCATCTCCATCTACCTTTATATCATTTTATTCCATCCCTTCTTTACTCCTATATATTTAATTAGAGTTAGCTCAACGCTTGCAATCTTTTGGTCTGCAACCGAATTGTGTCCGCGTGTCCGATTACCAGTACCAGTCAATTAAAATGATGGTATTGTTGTCGCGTTCCTATGAGTAAAAATAGTTGCAGGTGTACCATACAGAGGTACCCCATATGACGTGGCAGGGGGTCCACTGTAAAGTTGAGACGCGCCAACAAAGTTAGGGCGTCGGAAATGGCGAATTTTCTTGGAAAAACTCCCTTTTGATTCTAGCTGATAACCACCTACAGGTGCATAGTTATGGTGGGATTGTTTCGAGGCAAAGTCATAGTCCGGGGAACTAAAATCATCGTAATTATTATAGTCATCGTCTTCGTAAAACGATTCGAATTGTTGATTATGTTTTTGGAATTTGTTTGGAGCATAATCATATTCGTCGGTGTAGTCAGTTGCTTCACCGATAGGAAAGGTGGGTGATAGAAAAACGTTAAAATCGCTCACGCGTTTCTTAGAAAACGGATTTCTTCTTATAAGGGATTCGGAAATAGGAGTGTCCGAGCTATTAGATGCTATAGTCGGCTGCGTTGTCGCATTTTCATTCGGTAATAGGAACGGTTCTGTATCTAAATCCGAGCGTTTTCGTCGAGTTTTTGAACTATTATTTGATGCTTCATTAAACATACTTACGTTGTCATCTCCAAAAGCGGAGGTTTCTATCCCATCTTCCGATAAATGCTGAACTCCCGTCGGTTGAGTGCTGTGATGCAAATATCTTTCACTCTTACTATCTTCCACTTCCTGTTTGTAATAAGGGTGATATCCATAATTTAATGATTGATATTTCGGGTCATTTTCTTGTTCAATATAGTATTCTTCTTTAATCTTTTCTGGATTGAGGCCACTACTTATTTTTTGATTTTGACTAGCAACTTCCACTTTGTAATAGTTATTGCTCTTCGTTGTCGTAGCATGTAATTCTGGCGTTTCACTTGATGGTGCTGGTTGAAATATAGATGATGGTGCTTTATTTGGATCTTCTATATCATCAACCTCTTCAGTAATTGGCGTATGATCCCTAACAGGATATGTGGGCATAAAAGCACTTGCGTAAGAGCTTGGCAACTTATCATACTTAAGCTGATCTAAATTTTGAGATATAATCTGTTTTGATGGATCTTTTAGATGAAAATAAAAATCTATTGGTACTTCCTTATTAATCTCTTGCGAGTCCTTTTCGAGATTTAAGAGGTGGTTGAATTCTGACAACTGTTCTGAGGGATTCTTTTTTAGTAGTGAGTTGAAGGCATGTATTTCTTGAACGGATTTAAAATTTTGCATTTGTTTTGGATATGTGTATTTGGCGTCGCTAGGTATAGCTTCTGTATACAAATTAGTAGATTTTTCTGCTGTTCCTGCCACACCTATATTCGAGTTAGGGTTTATTGATATCCCACGTTCATAACTAGGCGTTGGTGATACGTACAAACTTTTGTAACCCATAGGTTCTAAATTTTGGTGATAATCAGCAGATCCGTATGATCTGTGATTTCTGTTCCTCATTTCTTTTATTATCGCGTCGGATTTAGTGATTTTTACTGGTTCCGACTTCTGGGCAGGCTTTCTTCTGATAACGTCATGTCTGTTACTTTTAATCGTAGGAGGTATACTATCTTCTGTCTTAGATAAGTTATCAGAGGTATTTGGTTGAGGTCGTTTATTCTGCACTAATCTTTGCCTCATTGGCCGCCTTTGTGGTCTCAATGGTGGTGCTTTCGTTACAGGATCATCGCGTAACGTTGCTTGTTGTTGCTCCAAAGCTAGCTGATGATTTTCTTGAGATTCGTGATAAGCTTTCATGTAGCTGTCGATTATTCGAGGACCATTGTTCCATCTTTGTAACTGCGCTTTGTGCTGTCGTATTCTTTCTGCATTGAACATGGCTTGTTGATTACTTGCGTGTAGTCTAGCGTTGTGTTTAGAATTGCCAGCTAAAGGGTTGCCATATGGTAAGCTTGCTGGACCACTTGATATTGTTATATCATCGTCTATTCTTGCTTGCTCATTTACAGTTTCAAACACTGGTCTGGGATTATCTGATGCCGTGAAATGTAGTGTGAGGAGCAAGATAAGGGTGATGTATTTGCTGTACATTTTTGATGGCGCCATCGTGATCTGTAAAGAAAAGAAAATGTTATAATTTTCTCTATTTTTGTGTAAAAATGTTTTCGGTGGATTTTTTTATTAAACGGACGATTCTATTGACTTTTTTCTCTTGTGTTAACCTTGAATAGTCAGATATGTGCAAACATATTCACACACTATTAGTTGCCTATTTTAAGAACAGATTTAAATTTCTATATAATTATTTAAATGCTGACATTAATAGTATTTTTTATTACATTTTCATACTTATCTATAAATAAAATTATATTATTAAGTTTTTATATATTTCGAGAAAGTAGGCGAGCGCAGGAAGTCGATACAAACAAATAGATGTATGGTCGGACGGAAAGTTTTCGCAAGTCATTAAATATATATTACGGTTCTTCGCTTTGAATAACTGTTACGTTATGAGAAATGATGCGTGTTTGGATGACCTAGTGTCACAGGTTACGCATATAATAGCAGCTATAAATACGGACATTCATCTTTAATATTGTAATAAAATATATTTTATGTTGGTTTCCAATGAATTATTTATATTCTTTAAGTTGTAATTTGCCAGCCGACAAACCGCTTCCTAATAAGAAACCACGAGTTTTATTCCTGGGGCACTTAGTTCAATGATTTATTAATATTAATTGATATCGTGTGGTCAAATTAGGTTTGCAATGATGGTATGTTTATGGTTACATTCAAGTAGGCCTTCCAAGCTCAATGTTTTAAATGTTTCATGAAAATTCAGTAATATATTTAAATTCTTATTTAAACTGGTTGCTTAGTTTTCATGTTATTATGTGAATCTTAATGTAAATAGCCCTACAATGCATAATCTTGTATCAGGTTATGTGAGTCACTGGAAAGAACACCAAAGATTTGTATAATACAATATAACTTGGTAAATATATGATCTGTTCCAGAACACAGATGGGAATACCGGTACCAAGCAGGAGATCAGGAAAATTACCTCCACCACCACCGTCGCCTCCAACACCTAAAAGTTCCGGGAGACTACTAAGAGGACACAACAAAAAAGAAGAAATTGTAGAAGTAAGCGACGGAGAAACCGTTCCAACTCATATTGATGATTTTAAGCGAGCTGCCGAAATATCCAGAATGGGAAATTATTTCAATATAGTAATCGCTCCGCCCCCAATTAAAGCACTTCAACCACGAAAATTGGTGCAGAATGATGTGCAACGAACTAATGCCAATAAACGAATTCAAAAGGATGATATTTTATAAAGTTTTTGTATTTAATTAAAACGTGTTTTTCAATGTTTGTCTTTATTATTTGCATCTTTTTAATTAGCTCGCATACGCCAGATATGCAAAGCATTGCGTTGTACAAATTAAAAATTGCATTTTAAAAGTCTATGAAATTTATAAAATTGTTGTTTGATTTATATAATAAAACATTCTAACAATAACAGTGTTTGCCAAAATTTCGTAAAATAATTTAAAATAACATTTTGAATATGGTTAAAATAGCATATATTGTTATTGGTATTTCAAATTTTTCGGAGAATATATCCATCCATACCTGATACCAAATTCTTGCATTAATTCTATAAATATTGTAATATCTATTTTATTAGATTGAATATCTTTAGTTTTTATAATATTTGTTTTATTAATTGGGTAAAAGCCTCCTACTTCTTGGTCCATTTCCTCTTTCTTGAGCAAATCACATCCACAACATCCTCCTCAAAGGCATGCAAATCATCGCGTCACCGTTTCCTCTACGCGTCGGGTCGTCGGTGGCCATTGGTTGGCATCCAGGAAGTCGTGATATTGGCCCACCTTTACGAGTCCATTCGAGCCACATGCCTAGCCCACTCCCACTTCAGCTTTGATGACTTCTTCCTTTCATCCATTACTCCAGGATGGGACTAAAGGTGGTGTTACAATTTCACGCATAAATAATTAAAAGAAAACAGCAGTTTATGGATACAGATTTTTTAATTTTGACATGTGACGTCACAAAGCTTTTGACTCCCTGCCCGCAGTCACATTTTCGTGATACCTTATCCCCCCTCTACTGTGTGGCGTAATTTATGGATGACCCCTATCAGGTGGATTGCCAGCACATTTGCTACCTTTTTTTTTCATTCCTGGAAAATTTGTTTTATCAATAGCTAATTGTTAATTCGAGAACATCGGTGAATTTCTTTGCTGCGGTCTTTTTCACTTCTCTATTATTCGCCCCCATTGTAGCCGCAAGGTCATATCGTACTCGTGGATCCATTAAGCCTAACCACCCAAAAGTATCTATTATACGCCGTGTTACGTAAAGTGCTGGGCTGTTTAATGGACGGCCCTATCAAGTATTCCAAGTCGACGGCTCAGAAAATCAATGCCAGCAAGTGCTGCGGCGTTGCTAAATTGGAAACAAATCCAATCGGCTTAGGAATTGGGTCAAACGATAGACTTTTAATGGGCTATTATACACACACTGGTGGAAGACATTTTCCGAAATACTTGTTTAGTAAGTATAATTTTGTGATATGAGTCTCTTTTAATTACAGTTTTACAGCCTTATATTTTCTCTTTTATTTAAATCATGTAACTTATTGTTGATCAACTTTCCCCTTTTCTTTTATCATTCTTTCTCTTATTTTTGTGTAATATTGTGACGTCGCATGAGACGGCCTATCAAATTCCTCTTTGTTTTTCTTGCATTTTTTCTATAAGGCAATCATATGTTTTTATGTTACAAA
This sequence comes from Charaxes varanes, assembly GCA_024363005.1. Taxonomy (NCBI): domain Eukaryota; kingdom Metazoa; phylum Arthropoda; class Insecta; order Lepidoptera; family Nymphalidae; genus Charaxes; species Charaxes varanes. The sequence goes on from JANCMC010000685.1 coordinate 997,104, forward strand.
GGGAAAACGAACAGGCGGTTCAAATGAGTAACTACCGACGCCCATGGACATCTGCACGACCAGGAGACTAGCAGATACGTTGCCGGCCTTTAATGACGAGTTTAGACCACCGGGAAGTCTCACAAATCGAACGAAACGCGACAACTTTGGCCACCATACATACGATCTCGCTAGAGATTTTACTTTTACCATACCCATATGAAAAGCGTGAAGTTCCCTCAGGACCTCTTGTCGCAACGCAGCCGGCACAATAACACGATATCCCCATAAAAGGATATCCTTTTCCACAAACAACTCGTCCTTCTTTCGGAAGTAGGGTTGAAATTTAGCATCAACTTGGTTTGGCCAACCGAACTTCAAAAATGTGATAACCTTCATAAGGATGTCATCCTTCTTGGTAGCTGCTAAAATTGTTTTATAATTCAACGGAAGTTCACTGCAAACGTCAAAAATATAGTTGATACATAGGTCAGGCTCATTTGATGTTGGACATTCAGGAAGTGGAGCTCGAGAAAACCAATCGGCGATATTTTTCTCAGACTTAACCCATTCTACATCATATATGTAGTTTGACAGAATAAGTGCCCACCGCTGCAACCTATTTGCAGCGCAGGTTGGAATACCATGCTTTGGTCCAAAAATTGATAATAAAGGCCGATTATCATTCACTAAAATGAATTTCCGTCCGTACAAGTAGCTATGAAACCTGCTAATTCCAAACATCAAGGCTGCCCCTTCCTTATGTAGCTGAGAGTAGGATTTCTCCGCTTGAGACAACGTTCGGCTGGCAAATGCCAATGGTCGATCCAATCCATCTGCATACCGCTGGTATATTACTGCACCCAATCCAAAATCAGATCCATCCACCGCTAAACGAATTGGGTAAACTGGATTTTAATGAGCAAGACTTCGATGTTTCTGAATTAGCCTCTTGATCCTCTCAAATGCTTGAGCACATTCGCTACTCCACCTCCAAGGGTGTCCCTTTTTCAACAAGCAGTATAGTGGTGATAGAACTGTCGCTAAATCAGGCAGAAACTTTGACAGGAAATTTACTACTCCTAAAAAGCGCTGGAGTTCTTTAACATTATTTGGTACTGGGGCTTCCAAAATCGCACGAACCTTGTCATCGGTCGAATGCAAACCCTGAGCATCTATCCTGAACCCAAGGTATTCGATAGAGCTCTTACCGATCTCACATTTCTTAATTGACACTGTGAGTCCTGCTTATCCAAGCTTTTCTAGTTCTTTGAGGACTCAAGTACGCAACTCTTCAACATTTCGGGCTCCTATTAAAATGTCATCGATCATGACTGATGTTCCTTCCAGTCCAGAGAGCAAAACATCCATAGCCTTCTGAAATTTGCTTGGTGCTGAAGCAATGCCAAAAGGCAAACGAGTATAGCGAAACAAAACCTTGTGTGTAGACATTGTGTGGATGTCGACGGCACGTTCCCATGACGCTTTGATTATCCGCTGTAAATAAAAGTGCTTACGAAATATACAGTCTTTGAGAAGAATATTGACAAGTTGGTGTTATTATTGGTTTCCATCAACAAGAACCCGGAAAAGGCACCAACGTGTCCGTTACAAATATATTATATAAAGTTTTTTGCTGGCTTTGCTTCTAATAGACATTTTCAAAATCCATTTTAATTAAGATTTCATTACGAGACGATTTTTTAATCATATAGTTATAAGTTCTACAGTGTTTTTAGGGGTATATATTTTAATAGCAATAAAACTATGTACCCTTTTGGGTGACGTTTATGAATATTTTATCTTTAAAAAATAAAGAAGTATTAATCTCCATATTCCACTTGAAATATTGTTGTTTGTTACAGTATAAAGTCACGCGACTCGCTATAGAATTGTAAACAGCGTGAATTCGATCTAAATGTAAAGCGCGATACTCTGCTCCAAGCAAATACCTATTGGCAAGTTGCGCTCTGCTAGCTTTGCAAATAAGTTACGAGTTTGAATTTCAAAAAACTTTTTTGAGCTCCAAAGGGGATTTGAATGGAAAATTCATTCTGTATCATTTTATTCACATATGGTTCTTTTATATGATAAATATTTTAAGAATATATACATGTAATTCTTTGTTTAAACTAACTTAAATTACGGAATAGTGTAAATAATGCAGGATAAAGGATTTTCAGCATAGTGCTGTAGAAGGTAAATAAGAAATTTAAAAAAAAATCGCTTTCTAAAATTATGTAATAGCCTGTCTTTTATCTGTATTAAGTACTAACCTGCACTTAAGATAAAATTGTAATGAAAAAATTAAGATAAATTTAGCTGTTTTTTCAATTACATTTTTCATAATTTTTATATACAAAAAGACGTATATGACGTACTACGTGCATTCTTTAATAGATCAAGTATAAGAAAAAGTTTCTTTTTCACGTTTAAAAAGAAGAAAATCTTATACTAATATATAAAGCTGAAGAGTTTGTTTCTTTGTTTGCTTGAACACGCTAATCTCAGGAACTGCTGGTCCGATTTGAAAAATTATCTCAGTGTGAGATAGCCCATTTATCGAAGAAGGCTTATGCTGTATATCATCACGCTAAAATTGTCACAGTAGGCACAGCTAGTGTGACTATAAAAGTAGACGTAGAAATTTGAAATCGTTTCCACGACGTAAGACCCCCAAGGTGGGGGTCGACTCAGGGAGACCTTCAGTCTTCCCTGCGTTCGACGAGGTCCTACAAAAAAGGTCCCTTTCCGGGAGAGACCTTTTTTTAATTTAAATTAGAACTAGTTTTTAATAATGCTGAAGTATTTGGAAGCTAGTTAAAGCAATGTTACATTTTTAGTTCAATCTTAGTACAAATAAGAAGTTAATTTATGAAAAAAAAAAGTTTGGAACCGTAAGAAACTTTGAAATTAATTTATCTATATTCGAATGAAATAAGAGGTAAAATCATGGATATCTATTTTTCTAAAATAGAGATGTAGTCCAATTATAAATAGCTATACCGCTCCTCGTCAATCTCAATGGTGAACAAAAATGTTTATTTTGAGTTATTCCCGCGCATTCTGATTTATCAAAGCGACGGCGTGCCTTGAACCGCTGACTTGGCCCGCGCCCAATTCATCAGTTTATGTCAATTTTTTATATTCACTACTGTTCTCCAGGCCACTATTATTTTGGTCTATAAACACTAGGGTAAATGAAACATTCGCAATAATTTTTGTGTTCAATATTCGTATCAGTAATGGAATTACATTTATATTTATTTCTTAGTTTCTCCAACTATTTTATTACGACAGAGTTGCCTTCGAATTCCAGCGTTATACAAATTTTCGTCTAGGATTTACGGTCAGTAACTAGATTCTTATTGATTGACAATTTCAATCATGTTTACAGATATATCTCCTTAGTCGTATTAGTCATGTAGTCATATTAGCCAGTCTAGTCAGTCTGTCAAGACATTAGTCATAATTCTTCAGTAGTGATGCCTCCACTCTTCCTGTTGAACTCTTTAGTGAATTCATGCAGATAAATGTTTACTATTATTTTTAACGCAACGAAAAAACACAAGTTATAAAAAATTGTCTGTCGGTCTGGCTCTCTGTCTGTTTGATCCGGGTAATCTCCGAAACGGCTGGTTCGACTTCGACAAGACTTTCACTCGCAGATAGCTGATATTCCACGGAGTAACAAAAGCTACTTCAGTTTTAAAATAATGTGGTTCCGCTCAAAAACTTAAAAAGCACCAAAATTTAACAAAATCATTGAAATCATGGAGATGAAATCGCGGGGTACAGCTAGATAGACTAGCTCGATACTAGCTAGTCATCTAGCTATATCAGTATAATGAAATAAAAAATCTGAAAACCAACGTTTTAATGTTTAATAATAGATACAAATAGTAATTAAATGTACAATTATTTTAGCTAAACATGTAGTTTTTTATAACAAGGAGCGTTTTTATTTTTCGTTTTGCTCTTTGACGATTTAGTTTGATTGCTGTCGGTGTGCTTACATCCTGTAATCATTTTAATTTCATGATTAAAGAAGGTTTGAATCTACGTCAGAGTGACACGTATATAGTGTAACAAGGAAATATTTATCTCAAATAGTCCTAGAAAAAAGCCCTCGACAGCATATATGTATCTATTTTCAATGTTTAAGCTAATAACGCCAAAATAGTGAACCATCATGGAACTTCTATATTTTCGAGCAAATGTAATATTTATTTATTTATATTGTTGTATACATACGTTACGGTTTTTATTTCTTCTAAATTTTCATAAAATAGAGCACACAAATAATGAATCATTTACAGTAAGATAGATAAACCTTCAGCTCATCTCATTGCCGTCTCAAGTACTTAGTAAACAAGAGCGGCCCATCTCGCCTCACTCGATGAATGAAGTTTTTCATTCCATTTTACTGAACGAATGAATGAGTGAGACGAGGTCTTCATTCCGCTCGACTGTTGCCACTTGAATTACTTGTACACTCATCTTAGTACATGAAGGCTTTTATAATAAGATGTATGAAATATAATTATACCGAACCTAAAAATTAAAATTACTAACACTATATAGGCACATAATTTTTAGGGTTCCGTAGTACTACAAGGAACTCTTATAATTTCGCTCTGTCTGCCCGTAAGGTGGTCCCCCCCTAGCATTTCTAAACTATTAGACATAGAGACTTGAAATTTTCCATGTTGTTAGAACAAGCTAAAAACTCATTAGAAAAATTATTTTGAAGGAAATCAACAACTTTTGAAGTTATTTAACAAATACGTTTATAGCGTATCAGATACGGTACCCTACTATGCGTGACTTGAAACGCTTTTGGCCATTTTTATTATTGCATTATTTACGGCACTTCACCAAACGATGAATTTTTATCGTGATATCACGAATATACGTCTAACAATATTGTGGTCAGTATATTACAATTCATAATTACAGTACATTCCATGCTATTACAAGGCAAAAGGAACGTGTAAACACAGATTAAATTCTTAACATACAGAAATTTTTCAACATTACATTCAAAACTAACGTAGAAATGCTAAAACCCCCGCACTAATACCTCCATTAAGAGCACGAGATAATCCTGAAAAAAGTTAATTTTCGGCAGTAAAATGGAACGTTTTTGTTGCTAGCAAAATGCTGTTGATACAAAATCTTATAAAGAAAAATGTTTCAAGGAATGCTTCGCTTTTAATTAGGAAAAATTCTAGATTATATTTAAAATAGTCTTGCTTTAATAATAAAAGTAACACAGCTTTTAATATATTTCTGAGGCTTTTCGATTATTATATATTTATATCTTAATATATTTCGATATCTTAATTCTTTCCTCCAATTAGCAAAACTCCTGTACAACCTACTACAAGACCTTGGCTTGTCGAGAACTATCATAAATTCATTATTAGGAAGGCCTTCCTTATTTAGGGGGGGGATTATTTACAGTTACACTTGTGAGTATTTGACGACCCCTAGATTAGACTTAAAGTCTAATCACACGCATTAACTCACTTATCAGTTTCAATATGATTTAATTTTTTTACAACAGTACTGTTCAATATTCAACAAACCATTTCTATTAGATCTCCTCCGTCTTCGCACAATGTAATTTATTTAAAATTTTTCATGCTTAAAACATAATAACACTTTTGGTTTTTTTTCTTTTTTTTTTTACATAAAGCTATAACAACAATTAACGTTAGTCCGGGCCGCTTTTTAAATGTGCAGTTAAAGTATATTTAAGAAATGAATACAGTTAATTAAAATTCAAAAAGCATTTCAAAGAGTTATGTACTAAATTTCAAAAATGAGAGCATCAAGTTTCATATTTACAAATAAAACATCTTTAATTTTGTAACACAACAAAAAACACATGTAAAAATAAGATTATAATAACACACGATTATTTATAAAGAGAAAACTCATCATTTACTTTTAAAAAAAAAATCAAGATATATCTTTGTATAAATGTTTTTTTTTACAAAGTGATCTTAAATTACACAACTTGTTCTATATTTTTAATTATACTTTTTAGTCCGATCAATACTTTAACGGCCCATTTGGAAAGCGGCGCTACTTTATCGAATATTATTATCAATATACCATTATATTATTACTTATAGCAGTTCACGTTTAAAACTTATCAATAAAATAATTACACTTTCATTGTATAATAATTACAATAATAATAATAATCAGTTGCAACTTTACAGGCGCGTTATAAAAGAAATCATCTCTGTTTCGATAAACACTTCTTTTTATCACATAATTTGTTTTCCTAGATTATTAACTAGAGCCTAATGTTTCAATGTATTATAACTCACTAGCACTAAGTATAGTTACAGCTAAATTATGCAGTATACTGACACAAAAATATCTTTATATATAATACATAGTTTTTATTAAACAAATTTATCATAGTGTTGGATGTAAGATGATGTGTAATATTTTATTAAACAATACACAAACGTTTTATCTTCTTCTTCTTCCTTGTTGAAAGATTCTTATAGAATCCAATTAAATGGGGCAAAAACCGGTTTCTGTGTACCATTTGTGCCATTTAATTGGCACAAATGGTACACCTAGCGTTATCCTGGTCTAGTACCAGGGTCGAGTTATTATTTATCTGTTATTTATCATCCAGCAAAACTTTCTGTTCCTATTTTCAAATTTGGAATTGTAATAGATTTAATGAAACGATAATGCCAGAGTCAGATATAGGTTCATTTGAATGATCATGTAGTGTGGCTGGCTGGCTTTGGGTAACTTTACAAAATTTTGTAGAACTTTGTAGACTTTAAGGAGAAAAGTATACAAATACTTTGAGCTATGTCTGGATCCGGCATTAGAGTGGAAGGACAAAATATTAATATTTTTACACAACAACTGGCACGGGTCTCATTGCCCGTGGTGTTTAAATTTAAATAATAATATAATAATAAAGACTCATAAAATACATTGTACAGACGTTTCGGTCTAAAAATGCACGCCCCTCTAATTGCAACGCTTGCTTGTGTGTGTACAGCGTTTGTATTTTAAACTCAAACTCAGACACGCACAAGAAGCCAATGATATTGACGAGCTTGCCTGTTTGCGTCGACACACCATGTTTGCACGTAGAGGTGATTACTTTGGTGTGGCGTGCATTTTTAGGCTGTACGGCAAAAATTCTGTCTTAAATGATAATAATATATTTTTTATACAAATAAATTTTGTAGCATACAATGGGTAATCAATATTATCATATTTAAACTAAAAAAAATTCATCAAGTTTTTACAGTAATTCAAATCAGAATTTTATAAATATCAAAAAAGATTGATATTCCAAGCCAATTTTATAACTTTATTTTAAATACAAATAAATTTTGCACTGGTAACACAAATATGCGAAACGTATATTGTTGTAAATTGTATTTTTTTTTAACTGGCAACATAATCAATATAAGACACTAATGACAATGTTTTGTTTATTAACGAATGGTAACAAGGAATTCATAAAAAATATATTGCAAATCCACTTTTAAAACAAACAGTTAATGAGTGAATAGAACTCACTTGAACAAATGACACCAAAATAAAAATAACATTGTACAAAATATACTCGGGTGCAATGGAATCGCAGATGAGAATATTATTTTTTGTAAAATTATTTTTTTGTCTATTTAAAAAAAAATACATATTTTTAATACGATGTTAAAGATCATTTAAATTGAATACCTATCCATGAAATGATCCTGATCTAAAATTAAAAAAAAAATGTATTTTTTTTAAATAGAAAAAATATATATTTTACAAAAAATCTCTCATCTGCGATTTAATTTTACCCGAGTGCATATAGAAATCCCTCTAATTACCCAAAACTCATTTTAATTAACGGCTTTAAACAAAAACAAAGTATTTTATGTACAGTACAACTTTAGCATTCCATATACATTCACAGTACTTCTTTAGCTTTGCGTATTGAACTTAAATTTTTTGAAGACAATTGTTAAATCGCATTACAATCTTTAAGTCTGCCTTCTATGATAAATGGGCAACCTAAAATTGAAAGAATTTTTCAAACCGGACCAGTAGTTCCAGAGATGAGCGTGTTCAAGCAAACAAACTAACAAACTCTTCAGCGTTATATATTTGTATAGAATATATAAAGATGCATGCCGCTACTTAACAAATTCCTTCAAATGCTTGAGCCTAGAGACTAGACATCTTACTTAAGCTTTAGCATGCCGACATACCGATTTCATACTCCAGTATTGAAGTGGAATTAAGCTGTGAATGTCGACTGCAACAGACCAGCCAAATTGCTGATCGCTTAAGCTTAAAATTAAGCCCTAGTCTTATGCCGGCGCCAGACATAGCTTCATTTGAATGATCATTTCAATGATCAGGTAGTGTGGCTGGGGACTTTGTGCAGCTGCGCAAACTTTTGTAGAACTTTGTAGTCTTCAAGGACAAACAGGTACAAACACTTTGAGCTATGTCTGGCTCCGGTATTAAGAGAAGAAATTTTTTTGTAATTATCAAGTATTTTGTACGTTACCTGTCGAGCTTGTCGCAGTCTATCCCCCAGAGCAGCCACTCGTGAATCTTGACTTGACATAGCGGTTATTTCGGGGTTGTATTTCTGATCACTTAATGACGCTGATGCTACAAGTGCTTTCGTGTACCTAAAGACAAGGGATTGTTATATAATGTACGGAAACTTGCACTTATCAGTGTATAAAATGTTATTACGTTTATGGTTTATTAAAGCAGTTTCGAACAGTGCTAGTTTACAAAAATAAAATGCAAGTGTCTTTTTGTGAATTCTGAGTCTATACTGTTAGTACATTATAAAAAAAGAACTTGGATTATGTAATGTATTGAACTACATTTATAGATATTATAGGTTATATAATGTATTACTGTCGGAACATAAATATACTTTATTCTTAAATCACATACAAAAGAAGGTGCTTTTATTAAATTTAAGAATTATCAGTCACGAAGTTATGGGAACTACAAGATAAATCAAATTATTTATTTATTTCGGACAACAAGGATCAAATTTATATAACATTAAATTATTGTAATTAATATTAATAAGTAGTAAACATTACATTTACTGATAAACTATGTTAGTAATAAACTAAATTTTGGAATAAATTAAATTAAAGTGAAAGAAAGCTAAACTAAGGGCTTCTCCATTTATTAGCTCGCACGAATTTTACAGTTTTTTAAACCATGTACTACCCTACCAACATTTTGTTCACGATACATTGCGCGCTCAAGCATGGGATGAAGATGGCAATACCTGTAACCGCTCATTTCCGAGAGGAATGATTATCGTAACCTTATTTAGGACATTAAATGTAGCCTTGTCACAAAGTTTGCGTTACGATGTCAGATACACCCTGTATACTTTTATACATAAACACCCAGACTCGAACCCACAACCCCCGGCGCGGAAGGCAGGGTTATCCGCCCAGTCGGCCAGAAATATGTTAAAATTAAGCATATTTACTTATTAAGAAATCGAAACTGTTTTTTATTAATTAATGAGTTATAATTTATGCATCAAATTGAAAAATAAGTGACGTCACATCAATGAGGTTTCAAAAATCACAGGTTGTTACAGAAGGGGGGGGGGGTTAAAAAATTGTAAAACTCGTGTGACGTTATAAATGGATGACCACTTAATTTATTTTTCGCAAGACATTATTATGTATATCTTTGTATGATACAGAAACAAGTAGGAAGTGCTTTTTTTAATGTTACGTCAGGCTATGGAATATTTGTTCTTAGAAAATGTACTTTGTACAGAATCCAAGGCATTTTAATTCTCTAAATTGTGAACTACGAAGAATTAAAAAAAAAATACCAGTCCGCTTTACTTCTTAACTCAACAGATTTAAACACCTAAAACATTTTTATCTCTCTTAAATCTATACTTGCAAGCAACACATACTTTTCTCTAAATATAAAATTCTCTTTCCTCTTTTTCATATAAAAAAGTCAAATTTCAATATTCACATCGACTTTTGCACTTACGCGATGTTATATAGTAAAAATCTTTGACGTCATAACGTCCTATAAATCGATAAAAGCCGGGTGTACGCCCAGAAAAAGTGTGACTCATTGTCACGTTCCGCCTGAGCCGAGCGTGCAAACGAGAACGAAGTGATAGAGAGGCAAGACTGGCCTAAGCATTCGGCGTTCCACATAAAGTTGTCGTCCAACCATTTCTTAAAAATTATTAATTGATATTTTGATATCAACTTAATTATTTTACAAATTATAAGATACATTTGTTTGTGTTTTTGCACGTACGAAGTCGCGCTCATAACTAGTATTATCGTTTGTTAAATGACAACTGCTAATAGCGTATGTTACGAGATGTTAAATAATTTATTTCACTTTTAAACTTTTATATTTTCACTATTTAAAAGATTGTATGTATATATGATATGCTGATGTAAAATAAATTTAAATTATGTTAAATTTTGAAGTTTTATTTTCATATGACTTTGTAGAATAAAAGGAATAATTTTGAATAGCTATATAAATACATATATATGGATAATACACCCAGACTCGAGGTGGAAATCGAACCCACGGCCCCCGGTGCAGAAGGCAGGGACACTGCCCACTGCGCCAACGGGCCAGCCATAGATACTAGCATAGCATAGATACTAGCTATCCGTGTAATTTCAGCGATTTTTGTTCATTTCGAGGGTTTTCATTTTTTTGGACGGAACCCTAATTATTTAGCTGAAACCGGAGTATCCTATGTTATTGCTTGTAAAATCAGCTACCTACAAGTTAAAGTCCCGTCGAGACCGGTCCAGTCGTTTCGTAGATTACCCGGAATAAACAGACAGACCGACAAAATTATTATAACTGCGTTTTTGTTATAGATATTGTATATTATACAGTCATTATGCAATTAGCATAAAAAATATTTCAACTTTACAAACAGCCCCTTTAATTTAATTTACACGTAAAGATGAATAAAATCACTGTGTCCATTTGTTATGTTAAAAATGTCTTGTTTTGATTCCATAGTGTCTTTCGTACCACAGAACAAAAAATCTTTTATTTGTCTTTGGTAATATTTATGGCATATTCAATTGGATGATGAAGGAGATAAGGAGATAAGGTTTTAATATGAACTGACAAAAAATAGACACTTAAAATTTATCCTCATTGTAAAAAATCCTTTAATATTGAAGGGGACAATACATTTTTATCCATTAGGAAATATATGTATATAAGATTTCTAAGAAAAGTGAAGGTCTAGTCACAGACCAAACAGTAAATAGTTCAACGGAACACAAAAAGATAAATATATTAATGATATGACAATATTTAAAAATGGCAATCGAACATGTTTAATCAAAGTTTAAATTTAAAAAAAATAGAAGTAAAAAAAATCATAACATTCAAACAGAATGAATGGAAATAAGCCAATTTACATTGCATAAGTCACAAACATTATTAACAATATATTATCAAATAAAACTGTCTGGAAAACATATAATTCTATGAAAAAGTTGTACATACAAATCTGTAGGTATGCATATTAAACTCCCTTTTTGTAAAAGGAAATTTACGATGTTTGCACATTATATAAGGACGCTTTTTTTGGTTAAAATTTTAGCATCTGAGCGTGATCTTACTATTTTTAGGTTTCAAACGATGATGACAAATCATGGTATGTTATGAAATAGCCGATTAATCAGTAAATGAACACATAATATATAAAGGGCGTTTTATTTTATTATACTGTTATTCTTGATAACGCGACTCATGTGATATGTAATTTTTGTATTGTTTATATGTCTTTTTATTCTGTTGAAAATTAGGTTAAACAAAAATTGATTCAATTTTAGCGTGATGATAAATTCTTCCAAGATAAATGGGCTATCTAACGCTGGAAGAATCTTTCAAATCAGACCAGTAGTTCCTGAGATAAACACGTTCAAGCAAACAAACAAACTCTTCGGCTTTATATATTAGTATAGATGCCAAACAGGCACATACATTCCTTCCACTCATACATCGATGGCTAAATGATTAAATTTGCATTGCTACATAGTGGCAAAATAATAAGATTTATTTCTAATCAATAACATGTCTAATAATATAAAACTGTGCTGAATGATCCAGTCACTGAATGCTCCCGTCAAGCTGCCAATAGGAGCAAATGGCACTTCCTTTAAAGCAATGCAGTACGTCTTTAGTGTTGCATGGCAACGACCACTTTGTCAAAAGTGTATGAAGAGGAGAAATAATCCAAAAACTGTCAATGTCTAGTATATTGGACATCTTAAAATATTAATAGAAATCTATCTGCTTTTTATTTTGATTCTTTTGTTTTTTTTTTAATTTATATTTTTATTTATAATTTAGTAGCTAAATAGGAATATGTCAACGTTAGAGAAGGCACTAGCCCCTGTTACTACGGGCTTACCTAGTTTAGGGGCTAGGGTTGCAATGCACTGTAAACTTACTTATAGCTAAAGATTTCTTATTTAAAGAGCAAACGTTTCCTTAATATCTAATAGTTATTTTATCGGGCATGTGTGTTTTACTAATTTCGGCTTTTCTTAATTTCTCAATAATCTATATCGTAAGCCGGAGCCAGATATAGCTTCACTTGAATAATCATTTAAATGATCATGTACTTTGGCCGGGACTTTGTGTAAACAAAGTTTTGTAGTACTTTGTGGACTTCAAGGACAAAAATGTACAAACACTTTGAGTTATGTCTGGCTCCGGTGTTATAATATAGTTATGCACTGCCAAAATTAGTGACACATAAATAGATGTTGAAGATATACCTTAATTAATGTCTACATAACCTGTTTATATATGTGTAAAAGACAAAGGTCACCTAACACGAAATCTCGAAAACCGCGGGACGTAATGATTAAATTTGGCAAGGAGGTAGTTTATACTTAGTAGACATCCGCAAAGGAAGGATTTTTCTATAGGAGAACATTAAGGAGATCTAAGAGCTCTGGTAATTTTACGCGGACGAAGTTGCGGGAAACAGCAAGTAAACAATATAGACAAGCAAAAGCGCCACAGATCATAATTTACTGCGTGGGTACATTCGTCCCGATCCGATCCTTTACAGAATTCAGTTATTTGCGTTTTGCATTCACTTTTCCCATACGTACATTTGTTGTACTGATATTTTGCAAGCTTTGTGTTTTTCTTTGAAAGGAACGGAAGCTGCGCATGGTTGCCCCATTAGAGCCTTTTGAGTTCATGAGAAAGGGAAAAGGTTATACAACTGATTGAGGATTTGTTTGGCTTATTTATCAGTTCCCTATTTATTTTACTAGAGAACGCCGACTGGTTAAAATTCGGCCGCAAATGTTTAGATTTGCGTACTATAATATAAAATATGTGTATTTAAAGCTGTATACAAAATATCAA
>JANCMC010000685.1:1016843-1039401 GCA_024363005.1 Charaxes varanes
GAATTTTAAGTTCGGCGTAGTGTTAGAATATTTTGCATAAATCCGTTTCGTTGAACTCTTGACGACTTTCCAACTATGCACGACTAGAGGTCTACGCACTTTAACTATATTGTGAAATCCAGAATTTAAAAAAAGAGTTTTTAGTTAATAAACGGATTAATGTAAACAGTTTACCAAAGAATAAAAATTTTTTTGTAATCTGTGTAAATTTGTCAGAAATAAATAACACTTGTTAAGGATTTGTAAACTGTGGACTTAAATAACGGTTTAACAATAACCTTTCTAAGAATTCTGTCGGTAGACACTAAGTAAAAGCACGTGTTCTTGTTATACATATAAAACAACAGACTTATTTATTGATCTCCCATTATTTTGTCAAATTTAATTTCTCTCGAGTTATACTTTTGTGTCTCAGAAGACGTGTATTGCTTAATTAAAACACGGTTTAGGAGTCTAGCCCTTACAGCGTAACAAGAAAAGTCACATTCGCATTTATAATATCCCTTACTAGATGATAACCGCGACTTTGCTTTGAATTCAGTGATTTTGTTACAATTTGAGGATTTAATTTTTTTTTGTCCGGAACCCTTATTATTTTGCTAAAAGTAAAATAGACACAAGCAGACATAAGCCAATGTTATTCCATGAAAAAACTGCTAATAAAAATCCTATCAAAATCTATCCGCCCTTTTGGTAATTATATACAACAGACAGGCACATATATAAACTATTCTGATTGTATACACCTTGTGCTGACAATAACAGAGCAAAAAAGAATTTTGAAATTTGATGCAGTCATACGAAAGTTATGTGTGTATACACATTTTGAAAATTCATTTTTATTTATACAGATTAATTATATTATTTACACTTTAGACGCGAGAAATCTAAGAAGAGACCTTTGCCTAGTTGTCAAATTAATTTTAAAAAAATAAACTGATGCGTTAGTCTTTGCCTGTTAATACCGTGCTATTCCAATATCACGTCACGTCAAGGTACATAAAATATGTAGGAATTTCTTCAAACGTTATACGATTAACAACCCTGTGACCGATGTATAAGCTAATCCTGAAGGTATGACGTCACATTTATCTGCACGTCTAAGGTGGCCGAGTTCAAGGGCAGGAAACACTGAATGGACAGGATTCCATTCTCACATGCCGCATCTGTCTTTTTGTTTATGAACTAAACATTTTTCCTTCTTCTTTCGGCAAAGGTTCGTTTTCATACCACCTTCTTAAAAGTCAATATGTCTGATGCCGGAGCTAGACATAGCTTCATTTGAATGATCATGTAATGTGGCCGGGGACTTTGAGTAGCAACGCAAAGTTTTGTAGTACATTGTAGTCTTCAAGGACAAAAATGTACAAACACTTTGAGCTATGTCTGGCTCCGGTATGATTAATAGTGTCAATAATACAGCAATGGGCTCTGCATGTGCGAACCTTTAAATCGCTTTCGTACATTAATTGTGTGCATAATTTGTTTCAGTAAATAATCTTTTCTATATCTGTACTCTATACTAATATATAAAGCTGAAGAGTTTGTTTGTTTACTTGAACGCGCTAATCTCAGGAACTACTGGTCCGATTTGAAAAATACTTTTAGTGTTAAATAGCCCATTTATCGAGGAAGGCTATAGGCTATGTATTATCTAGCTAAAATTGAATCTAATTTATTTACCTAAGTTTATGCGGACGAAGTCGCGGGCGCAGCTAGTATATATATAAAAGCAAAAGGTCACCTAGTAGGAAATCTCGAAAACCGCGAGGTATACAATTATGAAATTTGGTAGTGTATAGACGTATAAAAGAATAGCTTTGTTAGCAAGCCTATAAATAGTGGTATAAAGGGCGTTCAGTCTAAAAATGCACGCCATTGCAAAGTATTCACCTCTACATGCAAAATAGCGTGTAGACGCAATACACGCAAGCTCGTCGATATCATTGGCTTTTTATTCACCGACTCAAAATCACTGCACACACACAATCAAACGTTGCAATCAGATATTTATTTTCACACTGAAAAAAAAATCGAATTTAGTGGAGGTGCGTGCATTTTTAGACTGTACGCACTCTACTCAAATAGATTGCAACACAACACCGTTACAGGCGGTTTGTTTCCAAACAAGCACTCTGCCAACATCCGCGGTACTGCTAATGGCTAAAATAGCTAACTTGTGTCAACACCACATTCCTGTTTACGTAGGCCGTAGCTTGAACTCTAAGACCACACTTTTTTTTCAACCGATTTCAAAAAAGGGGGAGGTTCTCAATTCGACTGCATTATTTTTTCTTTTTTTTTTGTTACCTGAGAACTTTCAACTGGGTGAACCGATTTTGATGATTATTTTTTATTTGAAAGCTGGTGCTTTAAAAAATAGAACCGAATTCAAATCGTCAGAACTGGACCAATTAGTAATGTGACCACACGGAAAGTACCAGCTTTCAAACGAAAAATGGTTCATCAAAATCGGTTCACCTAATCGAAAAATCTGAAGTAATAAACGTGAAAAAAAAATACGGTCGCAATGAAAATCTCCGAAAAAGAAGTCGGTCGAAAATAAATGCATTCTTATTTGCAGTTCATAGTGTCAATTAAATTTACGGTGCGAATATCCAAACAAATTCTTCATTTTTTATCTGCTTATATGTTTATCATCATATCTAATACTTAGAAAAAACACAGAGACAAAGAGAGAGTTGCGCACCGGGCTACGCTTTTACTTGCTCATGTGCACACACACGCGCACACACAGCATACAACATTTCGTTACGTGACGACTTCTTTGAAATCGCACTCCGTATCCGTAAGCTGCGTTAAGGAATTTCGTTCAAAAAATATATCCCCAATTCACGTGTATGGAGGAAAATTATTATTATTTAACGATACCAAAAATGAAACCAATACTCAATACATATACAAAATTTCATGCATTTCTGTTCATAATTGTAGAAGTTAGACATGGTCGGACAGAGAGAAAAAATAAGGGTTCTTTGTTGGAATACGGAACCCTAAAATGGATTGCTTTATATTGATGTATCACTATGACATGCATTTATTAAAGGTTAAACGAAAAGTACAATAGAAGTAGAAGCTAGTAATTAGCTTATTTCAATGGTTTTTTTATCGTTATTTTGAATAAAAGAATCCGGTACTGGCACCGCTTCTCTCGGTCACAGAAGGTTGTTTTTTCATATAATATAGTATCTTATGATTTTTCTTTATCATCCATTTTCAATCATTTTAAGCATGTCTATATTCTCTTATGGTTTTTGTTTTAACTTTTTGTTACTATGCGTATTAATTTTGTAGTTTTATGCGAATAAAACCAAACGATTTTTCGTGTCTCCAGATATATGGATACTGGATTCTTGATAGAGATTGAGCGCGTCTAGACTAAAGGTACACCATTATAGGAAGGTCTTCCTTATGAATCCAAGGCTTAGAGCTTGTTGTGCTGAGATCCACCGGTCGCTATACTCAGGCACAGTTCGTGGTATTAACCTTGTTCAGGCAACATTTGTAATTAAATTACCTCAACGTAATTACGTAATAATGGATGAAAAAATTCTGCATGTTTACCTTCTATATTTAGACACTGCGTCACTGTTAGGTTCTTACAAATATAAATCTTTGTTATTATTTGTAAGAGGATATTAACGGATTATAAAATCTTTTGAATAATCTTTCGATAGCAAAAACTAGTGGTTTATTGTATGTTAAAGATTGATTTGCTGAGTCATTGATTTATTACTCATGTACAAACTAGCTGTTACACGCGACTTCGTTCACCTAAAATTAAGTACTATTGTTTCAAGTTTTACTAGATTAAATTTTTTTGTACGTTACCCTAAATCTTGTGCCAAAAATATGAGGTACCTCTACTTCTTACTTCTTATAAAAGCAACTATCTGCTCTAAAAGTTACGTCAAATTGTTTTTGCCGTTTCGAAGAATATCCGTAACATAAAAATTTCTTAATGTCTTATTAAAAAAAAAAACTATTATTATGTCATGGTTGTCATAACTACGCTTGACATCATACTATAATAAAACGTATAAATGTGTGCATAAATTGTTTGGCATTGGTGAGCGTGAGGTTTTATTTTAATTATTTATTATATTTATAATGAATATCTTATAAAAATATTAGCATTCCCACACCATCCTCTACATGTATACTTATGTACTAATATATAAAGCAGAAGAGTTTATTTGTTTGTTTGCTTGAACGCGGTAATCTCAGGGAATACTGGCCAGATTTAAAAAAATCTCTCAGCGTTAGATAGCTGATTTATTGAGAAAAGCTTATAGGCTATAATATATCATCACGCTAAGACCAATATGAGAGGAGCACCAATGAAAAACGTTTCAAAATGGGAGATTTTTACTCCTTTTGAAAGCTTCTAAAATTTACGCGTAAACTATAATTGTGACAAATTTCAAAAATCAACAAAAAAGCTTTTGCTTCACGTATTAATGCTATATAGATAGTGAACACTTATACTTAAGTATTACTTACTAAAAACTTTAGCAAACTCTAAGATCTACCAGTTGTAGTTTAAATCGATGTAAAAACCTAGACACTAACAATGATCTCACAAACTTGCTTGACCATGATTTTCGTATATAAGAGATGTTTGGCCGTTACAGGCAAACACAAAGAACCGTGCATTTGTGAGTTGTGTTCGACACCCAAAATATATTTTGAAAATGACATCCCTAAATTTTGTGCTTCTCGTCTTTGGACTTCTAGCTGTGAATGTGAGAAACGGCTGCGATGTGAGTGTTATTCTACGTATTTGTTATAAAAGCCAATTTTTTTTGTTTTAATTGAGAAAAAAGAATGAAGCATATTCTTTACGTCGTACATATATGTTATGAATACTACTAATATTATAAACGCGAAAGTTTGTATAGTCGTCCAAGAAATTGGTTTGCCACGCTAAGGTCGAATGTCGTTTGCACGTCAATTAGACAAAAGGCTTATTTTTGCTTGTTATACATTACGTTAATTTCTAACAATAACCCTTAGCAATTTTTTTTTAAACTAGAAACTGTCATCCAAAACAGTAAAGCACTTCCTTGGTCGACTATACGCATGGATGCATGGATGTACTTTTGACGCTCTTTCACGAAAAAACTGCTGAATGGATTACATAAAAATTTACAATAATAAAGTTTCAAATCGGAATAACACGTAGGTAATAAATCATGAAGATATTGTGTAAATAGTTCAAAATATAACGATAAATGCCAATATAACGATAAATAACAATAAATGGTAAGTAGGAGAAAATTCTGCCATCTGCGAGCCATTCTGACGTGTTCTGCAAAAACCGTTAGAGTTTTACGTTTATAGTGCACGAAGGAAATGTTTGTTCTACATAGTTCTACAATAAAAACGCGACAGCATATATCTATCTTTTATGCTAAGCCATTTACGCCAAAATAATGAATCATTATGGAACGGGAAAGGTAAAGAGGACAATATTGTAGGATAATTGAATGCAGTAAATAGTAAGAAACCCAACCTTCGGGCAAAACAGGGTCTGCCAGTCCGCCAGTAAAAAAATATATATTTATTAATATAATTTTATGTGAACGCTATAAACAGGTACTTTAATATATATACATATACATATATTGTATGGACTTGTAGCTTATTCACTTCGCTTCATACGAGCGGTTCGACAAACTTTTAATATAGAATTTTATTGAAACACGAGTTTTGGCTATTTCTTTTTAATTTACCGGCCCGATTCTAAATATTGATTAAAATATTACCTGTATGTAGTTTATATTTACTGCATTACTTAAAAGTAGAATAATATTTACTCCATAAAGGCAGTAATTTTCATTTTCTTCCAAATACGCAGTAATATTAACAATAATCACTGCATAGCCGATTAGAAAGGATACACTTTTTGTTTAGAAGCAAAACAATGCAGTAATATTGTATGAACTATCATTATTGCACTGTTTTCCATTACTGCACTGGTTTTTATTTTCATATAATGTTTACTACAGAGATGTAATGTTCATATAAAATGTATACATTGGATTAAAAACATACTGGCTGTTAATAAAAAACCAAAACCGAAAAGAAAATAAATGGCGCGCATTCTATACCATTCTAAAACATTGATACTTCATATTTAGCAAGAACAATTAAAAAAACGGAAAAAGACAGTATATTTGAAAGTGGATTACGCACTTTGTTGAAATAAATAATTTATGTACTCACGTTAATTAAGCGCCACCGCCTTTGCTCAGTCACTAACATAACGCTCGTGCGATAATAACTCACTTTGCGCTCGCAGCAATAGTCTACTATAAAACTATAATAAACTTACAAAAAATCTCTACACATTCTAGGCCATAAGCGAAGAAGATAGATCCAAAATCTCAGCTACATTCAGGCCTTTCGTGGCAGAGTGTAGTCAGAAACATGGTGTGACTGAAGACTTCATAAAGACCATAAAGGAGACTGGAACTTTCGCCAACGTTAGCCCCTGCTTTATTGCCTGTATGACGAAGAAAGCTACACTGGTGAGAATGTCTTTTTACTATTTCCGTCACGTGGGAGGGTAAGGAAAAAATCAAATCGAATCAAAAACTATGTGATGGCAATTTTGCTATCATCAGGTTTTGCTTTATATAGGCCATTAAGCTAATGTAGAGAGAATATCCTTTTTATTAATCGACTTAAAAAAGGAGGAGGTTATATGTTAGACGTGTATGTTTTTTAATAAAATTCTAATAACTATAGAGAACAATCTCAAACGTACCTGGATATTGACAACATTCGAAAAAAGGAATGAGTGCCATTTACGGGCACTCAAATTTAAGAAAAAAAAAACGCGCCTGAATGTTGTATGAAATTTCATTAGTGTCGTATTTTTAAAATTCAAACAGGAGTCATGCCTTATTTACAAAAAAAATGATTCAGAAAATGGCGGCATTATTAATAAATTAAATATAGTGAACATTTATAGCCTTGAGGTAAAATAAAAAAAAAATAATAACAATGAGTAAGTACGTTTTACTATAAATTTTTATTTTACCTTTTGGGCTGTATGGCTGTGTTACCTTTGCCTTATGAAAACCGAACAAACATAATATAACTTTTTAAATTTATTAAGTTATAAATATTTTTTTTGATAAAATCACTAAGTAAACCTCGGCAGAAACAACAATTGCTTAATGCAAAAACTTATTTTTCATACTCTACTCGTCCGGCAATTTCTTGTTTTCTGCACCGCTGTAACATTATTCTATTACTTCAATATAATAACAGCAACAGAAATCTAAGAAAATATTATATTTTAAAACTTAATTTATGAACATAGGATGGCTTTATAAACGAAATAATTTTTAAGTAAAGACATATTCGAAGTGTATAAAAGTTTTATGTGTAAATATGTAGTTTTACACACAATACAAAAGTTTTACAAAATACTATTAATATCAAAAAATTACTTAAATTTATTCTTTGTAAATTTGCAGATAACAAATGACGGGCTATTCGATGCTGCAGGAGCTGAGGGTCTGGTGAAAAAATTTATACCAGAGGGAGAAGACCGTAAGAAAGCTATGGAAGTTATAGAAATCTGTAAATCAGGTAATCATATTTTGTACATTTTATTTTAGTACTACTACAAGAGAAAGTACCTAAAAAAAGTTGTTTACTTTATACGCGATGTGACGCAGAAATAAAATACGTTTAAGAATCACAGATATTGACAACTTTTATAAATAATGACCTTTCTAAATAATAATAATAATTATTCATTCTATGCTATGTCTTCGAGACTAAACATAAATTCCCATTGGTAAGAAAAAAATGTAGAGTGTTTTATATATGTTAACAGATTTATATTGTTTGTAATATAGAATAACATATATTCAGATCGATTTTTAAACATTAGTAAATAAAAGCTTAAGGTCACCTATCACAAAACCTCGAAAACTGCGTGACGTAAATAGTTGTTAGGCATGATAAAGCCGCAGAAAAGAGCTTATTTTATATGCTTTAACTAGAAGGTCTTTTTTATGTACACTAGTGCCAACCACACTTAGTTGGGGTCCTGACGTCCCCGATCAAAGACGTCGCTATGTCCCTCTTCGCGTATCATCTGTCCGCAACAAGTACATTACTATGTATTTCCGATTGTATAAAAGTCATCATTTCCTTGTTTTACTCTATTCAAACATACCCGTCCCTACAAGCACAGCAAGGATAAGTTCCATAGTATCTCTACGTGACCATTAAATGATAAACTTCAATGCGATTAACGACCAATATACGATTCAAATAGTGATTACAATATTCTGTTATATAATGAGAAAGGCATATAAATCACAACTACTACGTAACTCGTGCTCTTCGATAGGTCAAACTATAGATATCATTAGTAATAAATTATAATTATAAATTGCTAAGCACTATTAGTCGCGTGTTCGATAGCACATGTTTACAATACATTAAATGAGTAAATAATATTACAACATTTGATATTCATATTCTTTTGTCTGAACATCATCCGGGAACGTTTTAGGAAATATAATAAAATTATCAACACCTCAAATAATATTCAAAGGTCAACACGATTAATGAAAAAAAAAGAAACATGGATAAGCTAACGACAATTAGCATCTAATGAGTGGATCTGAAAATAATTAAACATAACAATGTTGGTATAGGGTTGTTAAATGATCATATTAATATCTCAAGCTCGCCATTGCTTAGAACGTTTGAAGGTAGCGCTAAGGTGATGGGGGTGCCTGAGGTATAAATTAAAAGCTGTGATTTTACTAATCACTTTACGAATAACCTTTGTAGATCTGCTGAAAAGGCTTCGGTGTCGGAGCAAAACGTGCATTAAGGCACATCGGAAAGTCAGTGTAGTGCTGTGATTTGGTGGTGGGTTGTGTACTGTGGCTTTCAAGTTACTGCATAGCACAGATTTAAGTAAAGTAGTTTAGTTCTTCATGCATATCTTGGATTTCCGCAAAGTAGCGCCTGATTCTATTAATTATTAATTAATTTTCATCATAAAGTTGCTTGTAATATTTAAAAGTAACTTTAGGATTTCTTAGCCCTACAAACTCTTTTCGTGTTCGTCCGTCCGTCTGTCAGCCCTTAAGGCGGGTCCCTCCCTAGGATTTCCGAACTATAAGATGTAAAGACTTGAAAATCTCCATGCTTATACGACATGCTAATAATTCACTAGGAAAATTATTTTCAGCGAAATCCGATAACAAATTTGGACGATATTTACAAATATCGTATCAGATATGCATTCTCTCTATATAAGCGTGTTTTGACATGTTCTTTAAAGGCCACTTTTCAATTTAAGTCGCCATGAGTACTTTTCTTTTTTATTGTAAGCCGATCGAATTGCAAAAGGGAAAATGACATTCGATACTATGTCGGCTTTCATTAGCCGTTTCATTTGTCGGCTTTGGAAGGGTATAAAAAAAGAAAAAAAAAGAGAGACAAAAGAAATGTAGCCTACATTTTTAAAATTCGAAAGATCGATGTATTAGCGTTGATGATTTGACTTTTTTTTTATAATACGGCCATTAACACATCTTTTAAATTTATACGTGCGTTGTTAAGTGAGGTCTACCTAATTTTTTTATATGTAAAGGAGTATCGCCAGTAAGTTACTTGCACGTGTTACAAAGGAACCAAAAGAGGTCGACTTTGGGTTAAATCTCAAAGCATAAAACATTAGTTCGTTTTATATTCAAGGTAAGGAATATCACATTCGTGACGCCAATTGATATTGATTCAGTTCCTACCCGTGGGTATTGAGCCTACTGCGAATTAAACTTCATTCGACAAGTATACACATATATAGATTTTTCTTTTAGATCTAGTTTATTTCAATATGATTACCAAGAAACCGTTGTGGAAAGATCGAAAGTAGACATTCCTCGAATCGTATGACGCTTGAGGGTTGCCACTTAATAATTTTCTACAGATATAAAATTTGGGAAAGTAGGCCTGTCGATTTGCCCTTGACACAAGTACCGGAATAAAAGAAAATGATATCTTTTTACTTACGTCATAAGTCATAACTTACGTAATACTTGGTAATTTTTATTAATATTAGACATTGTACATAGTAGGTACTACGTATAGAAAAAATATTTACTACGCTTCAAACGTAATACCCAGAATTGATTTTCTTTCCTCAACTTCCGACGAAAGCACGGTTATAAGTTTAAAAACGTGTTAAGACGTTATATTTTTAACCTGTCTGTGTATGTGCCTGTGTGTAGAATCGTAGCATCTAAACAAATAGACCGGTTTTTATGTGGTTTAGCTATAATTTATTAAGATTTATTTAGGCGTTTCAAGAGCATCAGATCTTTGTTAGCTGATGTGGAGATTTACGTTGTACTTCATTAATACAATCAATTTTTACTATCGATAACTTTTAAATGAGAAACTGGCAGCCCTAACCAGTCGCAAGGAACTCTCTCTATACAGTTTATGCTCTTTGATATGTTTTACTTTTCCCCTCGATAATATGTTTATCGCGCTATGATATTTCTCGCAACTTGAATAACAAGATATATGTTTAAGGCTTGTTTATTGAAAGACGTTTTTGCAATTTAATTGTTAAAAAAGTTCCAACGCTGTTAACTCTCGGTAATATTTTACGTAACATCAGAGTCTAGAAAACACAAAGAAAATTACGCAATATCTAGTTAGAACACTTATATGATAGGGAATAATTAATTTAAAAATTTACAAAAGTTTAATAAAGGTTTCGAAACCTTAGTTAACTTTATAATAATTTTAAACCCATTTTTATCAAATCGTGTAAAAACAGTTATATACCACTGAGCACTTTCTTGCTTTAACATATTTTTTGTGCAACTATTTTTTTTTAATTTAAAACAAAATAAACAAACTTTCTTAAAATCTATTTTTCAAATTGACACACTTCGTTTCGTCCGCCATTTTTTTTTTTTGTTCTCAAGGAAAGCATTTTTAAAAACCTTTTTTAACCTTGAAAAAAATACTATCTTAGGTTAAAAGCCTTTAATACAATCTAATATAAAATATATCATAAACTATTCTTTTTCCAAGTATGAAGATCAATACAGAAACATTTCGATACCTCGTAAATTTTTGTAACCCCAAATTCCCACAGTAGAGCGTTACAAACATGTAAATTGAAATGAAATCGTCATTATATAACACATTTGTGTATACAGTGATATATTCAGTAATGACAATTACATTATTGTATACAATAATATATTAAAAAGTGATTGTTATATTACAATTTACTTCTATGTAACGCTCTACTGTAAAGCTGGGAATTTGGGGCTACAAGAAATTACGTGGGATGTATCAATTTAACAAACAAATGGTGGTACGTATACGAAAAATAATAAAATATCTTTTACTGAAACATTTATAACAAAATTGCGATGCACGCTTCAGTGCAGTTTGTGTTTATAGAAAAGCCATTCGTAATAAAACTACGAAAGCGCAAAACCGTTTCTCATTTTCCCAAGATATATACAGTTGCATAAAGCATATTCGGGCCAATAACCAGCGGGACGACGCCCTTAAAGATCATCGCCCACGTTAAACCGAGATTCAACTTTACCGAGAAAATATATTAGAACTCTACGAAATTTTAATATTTGGAAAGTTTCTCGTCGCACTAAGAATTCAACTGCTTGTAAGTTTTGTGATTCGCGCTGTTCCTATTACCATTTTTGGGTTGTAACGGGCTTCTAAGTTTCTTTAACTTTATAAACATGTAGTTAATGATAACAATATTATTCGACGAATTACTTCTAGTGGCTCGTTGGTGAAGTGGGTAGTGGCCTGCCTTCCGCTCCGGGGGTCGTAGGTTCGATTCTTGCCTCGAGTCTGGGTGTATTACCTTTTCATTTCAAGAAAACGTAAAAACATCCTATATACTTATTTATTTATTATATCTCTTGATTACAGGATCATAATGGTCACAGCACATATGGAGTTTGTTTCATAGACACCACAATAGGGCAATTCCACATCGGCCAGTTCACTGATGACAAGCACTCATCGAGGTTGCTGACCACAATCGCCCACTACCCACCGGCTCTGGTATGATTTTTTTATACACAAATTCACTCCAATATCAGTGCCAAGTTATTACCATGCCATTTAGTGCTTACATAATATTTCTATCTTAAAAAAAAAACAAAACGATTTCAAATTAAAAATTGTCAGAACTAGACCAAATTGTAATGGGACTTTCAAATAAAAAAAAATATCATTAAAAAACAAGTAAAGTCAAATTGAGAACATCCTTTTTTGAAGTCGGTCGATAACTAAAGTTGAATTCTTTCTTAGCGTTGTCTGAATTTATATGCTTTTATCCGAATTCAAAAGTAATTTATATGGTGAATACATAAATATTAATATGCGCGGGGTGTAGTTAGAAACCTATTAAGCTTGGTACCGAATTCAAACACATCAGTAGGTGTCCAGTTCATCATAAAGAAGTACCATATATTTTTTACTCTTTAATGTCTATCTGTTTTTTAAAGGGGGATTTTCTTTTTATTTAAATTAATTATTTTTTAGTATGACAATTCGCTATAGATGCGAAGGTAACTCCATCTGGTGGGTTTTAACGCCGAACCAACTTTGATGAGTTTCAGTACAGCCATAGATTGGGCCACGAAGAAGGACATACATTTTGAAAGGGATGAAATAAGGATTGAAAGCGTGTATGAAAGTCGTAGAAAATAAGGCGGACGCAGTCGCATGTTGGAACTGGTTATTTAGAAATTTTTAATTGTTTCAGATTATCTTCGATCGTAAATCTACAACTGCTCGCACGAGCAAACTCCTCAGTTCACATTGTCATAACGCTCGCAGAGAACCCACCAATATGTGGACACCCGAAAAAACGCTCAAGACCCTTGCCGAAAAGTATTATAAGACAAATGAGGATGGAAACTGGCCTGAGGGCATCAAACCGTTCCTGCACGAAGGTGAACTTTGAGATATATTAAGTATTATAACTTAATCTTAAATAGCTCAATGGTAAAGGGTATGGAATCAAATCCGCAAGGTAAATCTCTGCAATCTAGAGAAGAAGAAGAAGAATATCTCCATATAAAAACTTCATTGTAAAAAAAGAGACGAATTTCTTAGCATTCCATGGCTTCACCGTGCGGGTGCCGGGTCCATCGCGTTGCAGAGGAAGGAACCATAGCAGTGCAATAGCGCACCGGTAGAAAGGATGGACTGTAATCCGCATGGTACCCGGTTCAAATCTAGGCGCCGCTTACGTATTTTTGCACCAACTCCAAACAAGTTTTGAATTTAAGTTTAGTAGGAGTGGAAACGGTAATATATGACATACTTAAAAAGTATTCTTTAATAAAGCAAACAATAAATATACATGAAAATGAGAAAAAACCATCAATAATAACCCATTTCTAGTATCTCTTTCTGCATACTCTGTAATACGACAATGCACTTGACCCAATTCTATTCCAATTAATGCAAACAAAGCGTACGTACGAATTAAAACTGAAAGTATTTTTTTTTTATTTGTATGATTAAAACCAGTGTTCATATAAGCCTTTGCGAAGGTCATATTAACTTCAAAAAAAATTATATACATTATTAAAGACTCTTTATTTACACAGCTACGATAATATTTAAGTTTCAAGGATAATTATTTAATTAGTGACAAGGTTCAAAGTTTCTATAACTTTGGGGCATATTTTAAAATTCTAAAAACCTTAAGAAATTTCGAAATAAAAAGGATAAAATTGGGTCTAGTATATCAGCTTCCAATGGAAGATCTTGTTAGTCGGACGGTTTTAAGGATAAATTAGCAGAAAAAAAAGAATCGCGACAGATGGAAAGACGAAATCTATACTTCTATACTAATATATAAAAGCTGAAGAGAATGCTTCATTGATTGTTTACTTGACCGCTCTAATATCAGGAACTACTGGTCCGTTTGAAAAATTCATTTACTGTTACATAGCCTATTTATCCAGGAATGCTATAGGCTATATATCATCACGTTAAATGTTCTCACCTAATTTTACGCGGATAAAATCGCGGGCACAGCTAGTAAGTTAATAAACTGCGAAAACAATTTTTTAGTACGGAACCATAAATCCTTAATGGCAGTTCCGATTGCTGTTGAGTAACGTCATTCATCAAGATCTTTAGAAAGTTCCACGTGACAAGTTTTTATTGACACATCTCAGCTAGCCAGCCTGTTTCACCAAATATGTCCACACGTTAACTATCGCCCGTTCTCGGACTTGACGCTACGCTCTCTCTTTTAATTGCTTTTCAATGAACAGTTTACAGCCTGTCTAATAGATATTAAGAAAACTAATTGCAACTACATTACTTAACATGAGTAGGTATTACAAATGTAGAGCAATTAGAGCCTCAATAGCTCAACTGTATAAGGTATGGACTGAAATCCGCAAGGTACCCGGTTCAAGCCCCACCGCCGTTGGGGTATTGTCGCAACCCACTCCTAATATAAGGCATTAAGTTGCCTACCTTAGGAACAGACGTCCGTGTGTCATATAGTCCTGTATATATTTATTATTTATTTATTTATTTAATCAGTCTTAGTCCACATTCATAAAGTGTTGAATAATATTCAACGAAAGTAAATTGAGCATTACTGTCCCCAAGATGTTGGCCTTTTTCCTTCAAATATATTTGAGTACAAACGCAGGAAACAGAGCCCTAATATAATTTGTCCTATGTCCTTCTCCAAGGTCCATGTATCTTTATATCAAAATTCATAGATATTGTTCGAGCGGTTTAGGGTGAAAACGTAACAGACAGAGTAACTTTCACATTTATAATATTAGTACAAATTATGGGTAACATTATCAACATCATTATAAGATTATATTTATTCGTTTTTAATAAATAACGAGACTCAGAAGCAGTTAATCAGAAAACCTTTTATTTATATCCGCACTCGTATTTCACTTAAAGTCAAGAAAATTTTCTCCAACAAAAGAGGTTTAAAGGATTACAGGATTGAAAGAAACGCAATTTACCGCGCCTTTGTTCCCTTTTTTGTACGAGAACTACCCACAATACCACTGAAAACTTGGAATTCAATTATTCATTGTACACTTTATTTTGATTATGTTTTTTTTAATACATAGAATGTTTTATTTGACAGAATACCAGGAATACTTTTAGGTATACGAAATATTGGAAACACTCTAATGTGCGATTGTGGCTGGTAGTAGAGTTTTTTTTTTACTGGTAGAATCAGGCGTTACTTTTTTAATTACTAAATTTTCTTTCAGAATATGATATGCAATTGATTGGGCAATTTAGGAATAACAAAATTCCATATAAAATTTAATGTTTTCCCACACATTTTATATGGAAAATAGAAATTCGTGATGAGCCACCTCTAAGTATTAATTATAAGACTTCAGCTTTTTACCGGCATCTCATTATATGTTTCTGAAAGATTTTATAGGCTAGTAAATAATAATAAATTTTATTGAACCAGACATTACATATAGATGACCTAAGAGCTGCTGACACAGCTTTGGGAAGGTGTGTTCGGCAAAATAGAATTGCGAACATATAGTAATTTGTGAATAGAAGAACCGTAAATCACAAGTCGGTTCGAGTGCTTGCGGTTATTTTAAAACTGCGCATTACATAGAATGGGCAAAAAAAATCTACCAGAAAAACTTAGAATTTTTATTATTATCTTTTTAAGGGGAGAGACTGCGACGATGGGGCACTTGTGCGAATGCGATGGGCAGGTCAGACTGAAAATTAATGCCTATCCAAGGTCGGTGTCCATGGGCGACGGTAGGCACTTCGGTGCCTACTGCCTGCTCGTCTGCCCCCTTGTAACATAAAAAAAAAAAATAGCGTGTAGTCGCAAACACGCAAGGTTGTTAATATGTTAGGTTTGCAGTGCGTGTTTGATTTTAAGTTTACAATAAAACGCAGTACAAATTAAAAAGAGAAAGAGCATGCATTTTTAGACTGAAACATATATATCATCTTGAGTGATTTTGTCTCTTCCATTCGGGCTGATTTCTGTGCCTCGGTCGGCCTACATTTAACACATTTAAGTTGTTTCCTCAAACACCGCGGTCTGGGGCCGCGTGTGGCGGTATGATCACACATGTTTTTTCATCCGTTTTTTCCTCCATGTTCTTGTCCTCTATCTAATGACTTAACATTCTTTTATTTTATTAATTCACCACATGCATTCTGAGGAAGGTCTTACGGTTAACTGTTTTGACACCGATAAATTTTGGAGTCGCTTCATAATGAATTGGTGAATTGTTGGCTAATTGGTTCCGTTCCAGATTTACAAAAGTTGCATTCAACTAGAAGTAAATATTAACAAACTTTTCATGCAAACATTTATTATTATTACTACTTCTGTGGAATCAGTTGTCAGCTTCGGTATTTACGAATGGATACGACTTATGGACCTTCAAAAAAAGAGGATACTGATTTCTTAAAGGGCGGCAACGCATCTGCGAGCCCTTCGGTGTTGCAGTTGTCCATGGGCGTCGGTAGTCACCTAGGTGAATACCAGCTGCTCGTTTGCTCCTTGTTATATAAAAAGAAATGCTAAAAACTCATTAGGAAAATTTATTTGAACGAAATCGGACAGCAAATTTTGAAGTTATTTAACAAATACGTTTATAGCATATCACATACGGAACCCTCCTATATGAGCGTGTCTTGACACTCTCTTGTCCATTTTTTATTTATAAAAATAGGCTACAAAAAATCCTAGTAATTTAGGCAAGATTTTGTCGCTTCTCGATTTCACGCGATGTAGTGGTCGGTGTTTTAGATAAAGTACTATGTTTTACGAAAAACAACTAATAATTTCTCTTACTATTTATTGTATGATAATTTATACGTTATAAAATCGACAATACCAAGCTGCCCTTAAACCCATTTCGTCACTTTCCCGCACAACAAAGTTTAAAGTGGTGCGAAGGTAACAAAGCGAGTGCAGCCGGTAACGGGCCCTATACGATAATCGCGGCGCGGTGAAAGTGCCTTTCAATCCTTTACAACCGTACGTATGGAACAATAGACCCGTTTACGTTATACATAGTATATTCAATGATGTTTTCGTTTCCTCCTATATCCTGTCATTAGAGCAGTGCGTTTAATTGGTCTATCCATATCACATATTGACAAAATACATTTACTTTCCCCTAAAAATTTTAGTCAGTACCATCCGCATCGGTTAAGTGGAGATTTTTTTTGGTTTAGTACCGACCTAACCTAATAAGTAATCGCATGGAAGTACTAATTATTTTTTTCTTTCTAGTTCCTTGGTGTATTTTGATAGCGGTTTTCTTTGTATTCAAAAATAATTTAATTTATATGGGAAACTCTTTAAACGACGTTTTGTACTATTTAGAGTTTATGCGTTTCTTTTTGCACGAATAACGGCAAATCTTTTTATATATTAATTTATTATTTCTTGTATATACATATATCTATTCAATCTTATACATACAGTAAGCGTGTCAGCGCCTGAATCCTACAGCTATTATGAAAAATCAATCTGGCTATGCCCATAGTCACAGTATATAATGCTCTATAAATGTATTTCATGGACAATTGAAATTTGTCTATACCAAATTAAATTTGCATAGCTCCCTGGTGAAGTGTGTCTGAGTTCATAGTTTTTGCTGCATCACTTTGTATTCTACCTATATTCGTTACAGATAAAGACATTTGATATGCAAATAAAGTCATTCGATTTATAATCGATTGTGCATTTACATGCTCAGTTTTTACGTTCCTTTAGCCCTCATTCGCGCAAGAGGTTTTTTAACGCGCGTTAAAAAAGCGTTCAAATAGAACTCCTAAGTTTTTGTTCACACGGCAGCGCTTTTATAACGCGACGCTTTTTAAACGAGCAATGTTCTATTTTCGACGCTATATATAAAGAAGTAGCAACGCCGATTCAAGCCCTCATTCGTAAGATAGCTTTTTTACCGTGCGTTAAACAAGCGTTCAAATAGATCATATTAACTCTCAAGTTTGTGTTCACACGGCAACGCTTTTTAATCGAGGTATGTTCTATTTTCAACGCTATATATATTATATTTTCGTATCGACGACGCTGAAAAAACGCCAACGGCGAGATTTAACGCTACGGTTTTTTAACTCTCGTGCGAATGAGGGCTTATAATATTATCTCTTGATGTTTTAGTGCGAATTTGGAAAAATCAAAGCTGTTAATAGGCATTTATTACCTTTACTAGAACGCTATTAAATACGCAAAATATTGGCACAAATATGGATACTAAAAATAAATAAATTGCTGACATTTTCATTACCTTTTATGTTGAACCTTAAGTGCATCATTGCTACAACAATGTAATAGTAATGAGATTATTATCCAAGATGACCGATTGCCATCTGACGTCATCCTCGGAACCCCCACGATCTCTGCAACCTTATGATTAATACCACAAAGTGACATTGTTTTACGTGCCTTCCGAAACACGCAGGAGGTCGGATATCAAATATAAACCAGTACTAGAATGGATCACCCATCTATCACCCGGTCGCAGCCAGAGCAACTTAACTTAGCGATCGACTCAAATGCCGCCCACTGATTGGGCAACGACCTCCTCTGATAATGAATAGATGAGTGTATTGTATGTGTAAAAAATAAACGGCTAATGAAATTCTTAAATATTTTTTCGTTTCATTTGTATATAAAATACGCTAGTATATTGTATAAGTGTATAATAGGCTCAGAGGTCATTTTTGGGCATGTACTGGGCATACATGTATAAGTTATACTTTTTGTGTGTTTCTTTTTATTTTTAATTTTTTTACTATTTTATTTTCATTATTTTACGTACAGTGTGTTTTGAGTCAAATCGTCTGTTGTGTTGACTCTATAATAACATATTTTTTTTATAAATATGAAAGTGGGTAATTGTATACAGCTTACCCACTTTCATATTTATAAAAAATCTATATATCAAAGACTTTTACAGCTTTAATGCTCACAAGTGCGTTATCGGGTTTTGATCTATGAGTTTTCGTCGGTAGCGGTAATAGTGTCGTGAGTTCAATGGTTTTTTTTGTCATGTTAAAAAAAAACCCAATGCGCCTAAATAAGTTTTCACTTCAGAAATGTCATCTTTTATATTGTGTAAACTTTGGGAGGCTCTGACAAGCGCATTGTCCGCTAATCGCTTTATAATTCACAATACTACGTAACCTTGTAGTCTGTGACGTCCGTCCGTTGCATTCGAGACAATTTTACAATCATAAATGTTGATTTGACACGAACTTGGACTGATGGCGAATTGATTTCAGTTACTAGATGTAGTCAGTTGAACCGAACAGATTTTATTAGGTACAATGTTTTGTTTATTCATTAAAATTTCTTGCTTATTAGGTGTACAATTTTTGTTTATTAAGTGTTCAAGTTTTTGTTTATTAGTAGCAAATTCTTTTGTCTATTGGGTGTAATTTTTTTTTGCAACGTGCACCACAGGCTAAATGCCCGTGCCGTTTGAATGAACTCGCCCGTGCCGTTTGATGAGGAGGTCGTGGCCTAATCAGTGGTCGGCATTTGACTCGATCACTAGGTTAAGTTGCAATTGCTGCGACCGGGTGATAGATGGTTGACCCATTCTAGCACTGGTTTATATTTGATATCCGACCTCCTCCGTGTTTCGGACCAATAGTAGGTGGTGTGTTTAGTATTAATATAATGCTAATGTAATCTAGAAAATATAAATTTAAAGTAATGCCTACATAAATACATACATACGAACATATAAACATTAATAATTATATATACTTACATACATACTTATAAAAATACAAACATATATGTATAAAATCTTAAGAATAAGTCTAGTGTCAGTGAAATTCATCTATCAGAGTTTGAGTGCTAGTAGATAGTGACTGCTTTTTTAAAAGAGTCCAAAGATTGAGATCTTTGTATTTTATCAGGTAGCGCATTCCACAACTTGATTGCCTGCACAGTAAAAGAATGTTTATAAAACTTAGACTTTTGTTCAGGCAATCTGAGCTTTAGCCTAGAGGAAGAGCGTAGAAATTTATTGCATAATCCGAAACACTCAAACCTCTCTTTCAAATAGGAGGGAGAACTTGGATTAAATAGAATACAGTACAGAAGAGACAGTGTATGTAGATTCCAGCGAAAGCGTATAGGAAGCCACTTGAGCTTTGATCGAAACTCTGAAACGTATCATCATATCATATCTGCGTATTTGCGTGACCTCATTTAGGACATTAAATGTAGCCTTATCACAAAGTTTGCGTGATGTCAGATACACCCTGTATAATAAACCCTTAGTCGAGGCAGGTATCGAACCTACAACCACGGAATGGAAAGCATAGTCACTATTAAATTACCTAACAGATCAGGATGTACTCTGTATATGCATTTCTAAGATAAAATTTAAAAAAAACTTCAAGAATATAGTATTCTCATTACATTCAAACTTTTTCTACTAAATATTACTGTATATCAATTATTGTGTCCTTATAAAAACTGGAGAAAAGAGCCAGGAAAGGTTACTAACCTTTCCTGGCTCTTTTCTGCAGCCTTTATTCGTATCAAAAACTATAATCACACATTTGGGCTTTGGTTCGATTTACCAACATGGACAATATGTCCATAGCCATTGCGTAGCAAACCATTAAAAACGTAGACCGAGAATAATAACAACTTGTAATTACTGGAATCATTTCTTTTAAAGTAATATTTTAATTACTATTTCTGTTTTCAAAAAAACAATATATGCAGCCAAAGACAATTAAAAAAATGAGTATACCTAAACATTTGATGCGTCTGCTTCACTAATCTTTGACGGTATTAGGCCGAAGCGGCGCCCACGGGACACGTAATGGCGCTCCACTAATGGCCCCAACACATATTTTCAATTCATCCCGACCTATTAGTGGTAGGGCTTTATTATTGCGGATCAATTTTTTACGATTATCTTATCTATGTTCTATTGTCTATGGTTGGTGGTTTCGGATTTGGAACGAAAATTTATTGGTCTCATATTACAAATGTATTTATACATTAACGTATTCGGCGAAAAGGAATTTATTCTATTTAATTAGAATTTCAAAGGAGCATATGTAAAAAATATTTATGACGTGTCATGACATGAAATATCGTTGATATAATCATAAGAATTAATGCCCATCGAGTATAGAGAAACACCTTTGCTAAATTGTGCCATAAATATTTTGCGTCGCGTCGTTTATTTATAATAGGCTTAATGGCATTACATTATAAAAAACAGTCACACCCCAAACTTTATGACCGGTAGTAATTTTATTCATAAACACTAATTGACATGAAAACTGATTCATATAGACTTAATTACGCGCCACCCTCGTAGCGTGTTTTAACACGAATTACTTTTTTAAACACTCGACAATTCATCTTCATGCTTTTAAAAAAATAGCCACCATCAAAGGGATGGCTGCGCGAAAATAA
This sequence comes from Charaxes varanes, assembly GCA_024363005.1. Taxonomy (NCBI): domain Eukaryota; kingdom Metazoa; phylum Arthropoda; class Insecta; order Lepidoptera; family Nymphalidae; genus Charaxes; species Charaxes varanes. The sequence continues at coordinate 1,038,394 of JANCMC010000685.1, forward strand.
ACGAAAAGAGGTTTTATATTCTCTAAATAGGGCGCTCAGTATGCGCGCGACATGCGACCTTTCTGTTCGAAATTCAAACGAACCATCTGCCACCACAATGGGCACTTACATGCGCACTTGGAATGCTTTTTTGAAAATCGAATGTTTATTCAGACGTTTTATTAAAAATGAACTTTAGCCACATCGTTATAAAGATGTTTTTCCTATGTACAACATTCAATATACACCCCCGATTTTATTCGGATTAAGTATAATGATTCGTAAATTTGATCTTTGACACCTTTTTCATTTGGATTCTTACTTTTCTATGATTGTGTGCGCGATGGCACTTCAAGCGTTTATGATCTTTAATGCTTATGCTATAGAGTTCAAAATATTTATGAGCACTGAATATGTGTGAATTAAGATGTGTCTAAAAGCTATTCGATAGTGATTTGGAGGGTGAACGAATGATTTTGGGCTTAGCTTCATTTTATTTGTCGTAATGTAATTGCTTCCTGTTGTGATTTGGAGCATATTTATTTATACCATAGATTATCGGTAAGAATGAGTAAACCAAAGAGAATTATTATTATTATTGGAGTGAATGGTTTTTTTTGCTACGGATAATCTGTGACAATGCATGTATGCATGGTAATCTATTAATGCAATGTAATCTATTAATAATTTATTTTAAATATGATTTTAAAATTAAAGAGACGGTTTACTAGCTGGCTTTTTAAGATAATTTTAAAATATAGCTAGAAAAACGTCTTATATCAGTTATGGAATTTTAGTGTTGTAGCTACACTCGATTCAATCAAGAAACTACTTATTGGACTATAAAAAATAGACTGTAAGTCATATAAAGGAATTCTTATGTCTATGTTAAGTTTAAATTATTAATAAATATGCTAGTTTAATGCTTGCTGTTAATTATTCTTAAAGTGCCTTCCAAACATATTTAGGGGTAATTAATTTCTTATGTGACTGATACACTGTTTCTATACATATACATGTATATAATAG
>JANCMC010000685.1:1039501-1057179 GCA_024363005.1 Charaxes varanes
ACTTGCAAAATACAGCGAACGCGCGAAATGACGACGAATTGTAAGTCGCAGCGTGGACTCGCTCGCGGGTACACAGTGTAATGTGGCAGAGAGATATTTAAATGAATCCTAAGCCTGACCAATACCAATGCGTCGGTAAAAGTAATTGTTTATACGCTTTAACTATCTAACGATGATTCGTTAACAGTGTCGGGAATAAAGAAAAAGTCGTAGGCTACCTAACAGGCCTGTAAATGTATAAAACGGCTATTAGATTCTATAGACAAACTGAATTTTCTTTTAATTATTTGCTCTTTGCATAACGTGAGGCGCGCCTGATTGCCCAGTGGCACTGCTCGCCAATCACGGTGCTCTTTGATAGCCTTGAATGCGAGTATTTACGTAAGTTTCATATTAGGTTTCTCAAGGAAAATATAATTTTATTAACTATTAGTATTCACATCGCCGTGTTCATGATATGTCATAATATCCTTTGTCTATAGACAAGCTTGTTTTTTATTAGGTCGCTCTATGCATTGGTTTACAATCTGCGAGATAAAGCGAGGCGCGCCTGATTATCTAGCGGGACCGCTCGCCAATAACAGTGCTCTGTGATAGCCCTGAATGCGATTTACTAAAGTTTCATAATAGGTTTCTCAAGAAAAATAAACCACATAATGCCGGAGCCAGACATTGATTTATTTGAATGATCATTTCATGATTATGTAGTGTGGCCGGGGACTTTGTATAGCTTCACAAAGTTTTGTAGTACTTTGTAGACTTCAAGGTCAAAAATGTATAAACACTTTGAACTAAATTTGGCACCGGTATAATATTAATAATCACATAGCCGTGTTCATGACATGTCATAATATCTTTTGTCTATGGATAAACCTGTTTTTTGTTTTAATTCGCTGCTCTGTGCATTGGTTGACAAGCAGCGAGATAACGCGAGGCGCGCCTGATTTCCCAGCGGCACCGCGCGCCAATCACACTGCTCTGTGATAGCCCTGAATGCGAGTGTTCGAGGAATTTCCATAGCACATTGTAATGTGGAAATTACGCTCACAGATTTAGTCGATCTTTTTCAAAATGAACATTTATTTGTTAAGTTACAATACTCCTTTTAGTCAAAATATTAAATAACACAATACTTGGGTCTCAAAAGTCCTTCATAAATGTGTATTGAGAAATTATCTATTAATAATTCTGTTAAATGTTATAAAAATTGTGTCCAAATTGGACACAGGTGGCCCTAGGTCGTGACAGATGGACAATATTGCAGAATGCCTTCTCCTATGAATACGAGGTTCTTGCTTAAATCAATTTTCATCAATCTATACTATATTAATACGTAAAGTGGAAACATTCGGTACCAATTTATAAAAATTGCGCGGACGTAGTATGAAATTTGGCTCAAATGTAGTTTATATTTAGATGATGGTGTGCGACGGGTAATATTTTCTTACAATGTATTAACACATTATTATTAAACTAAAACCTCACTCACACAAGTGCCAAACGATATACACACACATGTATACCTTTTACAATAAGATTGTGTCATGACGACGATAAAAATAGTAATTGGTCAAATACAACAATTTCGTTCGACAAAGAGTTAAAATTTAGTATACAATTGTATGTAAACATATAGTACGCAAATGTAAAGATTTGTGGACGAATTTCGACCACCAGAACATGATATCTAGTTTATACAGACATTGTCTCACCCATACTTGTCGGTCGTCTGTATCTCGCCTTGCAGCATCTCATAATCAACCGCCACATCAAAGATTGCGCTGTGACCAATTTCGCGCCCCAAATACCTACTTTGCGCGAGCTAGCGAACCATCTTCTATTTTTAGAAGCGTGATATTCTATATGATAGTCTTTTTAGAGGGATATTATGTGGGAGAGGAACAGTAAAAGAATCTTCTCTATTCTTAAATTATTCTTTAGTCTTTTAGTTCTTATTACTTCTTCTGTCTGTCTAATTCTATCACATTTTAAAATATTCTTTTAAATTTAAATAAATACACTCGCGTGCATTGAAATCGCACATGAGATCATCCTTTTGTACAAAATTTAAATTTTATTTTACTTGATAAAATATATACATTTTTAAATATGGGACTAAAGGTCATTTCAACCCCTATCCGTGAATGATCTTTAATCTCATATTTAAAAAAAAATGTATTTTTTGCAATAAACAAAAAAACATTTTACAAAAAATCGCTCTCATATGCGATTTCATTGCATCGGAGTGTATATCTTAAAACAATTATTAAACAAAAATATTAAAAAAGATCGAGTCAAAAGCTGTTAGCCGACTTCACTCAAAATAATTTTCCTATAAGTTTTTAGCAATGTGGAAAATTTCATGTCTTTAATAATTGAATGCGTGAAGCGAAAATTTAGGTACCATTTTACGAAAATTGCGCGGACGGAGGAGTATGAAATTTGGCACAATTGTAGTTCATATAGAGGAAGGTCTAGATTAATACATGAAGCAAAAACTTTTGGTACCATTTTAGGAAAATTGCCCGGACGGGGGAGTATAAAATTTGACAAGATTATAGTGTACACAGAAGATGGTGTGCGAACGCTAATATTTTTATGAAATATGCATTATAAATATATTAAATTATTGAAATAAAACCTCACGCACACCAATGCCAAACGATTTATACACACATGTATACATTTTACATTGAAACATTTGTGTCAAAGCGAAGTCATGACAAAATAACAATGTAATATTCTGTTAATTATGATATTTAATGTGAGCAAAATGTAACGCTTATATAAAGGTTTGTGGCCGAATTTCGACCAGCCGGCGTGTAAGCGTAATTAAAAATAATTATAATCGATCTATAAGAGAGTAGAAGAATGAAATCAAATTAAATCCTAAAATGGGCAATGTTTTGACCCTCTTCGTCTTTTTCGTCTATCTATCTCTCTCTAAAAAAGTAGCGGTCGGGCACAATTTCTCATGCAGCTATTAGTAGCGATAAAAAACGATCAACACTGTAATATTGAGTTCTCAATAAATAAATGCTTACGTATATAAATGTGATGAAATACGAGTGCTTCATACTATTAATTAGCTTTGATATGATTTTAATGGAGTCATTTGTGTGATATCGACGTGTAATTAAGTGGCTCTGTTTCGGCTCGTTCGATTATCGCGTAATGTAAAATCGTGCTTATGAATGCGTCGTTGTTTCTGTAATGATATTGCTTCGATTAAGGTCGTTAATAGTTTGTACATTAATCTACTTTTCGTTGATTAAAAGTGATTAATAGTTTCTGAATTAATTTATTTTATATTTTGACGTTACACATTTGTACTGCTCTGTTGAGTTTGTTTTAACTAACCTGTAATAATGAACTTAAAACAGCATAGATAGAGTCAAAGGATATTCGTAATATTAGTGAATTTCATTGAAATAAAGTCTAGTTAAGATTTCAATTAGAGCGATATTAAAAAAATATATATTGTGCAGTCGGGGACCTCGGCCAGGAACGAAGTTCCTTATTTCTTCAACTTCGAATGTAATTTGAAATATAATCTGTATGTTTCAATTTTTATTTTTATTGCTAACTCAATCTATTTTATTTAAAACATAGAAGATTTCAAATATTGATATAGTGACTATAAAGATGTTATTAGGTTAGCTAATTACGTAACGACTTAAGACAGAAGCTCCCGTAAGAGGATTCGCAGGTGCGAACTTTGAGGAATGAGTACCCTCTTGTACTCCACAGAAAAATTGAGCTAGGTAGGAAATGTGTCACAGTGTATTATGTGAAATTATTATTTCACCATAAACTATTCGGCTAGTGTCACTTCTTCTTCTTTACTTTATGTCCTTCATGGTGGTGGGGTCAGCCACCCGAATCTTCTTCCGCCACTTCGCCTTATCCTTGACATCGTCTTCGGAAATTCTACACTTTGTCATGTCCTCTGACATACATCTTTCCATCTTGTTTTGGGTCTGCCTCTGCATTTTCGACCTGGGACAGAAAGCTGCATTGCCAGATTCCCCACGTAGTCTGATGGTCTCCTTTTCACAGTGTCCCGTTTTATGGAAAATAAATAAAACTGACTTTTTAATTGGTTTATAGCAAACGAGCCAAAATTCGGGCAAGATAGTGTCTACTGCGTCCGCTAGATTTTAATACATAGTGATCGCCTCTGACATGCTCCACAATCCAATCCAGGCCTGCAACGAACGGCCACGAGATAATTTTCTCTTTTGTCCAGTCCGACTGCGGCGTACAAATTCATGTTGGATTCAATACAGATGATACCTAGGAGCTATGCACAATTCCACTTTGATAGATGTTACCACATCAAACATTTATAAGTGAAGACGACTGTGCTGGTCATCTTTCTTTACTAATAGAAAGATGACTGAATTTGAAAGATACTGAATTAAAAGATATTCAAGAAAATGTTTATTTTTCCTTATAATTTTCATCATATTATGTTCAATTTATATCAAGTCCAAGAGAAGAATGAAATTTTAGAGAACATTCCAAATCTTATGATATAATTTAAAAATAATTATTTTTTAACCATTCGAACATTTGACCTGCCAGTTCGCGCATATATAAAAACTCCAATGTGCGTCGACAATAAGTTTCAATAGACGATCAACAATATCTTCAACGGATTGTTATTTAGCTTTGGTCTCAATCAGGATCATTTATAGATACTTGCCTAGTGCATTCTTAAAAAAGGTAATATAGAATTTCAACAAATTACCTCATATTTTTTGTGGACCATTTAAACTATATATAGAACTAAGCTTGCAAAAAGACGAAGAATATCATTGACAAGTGAAAGCTTTTTTTTATCCTGATTGATGTTGGTTACCTTTGTCAATGCTACCTTTTATATTTACCATTAACGGTACATTTTATTCTTTTTAAATTATTAATGTGGTATTTCTCCTAATAGTATAATGTGCTATTTCAACAACAAACCATATATTCAAGGATTCCCCTGAGTATTCTCAGAAGACTTTTAAAAGCATATTTATAAGCTTGCAAATGTACAAAGAATATCACATGTGAGATTAATGACTATTTTTTTTGTAGAAATACATAAATATATACATATAGATAATACACCTAGACTCGAGGCTGAAATCGAACCCACTACCCACGGAACGGAAGGCAGGGTCACTGCCAACGGCCCTAACTGCCAGTCAAAATATTATCTCTTGCACGGAAAAAATCTGTTTCAATTATCTCATTGCAGGAAGATAGTTTTACATGTGTAACGTTTATATAAAAAAATCTTATATTTAAACAGTAAGTAAAGAAGGAAAGCGGGCCCCATCACCATGTGGGATATAGTCAACTGAAGAGAGAAATCTTTAAACAGCTTTTTCAATAAACTTTAGAGAGTAAACATGTTCTTTACTGAAAGAATCTCGGGCCGAAAGAAGCTAGGAATTAATTCTAGGATTTTTTTTTAATGCAATCAGATTACCAACTTCTCGATTTATATATCTCGATATACTGTAATGCTTACAAATTTCGTTCAAAATTAAAATATCAAAAAAAAATTACAACTGTTACATCTTGGATAACTGTGTATGCCTGCATACAAGGCCATGATTTATGATTCGTTTACCTAAGCACCATGTCGACACACTCGAGATGGCTGAGCAGCAGATGTGTGACGTGCAGCACACAGCTGTGGTTGTGCGCCCCCAGCGTGCTCAGCAACGCGTCACACAGGCCCAGCGCCGGTACCAGAATCTGGAGGAATCTAAAAAAAAATAATCGTTTAAACAAACCGAAATACTAACCACCTAACAACTAACTATCGTCCCCTTTTGTTATATATACAAAAAAAAAAAAAGACTAAAAAATCTTTGAATAATTCCAATTTTCATTACAACGCAACGCAACGCATTTTCATTACAACATTACAATTGCGTTATTGAATTACTGTGAGGCAAAAATATAACACATTATGTTATATAGATTTAATCCACAAATAATAATTGGAAACCTAACTGGATGAAAATTTTATAAAATATTGCAAACATAATTATGTATTTGGAAGAAATTTCTTTTACAGATACGTCTACCTTTTTGAACATATTTCATAAGCTCCTTTTAAATTGTCATTTTGTGGTACATAAAATAACAAAAAAAGTTGGAAATGTTTAAACATTTTTATGGTAAAATTTTAAAACATTATAGGTTGCATTATGTCGATGTCGCGTGGAATGTAGGTGTACGATACACATTACATATTATTATTTATTTCTTTTTTTTTAAATGAATATTAGGAATACTTTTTAGGTATGTCTAATATTCCCTTTTCCCCTCCTGCTAAGCTTAAATTAAAAGATTGTATTAGGAGTCAAACCTAAACTAAGCGTTGGGAAACACTGGTATCTTTGTTTACCTTTTGCTCAAGACCAAATGAATAGGGCATATACCATCCTCTACAATTTAAGCAGACCCTGGTATTTAACCGGGATAACGCTAAGAAGAAGAAGAATTATAAAAATGCGATTCTGCACTTGAGGTCAAAATAGAAAGCCACTTTCTACCGAACCGGGTATAGGCATCCGGAGATTTTATATCACGGCTTATTGGTAAATCATGTGGCTGGGTTGTTGTTACACGATTTCTCCTGTTGCTAAGTGATAATTTAATCTATGACTCCGCAGGAGCTTCATAAAATTTAAAATTCGCACTATTTCTTATGATTTTATTTTTCAAACGTGATGACGTTAAGCCAAAACGAGATAAAGAACTTTTCAGAACATTTTCAACATATATTTTTTGCGATGTCATGTGATGCTGACGAGAGATAATTAATTTACACTCCAGCTAAGTTTTGAGAGAAATATGGGGATATTTCTATCCGTACGACGTGTTAATTCAACCGTTAAAAGAAACCATCGTCGCCAAAACCATACAGTATCAACCAAGTTCTTACTTACCAGATTTTTTGTAAGATATAATATATTAGTAACTTCACATTATTCTGCCAATAATTGCATAACGTAGTCGTTGAAAAATAGCGCTCACTTTTTTCAATAAATAGTAATTATTTGGTCTTAATGCTCTAAAACAATTTTTACTGACAATCTTGCGGATCCTTATTAATCCTCTAACAATCTTTTATATATTTTTAACAACACTACCTTGATGACTTTTTTTTAATCCCGCCAATTCTTACAATGTTTCACTGTCTTCATCTTTTAACCATAAAAAGGCAATGAGCGTGCAGCATACAGCCTTATTTTCTTACAATTTTAAACTTTTTACAATTCTTACAATTCTAAACGCTGACGCTCGCCGAACTAATTTGAATTTCTAACACTAATGAAAATTATATTTTCACAAGATCTTTATGAGTATTATAAAATTCTTTACATAATTATAAGCATATCTGTAATAGTCATATATTTACTCAACGTCATTTTAGATGATACGGAATTCTAAAATTTGTTTCGAGTTTCCTAATTAAGCCCGGTGTATACTTAGCAACACGACGTCAGTCAAATATGGCAAGTCGTTAATGTTAATCGCTTACAATTCAGTTCCCATATAAACTTCCACTCTGGAGTTTCAACACTTAACTTCATTAAAGTTATTGTGGTTGTTTGTCAAATGTAATAAGACGAATGACTGTACAGTTTGGCGTGTTTGTTATACACAAATATTTTTTTCTAGAAATATTTAAATACATACATATGGATAATACACCCAGACTCGAGGTGGAAATCGAACCCACGACCACCGGAGCAGAAGGCAGGGTCACTGCCCACTGCACCAACGGGCCAGCCAATTAGAATGCAATTCTGAACAAATTCATTGCTGAACACAAATATTAGGGTAATATGTATGTTATCTGTGTTAATAGAGTTCCAAAAATCATTTCACACCTATTCTTGTGTCAGGTCCTGGTTTTCTTGGATTCCCACATCGAGGTTAATGTCAACTGGTTACCGCCACTTTTAACGAGACTATCTGAAGGTGTCGATGGCGTCAACGTGAGGTATTCTCCGCGCGCCGTGACCCCTATCATTGACGTCATCAACGCCGACACCTTCGAATATTCCGCCAGTCCCTTAGTGAGAGGCGGTTTTAACTGGGGACTTCATTTCAAGTGGGACAATCTACCCAAAGGAACTTTAAAAAGTAAGTCATAGTATACATAGATACTCTGCGATTATAAAGGCTAGTTTGTTATTATAGATTTCGTCAGTGGAGTGCAGTACCGATTTCAAAAAAAGTGTGTAATCTATATAAGTGTATAAATATTGTTCGTAACTTTAAAAACAACTGTTTTTAAGTCTTGAAGAAGAAGAAGAAAACTTGCTTTGGTTGCGTTGGCGTTATATAGTGGTGGCGTTTTAGTTTTCGAATTTGCATAGATTTTTTCTCTTCTTATTCATCGCTATTGAATATTTTCTGCTTTTTATAAGTGGTTTAAACCGGCTGGTCGAAATATTTTATGCTTATGTAAAACTATGCTAACTAACTAACTATACTAACTATATACAAAATTTTAATTCTTCTATTATTTGACAAATAATATTCATACGGTAGCCATGAATACGTTTTGACCCCATGTTTTAGTAAATTGTATACATGTGTGTGTAAATCGTTTGGCATTGGTGTTTTATTTTAAAAATCGTCTATTTACTTTATGTTTGTGCCAAATTTCATATTCCTCCGTCCGCGCAATCTTCGAAAAACGGTACCCAAAGTGATCGCTCGCATTGAGATATAGGTAACACATTTCATATATTGATATATAGATACCAAGCACAAAGCGGTATCCTTTATGCTTTAATAAAATATATCACCAATGATCCATTACTGGGTCGAACAAATAAAAGCGAATTAATAACTGTCATGTTGTCGCGTGTTGTACGTTATTAGTAATAATTTAATTGCACCGCCGCATAAAAAGAAATATAATTAATTATTACCAAAGATCATAGTGCAAAGGCGGCCTTATTGCTAAAAGCAATCTCTGACAGGCAACCTCACAATTTAGGAATAAAACAATAAGAGATATATATCTATATAACTTTTAGGGTTTGTAGTCCGTCTCTCAAGACCTTTTTTCAGGAACGCATATAACAATAAAACAGAAATTATTGAAGCTGGCGGTCTCTTGAAGCTGAAACTTTCTAAGCGTGCGCAAGCAAAATATGTAGCCCTTTATGTCACATTTTCCAAACATTTGCAAAGGGAATCAGAACATATAGGTAAATATGTAAAACTTGCTGTTGATCTAGAATCATAAAATTTGGCAAGAAGTTAGTAGTAGCTCTTGAAGTACAAATATAGAAAAAAATATGAAAAAAATTAAATTTTATGAAAAAAAAATCTTGTAGTAACTTTGTCAAATTAAAAGATATGTCACGAAAAGTTATAATAACGTGGTAAAGTATGTGTATATGATATTACGTGATGATACGGACCCTTAGTGTGCAGGTTTGACTCGCACTTGCCCTATTTATTTCGACTTCTAAAACTACTCGAATAAATTCGTTCAAATTTAAATGGAACGAACTCTGAAATATGTTCTGCTAAACAAAACCGTCTGATAAACTGGTTGTGTAATCGCGGAAAATACATTAAAAACATAGAGTCAAATTGAGGACATCCTCCATTTTTGGACTCAGTTATAAACAAGAGTCTCTTTGATAAATAAGGTAATTATTTTTAAGGAATTATATGTGTTCTAATATGTGCACACCATCAAGCGACAAAACGTGACCGATGGAAGCAACTTACCCAAAAACTCTGGAGTCACGATCCTCAGCAGTGAGGGAGCGATTAAGAAGAGAATACGTTTTGAAAATGTAATTTATTTCTAATACGTGAATACTTGTTTAAGTTAATAGAATAATATTTGCGATGTTGCCAGATAATTTTGGTGGTTTGCGCTTTGGTGGAAATTAAAGGATTGTTTGCCATTTGTGATAATTAGCGTTGACGAGTTTGATGCGGCAATCAACTTGCACGCAGTAAAATATTAACCATCTACAGTTTACTGTTTTGTTTTGTATATAGTAATATAATATCTTTTGTTTATTTAATTTCACCTCGTCATTTACTGTTTTTATTATTATAGGTGTATCATTCATTTAATACTAGGTGTTTATATTATACTTATTCTAAATACATTTTTAAATATTAGTATAAAAATAAAAACATTTAATAATAATAAAATATGTAAAAAATAGATGTCCGCCGACAGCGGGATAAGTTCTCAAGCCACCGGTGGTTCGCGTTTGGCCGAAAATCGACCAAAATCGAATCTCTGTTTTTTAAAGGCTGGATCCGTACCTGTTAACTGGCTTATTAGCCAGCCCGAATTTTGACATATCTGAAGACCTAAGATCGGCGTGAACTGGTGGTAACTTCGGCATGTCAAGTGATGGTATTGTCTCGTCTCATTCGGTTTGTGAGAACCGCCAAACCCCAGACCCAAGCCCCTCCTTCAGGGCAGCAATGCATCTGCGACTCTCCTAGTGGTGCAGATGCCCATGGGAGGCTATAGTCGTTTATTTGAACTGCCTGCTCATTTGTCACTTCAATACTCTATAGTAATATCTAATATATTAAGCTAAAGAGTTTCTTTGTTTGCTTGAACTAATCTCAAGAACTACCGGCTTGATTTAAAAGATCTTTCAGTGCTAGATAGTCCATCTATCGAGGAAGGCTATATACATTTTTTTTACTGAATACTTGTATAATATCATTGTTACTATTTGTCCCAATGCCATTTTAAATCAGAAACAAATTTCTTCAATATTTTTACATCAAACCGCAATGTAAATAAAACTTAAAAGTACGTAACGTTTTGTAACATGGCACCTAATGTTTTCACTTCATGTATTAATATACAGGGTGTAAAAGACATTGTACCGGATAGGCATCCCATGGGTTCAGTACATGATTCTAGACTCCCCAGTGGTGAAATTTTTCATCTATCTGCCCCAATGTGATTTAAAATAAGAAACAAATTTTTTCAATATTTCTACATCAAACCGCAATGTAAATAAAACTTAAAGATACGTAACGGGGGTAGCGCGACGCCGGTCGTTGACTTGCTTTGCGCGTCAACATTTTTTTGATGATTGCTTCCCAATGCGATACATTGCGCGCTCAAGAATGGGATGATGATGGCAATATGTGTAACCTGAACAGAAATGATTTTTTGAAGGACATTAAATGTAGCCGTATCACAAAGTTTGCGGTACGATATCTTTTACACCCAGCGTAAAAAGAAAAAGCCACGAAATTCATAAAAGTGCAAAAAAATATATTCAACCAACAGTGCAATATAGAATCCATCTATTCACCACATATTGAAAAGTGACCATTTTTGTTTAGAACCGACCCTCCATTCAATTTTCTATGGCGGTCAGGTATAAATGATGAAGCTTCATACGGCTTTATTATAAAAGTATTCATGTTTTTGACACTTTAATACAATGGACATGCCTCCAATACAGGATCGGGTATGTACTGGTAGTATGGTTTTTGATTTTCCTGAATGAGTTTGTGTTTTATTGCAAGTTATGAAACAATGAATGAAAAGAAATGAAAATTATAAAATGAATAAAAAAAGTGGATTAAAATGGTGAAATAATAAGCCAACAATAATTAATAAAATATTGCTTGTTTTGTAAAATATGCCAAAACTCGTAACTAGGGCATAATGACTCTCTTACTATTATAAAGAAACTTTAATATTCCGTGAAAAACATTTTCGTGTAAAATATTGCCACGACGCGACCTTTTTTTGTAACTTCCGAATAATCCCTTTTTGTTTTATTCGTCTTTCTTGCACATCCTTCATCACCTTAGACTTTTTCATTTAACGACTCCAGAACTTATAAAACCTCATCAGGAAGTGGCCTGTATTTGGGTATTTGTTTCTGTTCAACTGTTAATTGTAATTCGAATGGCAAACTCGTGTCGCGCTGTATTTGCAGTAAATAAATTTAGGCGTTTTAAGCGCGCAAATACCATCCTAATTTTAAGGATGGAGGTAATCTAGTGAAAATCCTGTAGTATGTAACTTAATTATCTATAACAAGGAGTACTTATACCAATTTTGAGACCTCTAAAATCAAAATTTATGAAAGCCTCATATAAGCCTCTAACCTTAAGTTTAGGGGGCTAAGAGATTCCAATTTTATAACTTTTCTGTAGGTTGTGTTCAAATACTAGCTTAAATACCAAATTTCAGGTTTCTAGGACTTCCGGAAGTACCCTATCCTATACATTTCGATGATCATCGGTGTGTGTATGAGTCAGTGTCTAAATTGTTTTTTTTAGATATCAATAAAATTTAAACTGTAAAAGTTATTCAATTGAAATTCCCATTCATATAAACGTGTTTTGACATACTCTTGGCCATATTATTTAACATCGTTTATTTAAAATTTTCTATTGATTTTCAGCACAGGACTTGTTGAGTCTGTTTAGCAATTCAACATTTTGGGTTAATCGTTTAAAAAAAATCTCTCATATGGAGGTAAAACCTTATGTACCTAAAAACTTGCGTAAAATCTATTCGTCGTGGCCGCAATACTTGGATAAAGTAAATCACCAGGATAAATGGGTTCCAAACCCTAATTCTTCAGGTAACCTTTTATCTTATCAAATATGTTCCCTTATGCACGTGGAGAAACATACAAAAGAAGAGTTAGAAAATACATATTTCTTTTTTGTAAATATCAGAATTTTGAGTAAATAATGTGTAATTTTCAATTTATTATGAAGTTTATATTTAATCATAGTTATAATATTCCTATCCATTTAAATATTCACTTTTTTTTAATATTTAGGCATTTTCATTTCACGTCTCCTCACGATCCGATTTATTAAAAAAGAATGTATCTTAAAAAAATAACAGAATCGTACAAATAAGTCAGTAAGGTAGACTGTAGGCATCCATGAATGGTCCTAACTCTGAATGTAGCTTCTGTGTAGATAGACAGGATAGATTCATCGACAGATCCAATTTATTCAAAAATTAACTAAATAGAGAGATGGGTTGAAAAAGACGGTTATTCGAAAGAAAAAGTCACATTATGATCGTACTTAAATATCTCTAAGAAAATCTCAGACACCCTTGAATGGTCCTAAGAAAGTGGCTGGCCTTAGCAGGACGAACGGGTTTTTTTTCTTAATTTTCAATTATATGTAATATATGCAAATATATAGCAAGAATGAAAAGTATAAAATAATTACTCATATTTAAAACATTAGCATGGTTATGATAGCTGTAAGCGCAGTCAACAAAATTAGATTTTATATTAATATTAGAATTGAATCACCAATGGATAAAATCGTATTATTGAAAAAAAAGTAACGATTAAACTACAAACGTAGTTAGTAAAATCGTACATATACATCTCTAAGGAAGACGTAGGCACCCATGAATGGTCCTAACGAAGTGGCTGGCCTTGGTAGGACGAGCGAGCCACGGCCGCGTCCCGCCGCGCGCTGCCTAGCCATTGATACATAATTTATGGCCGTCACAAAACGACCACGACTCGAACCGGCGGACACTTAACATGGAAATTAAACTTTTTGTTTACGAGTCCGAAATGATTATACATCAGAAATATTTTATATATTAATATTTAAAAATAATAATATACCACCGATACTATGATAAAGGCAAGCGCTCTCGGTGGTTATAATAAAGAAATGTATTGAAAAAATGGTGTCTGCTAATGCCTAAGCTACGTTTTACATAAAACCTTCTTTAGGCACAATTATTTGCACGTCACTAAAAAGACAGAATAACTTGAATGGTTTTTTTTTATTCTGTGAATTTTAACACAAATATCACGTTGTAACATATCAGCGTAGTTACATTAATATTTTTAGGTCAGGCCTACAGTTTTTTTTGTACGAAAGGTGTTTTTATTTTCTGTACCCGTGACGTTTGCAATATTCATATAATATCAATTTCTTTATGTTGAATAAGTAGTACCTACTGTAATCCCTCCCTATAACACGGGAATAGAAATATGAAATTTGGCACAATTACAGTTTATATAAAGGAGAGTGTGGGAGTGCAGGGAGTGGAGAGAGGAAGTGAAATAAAGCCCGATACTTGTATCATGAGGAGTAAAGAATTTATATAATTATCCTATCAACGGTCTAGTACCAGGGTCTGCTTTAATTGCAGAGGATGCGGCTGTGGGGGTAAGATGACGGACTGCCGTCTGACATCGTCCCCGGAACCTCCACAATCTCTACAACCTCACGTCTAAAATCACACAGTGGCAGTGGCACTATTTTACGTGCTTTCCGAAACACGGAAGAGGTCGGATATCAAATACAAACCAGTGTTAGAAAGGGTCACAAATCGCAACAAGAGGTACTTAACCAAGCGATCGACTCAAATACCGACCACTGATTAGGCCAAGAACTCTCCGAATGTGACAGACTGACAGAGTAGAAAATAATAATTATTTATAGCTTAGATTACAATTAGCATTATAACAACTTTGGCATACATAAATCACAGTTTCATGCATCAGCAATTTCGGAACACCAAAATATTTAGTGACAGCAAATAATTATAATGCAACTATGCAAATTTGGGTTCATTAAAATGGACACAGATTAATACGGATACTGTAATATAAACTACTGTCTGTAGTTATGTAGTTTTTTTATATAACAAGTGACAAATGATCATATTAGTAAATAAAATCTTGTAAATCAATTTTATTTATCATCGTGATCACCATAACTACATATGTAGTTATTATATTTAATCTTGATATAGACGTTGTTATATTTAATCTTGTTTTTGTTTTCCTTGTCTCAGCACTACCTAATCATTTTTGTGATAAATTTCTATCTCTACTATATTTTCGGTGCCTGGAAGAAATCGCTATTTAGGAAAAAGGCCGCCGATTGTACCTGCAGCACTTGTTATTACTAAGACTAAATATTGTGTAATATGTATTCTTGTGGTGTACAATAAAGAATATTCATTCATTCATTCATAAGTAACTAAAAAGCATATGAAGTGCTGTAAGCGAACGAAGACGTTTCATAAATAATAATCTGATATATGTAAAAATGAATCCAAAATTCCTTCGGTCACGGCATCACGCATGATCGGCTGGACCGATTTCGATAATTCTTTTTTGTTGTGTTTGTAATTGTGAGGAGAAGGTACCTATGAAAGAAAAATTAGGAAAACTGCGCGGGAAAATTGAGAATACTTAACCACCTTATTAAATTTTTAGGACAGGGAAGGACAAAGGGATAGGAATAGGAATGTTAAAAGAAAAGGAAAGGGGAGTAATATTCAAGGACAATAGAATGTACTAAATAGTAAATCAACGTTCGAACAGGAAAACGTCTGTCGGGTCTGCTAGGCTCTTTACGAAAAGGAGGTCGTAGCCTTATCAGTAGTCGGCAATTCAGTTAATAGCTAGGTTAAGCAGTTTTTACTGCGGCCGGGTAATGGATGGGTGACCCATTCTAGCACAATCTTTTCAAATATCCGGCCTCCTCCGTAATTCCGAAGGCACGTAAAACAGTGGGACCCGATTAACCGCACTGAGTTATATTAGTCACGAGGTTGTGAAAAGAAAGAGATTCGAATGTACCGTAAAAACTTATAGCCTTCCTTGATAAGTGGGCTATTTAACACTGAAAGAATTTTTCAAATCGGACTAGTATTTCCTGAGATTAGCGTGTTCTAGCAAATAAACAAACTCTTCAACTTAATATATGAGTATAGAGTAAAGATATACATTAAAGAGCAAAGCTTCATATCATAATTCTTGTCATTAACTGAAACTAATTAGCTTGGGAATTCCTTTTGATCTGACGAGGGTCACTTTTACACGTGCCATGACGTAATGTTAAGAGATTTATGTATTATTATCATAGAAAATTTTGCTAATGACACAATCCGAAATAATTTGTATTGCTCAGTAATTTAACGGCCTAATCTTTTGCGCTTGACTATGGAAATAAAATGTACTGTTACATATAATAAATCTTATCGATAAAGATATCAAAAAGTCCAAAACCACGCGATATTCTCGTAATTTTTTACCCTGCACAACTACTCTGTATTTCTGTAGCTTTGATATTTGAAACCAATATAAATAACGGCTTTCAAGAATAGAACCAGAGCCGGCTTCTCAAAGGACGGCAACACATCTACGAGCCTTCTAGTGAGACAGTTGTCCATGGGAGTCTGTATGCGTTCAGATGAACCACCCGCCCGTTTGCCTCTTGATATATTAAAAAAAAAGTTAAGTCGTTAGTCTCGACCAATGACGTATGATTCAAAAATAAGACAAATACTTTGTTATATCTACATTTTAGACGTTAATTAATTAACTTTTGCTTAGTAAAGCCAGTTAAAACTATCAAAAGAAACAATCTAAGTTGCGAGATAGTTTGAAATAAAATTCCACAGCGGTATAATAGGAGAAGCGCGTTGCGTCGAGTTTTTCTTGAGAAATTCATTTCGTTTTAATTTTTCAATTCTGTTGCGTGGAAAATTTATCTCGTTCGGCCAATTTATTGTTACATCTATTTATTAATATAAATAAAGCGTCTATTTGTAGACTGATTTTTTTTCTTTTGGAACGTAAGTTTCCTAACACGGCCGACGAAAATTACGGGTAATGTGATTTCGCAGAAATCGTCACGTAACGAAATGCCGTATGCTGTGTGAGTTTGTGCACAGGAGAAAGTGAATGCGCAGTCGGAGATAAAAGGGTAAATAAGAAAAGGGCAAATAAGGAACTTCATTCCACCCACACATATTTTTTTTTGAAGAAAGTAATATAATATAAAAAACCTAATTGAGATGTTGTAGAGAACTAGACGAACAGAGTGGGACGGCTTATAAACGTCATATTTACTCAGGTTTTCTGTATTTTTATATAATAGAGAACAAAAAGACAAGTGGCAACTGCTCTGTTTTAAGCTTGTATATGCGTTACTGGTCTTTGAAAATGAGCATGCCCTTTTTTCTTATGATGGTCTGATCTTATCCGATGATTCTGATGTTAATGAACCCTAAATCGTATCTTTTTGGGAACACCAAAGTTGGTGACTGTTCCAAAATGTAGTTGTGTAAGGAAATTAGAAAACCTGTTAAATTTTTGGACATAGAAGTGTGGAAGTGGGCTTACCAGCTCTGAGTTGATGTGGAGTCTTTTACAACAATAATTCTTACAAAAAAAAAAAGAAATCTATAATTGAAATGGGAACACACGGGAAGTACCAACTTTCAAATGAAAAAGAAATCTTCAAAATCGAATCAGTCAAAAGTTGTGAGGTTAACAAATTTAAAAAAGAATACAGTCGAATTGAGAACCTCCACCTTTTTTGAAGCTGGCTGAAAAGGCACGTGTACTCAGCTTGACTGAGTGATTGAAGCTGTTAACAACTTGGCCGATATCCAAGCAAACTTGACACGCATAACAAGAGTCTTTCACAGCGAGTTAACTATGTTATATTAACAATTTAGTTGTCTGCTTCCTCAGCCAAGAGCCTTCCTCAGCTAACAAAATTGACAGTTGTAAGGTAGACCATCTTATGTAGAAGTAGACCTTTGACTTGGAATTAGTTAAATAGTGGAGATGACTTGAAAATAACATAGTGCTTTTAAATTTTGCCGACTT
>JANCMC010000685.1:1057279-1110667 GCA_024363005.1 Charaxes varanes
TAGACCTTTGACTTGGAATTAGTTAAATAGTGGAGATGACTTGAAAATAACATAGTGCTTTTAAATTTTGCCGACTTAAAAATGTCATATTTTTAAGGCTTGGATATCTTGAAGCAACGGTAGAAAAAACTAAGGCGTCCTACACACGAAAGCTTTTTTACCGTGCGTTAAAATGCGTTCAAAAAGAACATCGCTACATGTAACGCTTTTTTGATTCTCTTGCGAATGAGGCGCAACGCCTTATTCGAAAGTTAAAAAAGGGTTGCGTTAAATTTCGGCATTGGTTTTTTAATGTCCGTGACATGAAAATGTAGAGTATAATTATTTCTATGATTTGAGGTATATAAACACATGTAGCATTGAAAATAGGCCAGTGTTTAAAAGCGCAGCCATGTGGACATAGGCTTGGGATTTCATATGTTCTATTTAAACGCTTTTTTTAACGCACGGTAAAAAAATGTTTAAATGCGTTGGCATTTAAACATTTTTTTTGCGCACCTAATACAAGATTTGAATTTAAGATTAGCACGAGGGGAATCGGGATATATCTAAATGGGAGTTTCTAAGATTATTTTACTAGCTGTGTCCGCGTTCTCTCGCGTAAAATTAGGTAAAAAAATAGATTGAGTTTTGGCGTGATGATATATGGCCTATAGCCTTCTTTGTTATGTGTAACAACGCGTTATACTCAAATATTTTTTTCTAGAAATATATAAACATATACATATACATAGACTCCAAGCGGGAATCGAACCCACACCCCCGGAGCAGATGACAATATCACTGCCACTGCGCCAAGGGACCAGTCATATGTATAACCAAGTGGTCATGATCATATAATACCAAATGAGAGTATATGAAAAAAAAGTGTTATAGCTTAGTTCGAATTATATAGAAAATGTTTCTCGGAGTATAGGGTTGTGTCAGAAAATTATCTGTAACGAATTCTGCAAGATTGCTGCTTTACACTGCCTTGGCCGGTATCCAGGCGAGCGCTTGGCACCTCACAAAAGAATCCTACAATTCATTGATGCACACGTATGTACTCCAAAACAGACCTGATATAGCTAAAAGCAGTCTTTCCGTTATATCTTTGTTCATATTTTTATTATCATTTAGAGCCTATTTTTTCCCACTCCAGGGCAAAAGCCTTCCTATCCTCTTTCCATAAGGTCCTGTCTCAGGCTAAGCGTTGCCAGTCTTTATTATAACGATCCAAGTCATTCCTCCATCTCAGTTTTGGCTGCCGCGATATGGTTTCCGATCTAGGGTCCATAGTGGAGATTTTGACCCAAAGATCATCCGAAATGCATCAGATATTTCCAGTTCACTCGATCTTTAAGTTAGCCGCTATTTGGGCTATTTAGCGATTTGTGTTTTGGAGCGTAGCATTGTGTTCTTTATTCTGTCGGCGAGCTTTACACCCAGAATGCTACGCTCCATAGCTGGCTGGCAAACGTCGAGCAATATTCATATTAGTAACAGGAATTAATAGAAGTACAAGCTTTAACCCGCGACTTTTTCCACCCTGTTTTGTTCGAGGTTTATACAAATTCATAACTCTCGTTTATCTCCTTTCAAATTTCATTACTCCAAAGTCTAAAGATTCTATAGGGCAATTCATCGAAATCGGTTCAATAGTTTGGACGTCAAACGTAACACAGCTACTCTCATATTTATAATATTATCAAGGATATCAGTATGAATATTTTATTATTTTGTAATAAAATTCTATCCCTACTTATCTTTCGGTTGCCTGGAAGAAATCGCTAAGTCTTGAATAGAGCCACATTCTTTATTTGTTAGGTACTAACTGTTGCGCGCGACTTTGGCCGAGACGTAAAATAAGAATAAAATATGTACAAATTAAAAATAAAGTTCTTATTTAGAACTAATCCATCAAATATTAACTGCCCGAGCGTAACTGTGTTGAACACTTGTTAATATTTTTTTTTGTTGTATATTTTTTTTTGATAATAAAGAAGTTCATATTCCGAAGAATCCGCAAATTTGGACTAGATAAAAAATATAATAATTTGTTTTTAAATAAAGAGGTTCTAAAAATCCCAAAAAGATCAAATGAACCGTTCCAATGATTACTCAAGAGTAAAGACTAAGAAAAGGCTAGAAAGAATTTTTATAATAAATATGATAGCGTCTAACGAACAAAAATCACAATCCGACAGACATTTCGATTATAAACACGTTTAAAAATAAATACATAAACATGCAATGCAAATGTATTAGCGCGTTAATAATTAATTATAGGAAGTTATATTCACGATGCGATGGGAAGATAGAAACTGTGGAATTCGAATAAAAGCGTGTTAATTAAAAGGAAAATTTGCAGTTTCGGTCGAGTTGTTGGCATGGCTCGCTTCTCATGGCTGCCCGGCAGGAAGTAGCTTGTAGCGGCGGTGCACGACCTACCCTATCGTTATAACGGTATTACACGGGTTGGTTACGCATTCATTTTCGACCCACTTCATTAAAGGAGGAGGTTCTGAAATCGACCATATTTTTTTTATGTGTGCTACCTCAGAACATTCGTCTGAGTGAACCGTTTTTCTTAAAGGCGGTGCTTTCTATGTGGTCCCATGTAAATTTCGGGAAGTTCTGACAATTTGAAGTCGTTTTTTTTAAGAAAGAGATTATGGTTAAGAACACTGTAACTGATATAATTCAAAGTTGTCTTATATACCTTTTGTTGTAAAATCAGATATGTATATAAAAGTGGAAGGTCATCTATAACGAAATATCAAAAACCGCGCGACGTACAAAAAGATCTTAGGGCTCTCCCTAGTTTAATTTTATTACGAAGTCGAGAGAAACAGCTAGTATAAATGTTCTTTGGAACAGTTTACCGTAATTTACTTTTATATTGCGAAACTATTTGCCTTCGAGAAATCAAAAATAGGAATAATAAATACTAAAATTAAAAATTAAACCTCTTTTTGTAAAATTGCAAGCTCTAGAAAAAAATTTAAAAAGAAAATTTCCGATACCGGGAATCGAACCCGAGCCTCCTGGGTGAGAGCCAGGTATCCTAGCCACTAGACCATATCGGATGATTATAACTTCTCATATACACCGTCGGCCACACAAAAGGGTAGACACCTTTTTATTATTGATTTAATATCCCAGATGGATAGGCTTATATCCCCCAACGTGAACAGCTTTGCGGTAAACTTTACTGAAAAACTATCACGCCTAATAATTTATACTTTAACATAGTAATTTATTTTCATGTCTAAATGTCAAAAGATACGAGAAAAACTTCGCGAGGTCAGTTTTTTCTTGTTAATACCTTACTTACAATAAACACTGTATCATATGAGTTAAAGCAGAGTTTTTATATATCTGTATTCATTGTTTAACAGAAATACATAATATTGTTTTTGATTTAAGATTTACTTCTTTTTCACATAGCATACGCATAAATTTGTTGAGTCTTCCTTTATATGAAATGATTTTTATTACACATTTATTTGTAGGGTTGTTTATTCAGAGTTTTATGTTAGCCTTATTCTGATCATATGATTTTTCCTCCCAAATGTCTATTTAGCGCGAATAAATAAAATTGTACGTATATCTACATTTGTTATATACCTGCATATATCAAGTTTATTATAAATTAAATATAATAATACAAATTACAATAATAAATTAAAGTACGATTTTGCCATAAGGAATTTATAATAGATAATTTAAGGTACAAATAAATACTCGAGTGTACCAACAACATGTCCCGCGGTGTACGCAGCATAAAGCATCAGATTCGATATGGCACGAGTAATACCATAAATGGTGTTCACTTTACGACTGTAATTTGGCTTCAGATACAAAATTAAATATTTGTTTTATGCAAGAATAGACATGGGAATGCATGTATGTAGTTGCATACAATTTATGGCTCAAATAAGAACTCTCAAATGAGAAAATATGTTTATTATGTAAATATACTTAGAGTCTTAAAGACGATCTATGCGTACATATATTATATGTCCAAATATATAGAGTAAATATATATATATATATAGAGCTTCAATAGTTCAATGGTATAAGGTATGGACTGAAATCCTCAAGGTACCGGGTTCAAACTCCCACCGCCGATGGTGTATTGTCGCACCCACTCCTGATACAAGCTTTTAATTTAAGCTTAGTAGGAGGGGAAAAGGGAATATTGGACAAACTTATATACGAATACTTAAGGAGGGTACTTGGTACTTGATTCTTGTTATAATTATGTATTAAAAATAGGTACTGACCTTAAAATTAGTTTTGGCTGGCCCGGTAATAAGATCCTGATTAGGTAGTAAATGAAAAAGATTGCAATTTTTATTTAATGCGATTTAAATTAGGTATAGAATACTGGGAAATAAATAATACTCCATATTAAGTCGATTATTCCATCCACATTTTTTTAATATTATATGGGGCAAACGAGCAGGCGGTTCACATAAGTTATTACCGACGCCCATGTAGGGGGAGTGGCAATACCATCTAGGGTAGTCCGAGGTTGCGTACCCGTGGTGGATCTGACCAGGGATGAGAGACAAGACCCTGGACAAAATGCTAGGAAGAAGAAGATATCTTAGGTTAGGTTTATCGAGCTGGCGACTGGCAAGATACAGCGCAGGACCAAGGCAAGTGGCGCAAAGTCAGAACCCAAAACTCATCTAGGGTTGCTAAGCCACTCCAGTTAGATTTTAGTTATTAAATAGGTTTATGAGAACAATTTGACTGAAAACTAATTTTTGAAAACTAAAGAATGTTTTCAATGCGGCCGAAGTTTTGTGATATGTTACGCTTTACATCGTCTTATCGATAGGTTTTTCTTTTGTTTTTAGGCCGCTTTATAATTACTTTATAAAAAAAGTATTATATTATAAACACTTTAAATGGATAGGGAAAAAACGTGTTTGTCAATGAAGTCTTCCCTGCATTAAGTGTTGTAACTTGTAGACCAAGACATTGAAAAAATATTCATACAATCATCGTACCAAATACGGGAGACGTTATTCATACAATTTTTTTAAAATATTTACCTAGATTAGAAAATCTAGTTTTTTATCATATAGATCGCCAATTCTTACGTAACTATTACAATATTGAATATCAGTATTGTAATGTAATTAATAAGAACCTGACGCATTTTGCGAAGAAGAATAAAAACATATATAATTTTAACGAGATAAGAATAATTTAACCAACCCTAAACAATCCTGTCAGTCCTTGACCGTGAAAGCATAATGTTTATTTCTGAACGGTGTCACGCAGCATGTCCGGCCTCAACGTGGGTGGTGAGATCCCGTGATTTATTTACTTCGTGCGAATTTGATTTAGTACAAATCATTGACTTTAACGCTTTTTTAACGCACGTTAAAAAAGATCTCGTGTGAATGATGGCTTAGGTATGTTTAGTCAGATAGGTACAACACTTTATTGTAATGTAGTAAATTCTTTAGTGTATGGACAATATCTAGCAAATAACTTTATATATCTATATAATAATATTGCATAATTCATTAAATAGAGATGCATGGATGTACCGAGAGATTCGTAAACTTTACGAATAACCTTTGTAGATTCTATCTCCTGATGATGCTTTGGTGTTGAAGCGAAACGTGCGTTGAGGCACATCGGAAAGTCAGTGTAGTGCTGTGCTTTAGGGTTCCGTATCTGATACGCTATAAACGTATTTGTTAAATAACTTCAAAAGTTGTTGTCCGATTTTGTTCAAAATATTTTTTGTAATGAGTTCTTAGCACGTTCTATCAACATGGAAAATTTCAAGTCTCTACGTCTAATAGTTTGGAAATTCTAGGGGGGGGGCACCTTACGGGCAGACAGACGGACGGTACGGACTGAGCGAAATTATAAGGGTCCCTTGTAGTACTACGGAACCCTATCAAAATGCCTAGCCAAGTAAAAATAGGAACGGCAAACGAAACAATTTTCGGGACATCCGAAGTTCAACACTAAACTACAAGTGTTTCTTTCTTTTTTAACCAAATATAAATACCTTTTAGGTTATGCTTTATATCACATTTATCATCTTGCCTGCTAATTAACAGGCACGTAAACATATATCTACAGCTACAGATAAACAAAACTTTTTAATTAAAACCTCTTTTAGGCTACACGAATTAATAATTAACAAAGTGCACAAATTCGTAACAAGCATTGGAGATTATTTCTGGTAATGATCAAAATCGAAACATTGTCGATATATACGGTTAACCCACTCGTTAGCGAATTTATAAAACATACTTATGAAAGCTTTTACATGGAAACCATCATGTACGCTTTTGAATCGGTAAATGATTAAAATATTGCATTTCGATAGTACATTTTAATTTAATTAGTGGTAATTAGTAGTTAATTTAATAGCTAAACAAAATCGAGGAAGGCTATAGGCTTATATATCATCAGTGTTGGGGATCGGTGCCTTGACTGGGTTATATTGGCGGGGCAATAAAACACCGACCTTTTCTTGTCTTCACGGACTGTATTTACAAGCACAATTATACGATCTGGATCAGGTAGCGTCGTATGATAATGTGCCTTGCCGCAATTAGGCACGGCCTTAAGTACTAAAAGAAGGCCGACACTAGTATACGCCGTAAACCAGTAAACAATCCGTGTTTACGTGAGCGAGATAGCACTATCTTCGTCTAACTCCAGCAGAAGTTAGCTATCTCGCTCACTATGTACACTAGTGCCAGCCCCACTTATTTGAGTTGTCGACGTCCCCGATCCCCGATCAAAGACGTCGCTATGTCGCTCTTCATGCATCATCTGTCCGTAACAGTATATTTACATATGTATGTGTACTTGATCTTTAAAATAAAAAATATATAAAAAATTGTTTATTTCATCAACTAAATATTTATAAACTATTAACAGAAATTGGGACCATCTTGACAAGTTACTGATATCTCTACCAGCCTTGTCAAGTATAGGTATGCCACACTAGATGATCATTCAAATGCAGCTATGTCTGGCTCCGGCATTAGACATTGACGGCAAATGACATGACGCATAGACAATAGACTAAATATCTCTACAGGTAGATTCCTCGGTTTTAGGGTTCCTTAATTCTACATGGAACCCTTATTAGTTTCACTTTGTCCAACCTCAAAGATTTCCAAACTATAAAATGTAGTCTTGAATTTTTCCATCTTCACAAAACATGCTCTAAACTTATTCGGCAAACTATTTTGAGCGAGTTATTAACAAAAATTTCTCAGATTTATGAAAACATATTGAATTCTTTCTATCTAATAAATCAATACTTAATATATAAAGGTGTAGAGTTTCTTTGTTTGTTTGAACGCACTAATCTCCGGAACTCGTCCGATTTGAGAAATTTTTTCAATGGAAAAATCCAACTTAGCCATCACAAATGTAAAAATAAGCGAGACTTGGAAAAAAGTTCGAAAAAGGCTCTTCCTGAGGAGTCAACGTACGTTTATTCCAATCGATTTGGAACAGACTGTACTGATCAATCGAGATAAATGCTTCAGAGAATCGTTGATGAATATAATTGAGACTTTTAAGAAATGTATGACGCCATCTTGCGAGTAATTCGACAATTCGGTAATATTTATTTTTATTTGAACAAGATTTATGTTTATGGAATATGGCATGTCCATAAGATTGGTATTTTTTTTGCTAGTTTAAATGTTGTCATATTGTGTTTGTGTGTCATAAATAAAATAAAAAAAAAATAAAAAAAGAGAGATTTTGTCTAAGCAAAAGTAATTAGTTTTTATTTTAATAAAAAGTCATCTACACTCAAGACAAAATTAAAATAAAGAAAACAGTTCTATGTTCTCTTGAATAATTTATAAAAATAATTTCATGTTAAGTAGATCCAGCCATTAACAGCTACAAATGAATGAAACACCTAAAATATGTTTAAATATACTTACAAATTGGGCTATACAGAACACGAATGGCTTTTGCTTTACAAAATCTTTATGTAACGGTCGCGCGGCCCGTATTATCGGCAATTTAATGGGTCATAAAAGGCCGAATTTACGAGTGTTGCCCAGCGCCCGCTGCCTTGCGCTGCCCTCCGCACTATCTGTTCAACAATATATTACCATAGTATAGTACATAGTTCCATTTTTTTTTTTGTATCACGCTTAAATTCTTAGGTGTAAATTATTACTAGTACCCCTATTACTAGAACCCGTCATACATCCTTATTCCACGTTCCCCCTGCAACCACTAATTATGCCAAGAATTCTATAATTCCGCGACGTCTTCATACAGCCCTACCCTTATCATTATTCATGAAGCAGGAATACCATTACTAACGTTACGCTATTAGATTGTACATTTATACCCATAATGATTAAAGTTTTAGCCAGATGCCCTAGCACGAACATTTCAAACCGTTTGAGGCCAAGATTTGACTTTGAAAATATTCGTTTGTTGAAAATATTCGTAGTGTCAACACGGATTGCATTAGCATTGCTTAAAAGCGTGACACGATAAAGATTTTCCTTCTGTGGGTCTAGCACGAACATTTTCATACAGTCAACTCTTCGACTTCGAACGGTTTGAAATGTTCGTGCAAGGGCCTCCGATGAGGAACGTTTGAATAATAAGGACAAGTCCTAAAAACCCAGTTATAATGACGAAATATTATTCGATCACTGTTATTGATTATAATCAGTGATAAAATTATAATTATCTGTATATACATAGTGAACGTACATACCTAGCTGTACGTTTATGTTATTGTTCTCATAGAACAGATTGCAATCGTACTCTTCTGTCTTGTTATTTCCTATTGATCCATCTGAGGCACACGTAATTTTACAGAAACATCGAGATAGTGATAAATATAAAGGATTAGGGAAAATGATGAAAAATAATACGCAATCAGTTGCATTTCCGAATTTTAACGTGTTGTTATCCTGATTTAGGAAGCCGTTATATACCAATTAGCAAAATGACAACCGCTAATGATGACAGTGTGGCAATATTTCGTTCGGTTTCTGGTAGTATATAGTTTACTTCGAATATTCACGTCGAAACCCGATCAAACTAGACGAACCTTTAATTAACGGTATGCTTTATTGGTGGAATACATTTCGGTTACTGGCATATGTCAGATCACCCTTCTCAGTGTCGTAATGTGGGACAGCCCCTACCATTGTAATGAAATAGGACAGCATAATATTGATATAACTTTGATATTTTACAAAGAATGATATTATAGTTTACATGTATGAATTGGAAATTACTTCTAATTCTTTGAATACTGCAAATATTTTAAAGTATTTTCGTTATCAGTGGAACAGAAGTTGAAGAAACATACTCTAGAGTATATTTAATTTAATTCTTGATTTATGGGTCTTTTCTCTGCCTACTAGGCATTAATTATATTTCATTAATTCATACTATATTAAATATCTGCGGTAGGGGTAAATGCCATAGTTGGATGTGTCATTGCGTTCACTTTGAAAATTAAAATTTTAATTCTTCGTAGTGTTCCACGCATAAGTATAAGTGGAATTTACTCTTTTCAGAATGACTATTTTTTTAAATGCTTCCCCTCAGCCGTTCTAACTCCCCCCACTCCTCCGGCCATTAGGCCCCCGCAGTAATTTTTAAACGAGGCTTTATTCTTATCCTATTGGCTCTCCCTCCCCTTTGAGACTGTTGTTGTGTAAGCGCATATTATTATAATTTTCTGTTTTAAACAAAGATATGACATAATGCCTAAAAGGACTTTGTAGGATTTGAACTTTTATAATATAAATTTAGACAAATATGTTAATTGGGAATATAGCTCGGTGGTAGAGCAATCGACTGCAGATCGATAGGTCCCTGGTTCAAATCCGGGTGTTCCCTAGATTTATATTTTTTTTATTCAGGTTTAATATCTGCTTTATTGTCCGTCTGCGCTCCACCAATAATTGTAATCGATAAATTTTATTATTAATAATTTATTTTGCTATCGAATCCACAATTTAATTTGTAAGAATAATTTTTTTTTCAATATTGATGTATTTATAAGCTTATTGGAATATCTATTACCTATACTAATATATAAAGCTGAAGAGTTTGTTTGTTTGTTTACTAGAAGGCGCTAATCTCAATAACTACTGATCCGATTTGAAAAATTCCTTCAGTGTCAGTTAGCCCATTTATCGAGAAAGACTATAGACTATAATAAATCAAGACGCTAAATGTTTTAACCTAATTTTACGCGGAAGAAGTCGCGGGCACAACTAGTATTACATAATCGCCATTTTAATAAGTAGTACAACAACTGTCTAATAATCCTCGCAGGTACAATTATAAGCAACGTTTATTAAAATTTTCATTAATAATTCCGAATTGCCTAAGAAACTATAAAATGTTTATTATATTCAACAAACTTCACGGTAAAGAGGATGAACCACATAATTCTCGAGTGTGAACACGAAGCGGCAAGTGTTTAGTGAGTTAATATTTACATTAAGAAACGCTAAAAGCAAACAGATGTAGGGAGTGCTTAACCATGTTTAAGCGGTAAATTTCTGACGATGTCTAGTGTCGTACATTCGTAGTTACAGCACCATAAAAGATCTATAAACAGGATATTTAAATGTGCTTAAATCCGTGAATAAATTAGGAGAGAATATCTATGCACTGTTACCAAACCATACCGATGCATCATCTTGCGCTATATTGACGGCAGGCCCGTTGGCGCAGTTGGCAGTGACCCTGCCTTCTGCTCCGGGGGTCGTGGATTCGATTCCCACCTCGAGTCTGGGTGTTATTATCCATATGTATGTATTTATATATTTCTAAAAAAAAAATATTTGTGTATAACAGGCGACTGTTATTTATAACACTATAATCCTGTATATCATAGTATTTCTTATTGTATATATATATATATATATATATATATGCTGAGAAGTGTGACAAACAAAAAACCGGGCAAGTGCGAGTCAGACTCGCGCACTCAGGGTTCCGTACCGTCAAAATTTTCTTTTAATTTGACAAAGTCACTATAATATTTTTTTTTTACAAAATCTCGGATTTTACAATTTTTCCTTCAAGATATACTTTCTTGTCAAATTTCCTGATTCTAGGTCAACGGGAACTTCCCAATAGGTTTTGGTTCCTTTTACAAATGAATAGAATAAGTGACATAAACAGCCATATCTTTTCATGATTGATTTTTTCACACTTTTTACGGATCAACTTTAAAGTCCTTCGCGTTCTTGAGAAAAAGGGACAGCCAGACAGATAGACAACGGTGATCTATAAGAGGTTAACTTTTCCTTTGGAGATACGAAACCCTAAAAAACTGGATCTTTTGTCTGACCTTAAATCGTGCAAGACAACGTTTGCCGTGGCCGCTAGTATTGACATAAACCTTAACTTCTTTTCGTTTCAATGGCAAACTATATTTTGGCTGTAAGGGCCTATATTTTCAAAGGTCAAAAAGTAGCGACATCAATTGCTCGACCTGAGGCGGCCATAAAGTCCTCCCGCGTGCAGGTATTGAGACACGTAGGACATGATGTGAGGATAGTCATTGTTTGAACTTCACCGCAAAGGCATTGCATATCGGTACCGTCCGTAAATCTCCATCTGAACATGTTCTCCGTACTTCGGCCAACTTGAGTCCGAAGTAGTAAAAACCTCAACTAAGAATTAATACAAAATAAGTTACATTCGTATTTATAATGTCAGAGTTAGCTATAAATATTGACACCGCCCCAAAATGGCTGTTTGTATTGGGCGTTGTTTTTCTGTTTTTAACTTCCAACGACGCCGACTCGCTCGCGTAAACAAAATAATTAATCTATCGAAAGGGAATTCGCGAAAATAAAAGTTTGCGTAACTTATATTTCGAATTTTGCACCATGGGTAATGATTCGGATGGATAAACGTTTTTAAAATGCAAGCTATTACTTGAATTTGTTCATTATCCGTGTTATGCACAGCGTTAACCACAGATTGTTATTTTGTATCACAAAAGACTATTAAAATACTCATTGATAAATGTGTGTATTAATATGCAAAAATATTATTCCCGGTGGCCTAGACTCGTCATTAAAGGACGGCAATGCGTCTGCTTGCCTCCTGGTCGTGCAGATGTCTGTGGGAGACAGTAGGCACTTAGCTGCCTGCTCGTTTGCCCATAGTATAACGCTCTGCGTATACAGTACAATAACGCATTCAGGATCCTTATGGGATTGCCCCGATTCTGTAGCGCGTCAAGGATGTTCGCCGAATTTCGTGTAGATTGCTTTTACGCTACTATGCGGAAACGGTGTACGTCCCTGGTACATAGGATTCGGGCAAGTTCTTGCAGGAGCCTAAAAGCGTTTGCCGATATGTTCAATTGTCAGTACTTGAACCACTGTTATATGGTTCATGTACTGGACAATAGGAATTTAATGTAAAATTTTATGTGTCTATAATTATTCATTCTTGTTGTTACTAACAATAGGCTAAGTTTCTTTTGATTACTAACACTATGATCCATGGAATTGAAATAAAAAGGTTTATTATTATTATTATAATACCCGTGACAAATCGTAATCTATCACGGTTTCCACTACTGCAACCTATCTATCACGACTGAACCGATTTGGACGCGACGTTCACTGGTATGTCAATTTACAAACAATAACATTGCATTAAGCTAAATAATTAGGGTTTTGCACAAAATAAAAACCCTCAAAATTTTACAAAATCACTGAATTCATGAGGACGAAGTCGCAGTATACAGCTAGTATTTAAGTAAGAATTTCGTTTCACGGTATATCTTCTTCTTCGTCCATTTTAATTACAGAGCATGTGGCTATGGGGCAAGTTAATATGACCGATTGCCGTATGACGTTATCAAAAAACAACTTAAAATATAGGACAATTTTTATCTCGATATTTAGCATAATATTATTCATTGCAGACTAAAGACTTAATACTAATCGTGTGTATTTGTAAAAGTAAACAAGCCAACGTATTTATACAAAGTATAGCAAGTTTTCTATTTATCTATTGTATATAAATATGTCTTTTTTTTATATCAACCGATTATATACTTTTATATGAAAACGTTTTCAAAACAGTTGGCAAAAATGAAAAATTTACCCAAATTTATTGAAACAATACGATGTTAAAAATACTGAAATGATGGCGCTGTACTTCAAATTTAGAGATTTTTACAACACATTTTCTATATCACAATTTATAGGAACACTATAAAAGTATTTAATAATTGTTTGCGGTAATAAATACGAGTAAGTATGTATGTTGATATACCTAGTTTGCCAACAAGAAACCCAGTAATTGCAAAGAAAACCAGTGTGAAATGAAAAGCACGGCAAATCTACACAGACTTTATAAAGCAGAAAAAAAATGTCCTAAACAATGATATAATCCTTCTAAGTTATAATAAAAAGGCTTTAAGTTTCGTCACAGTATCCCGCACGTGCTATTTACGCAGCGCACGCAGCGGAAGCTCTCAAATGGGAAAAAGAACCCCCGATTTTGAAACATTCCTCATTGGTGCTCCGCTCCTATTGGACTTAGCGTGATGATATATAAGAAAGAAAGAAAGAAAGAAAGAATTTTTCAAACCGGACCTTTATTTCCTGAGATTAGAGCGTTCAAACAAACAAACTCTTCAGCTTTATATCGTATATATAAAATTCTCGTGTCACAATGTTAGTTACCGTACTTCTCCGAAACGGCTCGAACGATTTTGATGACATTTTATATACGTATTCACTATGTCTGAGAATCGGCTACTATGTATTTTTCATACTCCTAAGTGATAAGGGTTGCCCACGCGGACGGAGTCGCGGAGCACAGCGAGTATTAGTATAGATTAAGTGTCCTGTTTATTTAGCAACTAGTTGCATTAACATATTACAACTGGCCCTTCGGTTTATATGTTACCAACAATGCAGGAAGCTACGAAGGTCTTTAAAAATGGACATCTCTTCCGCGGCGTAACATTTATGTATGCATTTAATTCTAAAGGGTGACCTTAATCAGCTTGAGGTCAACTTCGATTCCGCATTTATAGAACACAAATAAACTTTACCGTTGTCTTCAATGCTAACTTGATTGTAAGTATAAGTAGCGGTCAATGATATTAACGATACTTATGTGCATACGTACAGAGATAATATGCTACGTTCCCTGAAGGCCAAGCACGTAATTGTCGAACCGAAGTAAGTCGACGTGTCGACTTTACTTAGGATGAAACTTTTCATGCTAGACTCACAGCGGACTCTTCTTAGCGTCACGCGGGTTGTATCAGAAAGAAAGAAAGAATGAAAGAAACTTTATTCAGACATAAAAAATAACACTATATATCTGAAAATTTAGGTCTAGTTCATACACAGAAACAAAAAAGTAAAAAACACTAATTAACACTTGACAAGATATAGCGTTGCAATTTGTCTGAAAGGAATTAATATTGAGCTTAAATGGAAGTAAAAACTCTAAAGCTGATTTTCAGTAGCTCCCTTTAGACTGACGACAAAAACACATAACTTTTTTAACTAGAAAAATATTATTTTTTAACAAAATAATGTTCTCATGTGCAATTTCATTGAACCCAAATATAGTTCAAAATTGCCCATAGACTTATGACTTGAGTCACAAAAAATATTTTTTTGTTTCAGGACCGGTTAAGCCTTTTGTGCTCCACTGAACACTTCAAGGACGTCAACGAGTCGAATTATAATAAGAGTTGCTCACAACGTGTCCAGGCGAAAATTTTTCTGCGCGTTGAAATGCAATTTTTGTAGGACTACCAGGAGCCCTCGCAAAACGAAACGCGACGGCAATATATACGATAGCCATAACATCACTTGACGTCTTAGCATTGCCGCTACTTCTCGCCGATCTTATGTGAGAAAAAGTAACTGGTACCCGGACGCGATGGCCCATTTCGGCTGCAGACCAAAAAAACCTTCAATCCCGGCGCTACCTCTAATTATATAAATAGATAGGAGTAGAAGAAGGGGTGGAGTAAAAGAATATAAAGGTAGATAGAAAGGAGAAAAAGAATGGCAAAGGAAGGGATGATGTAAAAGATATAAAGGTAGATGGAAAGGAGAAAAAGAATGGCAAAGGAAGGGATGATGTAAAAGATATAAAGGTAGATGGAACGGAGAAAAAGAATGGCAAAGGAAGGGATGATTTAAAAGATATAAAGGTACATGGAAAGGAGAAAAAGGATGGCAAATGAAGGGATGATTTAAAAGATATAAAGGTACATGGAAAGGAGAAAAAGGATGGCAAATGAAGGGATGAAGTAAAGGATATAAAGGTAGATGGAAAGGAGAAAAAATATGGCAAAGGGAGGTGCCAGACTACATGATCATTGAAATGATCATTCAAATAAAACTGTCTGGAACAACCGTATGCTATATTAATTGGCAAATTTAATTTTTCTGTGAATAGAACAGTATATGCCGTTGTAAGCAAAAAAGATTGTGGATGAATTTCGATTAGCCGGCGAACCCTAGCAATATTAAATACCAGGATGATTTTTCTTATTAAATAAAAACAAAAGACTTAACAGAAAAGTATTTAAAGAAACAAAACAAAAACAATGATATAAAAGCAATGGGTGCGCGAGAACGAGTTGATCTTTTGACTCGCCATGACTTGAATATTCTGATGCTTGTCTTACTAATTAGCGACTAATCCATTGGTATTATAATAAAAAAAAAACAAATTTTACGCTCGCGTGATTCGTGGTTTTTATATGTACAAACCTAATTAAGCTGAGGCAAGCATTCTCGATAGGATTTTGAGATATAGGCTTGATGACCGGAATATGAAACAATGCTGCGGCCGGGTTATAGATTGGCGACCTTTTCTGGCATTGGTTTTCCATGTTTCGGAAGGCACGTAAAACAGTGGGACCCAGTTAATGTCACTTTGTGATATTACTCGTAAGGTTGTAAAAATCGTGGTGATTCCGAAGATGAGGTCAGATGGCAATCGATCTTTTTAACTCGCCCTACAGCCAAATCATTTACAATCTAAGCGAACCCTGTTATGTAACCGGGATAACGTTAGGAAGAAGATTAGTGTAGACTTGGGAATATGTAGGTAAAAATAACGTCAGAATGGTATTGTCTGCATAATATATTCAGTCTAGAATTGGTACGTATCCTCTACTTCTATTTCTAACTTCTGCTTCATTTTACCTACCCCCCACTTGGACTTCGGCACTGATAATTTTAAACCACATTTGTGATGATAGATTAGGTAGACCGTTACAAAATGTCGTGTCATACTTCGTCTGAGTACCGAAGTCCGCTAGTAATTATATACGTATTTATGTTAAAGACACTATGCCTTTCGACCATTGGCAAATAAATAAAATTAAACCATTAACGCCACCTACCGGTTCCAGTTTGGAATCTTAAAACGCATGGACTTACTCAAATATAGCTTCTAGTGTATATCCCGGACCAACACCAGGGTCCATTAAAATGGCAGAGGATGTGCGGCAAATGAGGGTTACCGACTACTATCTGACGTCATCTCCGGAATCTCCACAATCTCTACAATCTCACAAACACAGAGGCGGTTTTTGAAACTCAGTGTTAGAATTGATCACTCATCTATCTCCCAGTCGCGCTTAGAACTGCTTAACCTATCGATCGACTCAAATGCCGGCCTCTGATTAACCTAAGGCCTTTTACTTACTTAAATACATATATATTTATATCAAAATTGTTCCATTCTTTTAAAAGTTCAATGTGATGCACACATAGCAAATAACTGTATATACAGCGGTAAGTACGGTTTATATAACTGAGCTACTGTAAGTCATGACAACAAAGCAATCTCTGGAGTATTGTTCAAATGGCAATCGATTTTAGAGCACTCTGTAGATGACATTCTCAGTCATTGTTTCAATGTCTTCACGAGCTTTGAGTCGCTGGGGATTTTACAATATTTTACGTCATTGGTTGTTCATCAATTTTCTTTTAAGTATTATAGAGAGGAGTCAGCAAAGCTGAAATGCTCTAATGGACTCTAATGGAAGGAGTCGAATGAACCCGAAAAGGTGGACCAATATCGCGACACGTCCTGGATGCCTACCAATGGGCACCGACGACCCAGCAGGCCGAGGAAGAGGTGGCGCGACGGTTTGGATACCTTTGTGGGGAATTTATGGATGAGATTGGTCCAGGAAAGAGGAAGGTGGATCAAGATGGGGGAGATGTTGGCACTGGAGGTGAGGGCACGAAGAACTGTTTATTACAATAACAAAAGTCGTGGAAATTATAATAATGTAACCCAAAATATGATTTATACTACAAAACAATGCAAGTACCAAATTAGCATTCATATTTGAAAATGATGGATTTATAAAACGAGCTGATGCTCGCAGCACAGGATGTAATTTGGGTGACAGCTTACAATCCAATCCAGTAGATACCGGCATGCTAATCGTATTTCATGTGTAATTTTCAATCTGAGTTCAAAAGCTCTTTGCTCTGTGTCTCTCTCTACCGTTTTTTAAACCGGTATGAGCTATTCATAATAGTTTCGATTCTTCTCGTCGCTCGACTCTACCAAACCAGTGGTAGCTTTTAAAATATCTGACGATTCAAAGGAGCTTGTAATATTCTACTTGTATAAAATATCGTTTGAATTTGAATTCGAATTAGTGACAATATTAAAGAGATAAAATACAACGTATAATCCACAAACCAAAATTTAAATCAGCTGAATTGAAAACATCTTCGTCTTTTTTAAAGTCGTTAAAAAAAATACTGCATTCAAAGCAAAACGAAGTTGAAGTCCTCGATGGGATAACATATTAAAAAAAAACAAGGACCGCTCGTGAGGGCCGTGCCGAATAAAAAGTTACGAGCCCAAAATAGATTTTCTGATAATGAAATTATTAGTCTCAAACGAACTGGCCTTGGTTGAGAACGAAATGCCAAAGTTTGATTAACCGAATTCTTGTTACGTTTCTTTACATTTTTAACATATAACATTATTATAATTCACTTTAAGTATAAAAGTTTACATGCTGTGAATCCGCTTTACAATAGTGTCATTCAACCCTTACGCGATAATATAAGGCGCTATTTTTTTTTAATTTGTGCCTTTGCTGGGCAAAGGTCTTCCCCTCTTAAACCACATTTCACCCAACTAAGCGTCAGTATTTTTACTGCACTGTTTACTGTTAGTCCATAATATGCGCATCAATATAGACTAAGCAAACATTAAAAAGGAACTTAAATTAGTACCTGAAAAATAATATTATAATTAAATTTTAAATAATATATAACAAACTAAAAGAGACGTAAAAATAAATGAACAATATGAAAAACTAAATACAGTTAATTTCTTTGCTAATACATGTTCTGTATGAAGTTAATTTTAATGTGAATATATCTATTTCAGAGTTTCTTCTAGTTTGTTTCTTTTAGTATCGATATAAGTTGTAGCATATAGATTCATTTTATTACAAAAAACACCTCAGCGAATACGATGTTTTCGCATTTTATCACTCAAATATAAAAAGCGGCCGGCATCTTTATGTAAATTCGGTGCCCCCGGCGGTCTCAGTTTTGTTTGCGGTATCTTAATTCGATCAACACATGTTGTTCATAAAACCGTTATATTTGGGGAAAATATTTTTTCTAGTCATTGGCCGTAAACATGTTCGCGTAGGTTTTGTGAATACGAAAATAGATTTACGAATATTAAATTATCTATGCCACTATATATCGAAGGGAAATATAAAACTTAACATTTGCCTTTGAAGGTTTTACATGGCGTAGGGTTCTTTTGTCTAAACAAATAAGAATACATGCTCGTATCTCAGATGTTGTAATTGTAAACAGAATCATGGAATTGTTTTTTATTTGGCCGATTTTTGTTATTTAGTTATAATGTTAAAAACATATATATATTTTTTAGGGTTCCGTTAGTACTATAAGGAACCTTTATAATTTCGCTCTGTACGTCTGTCCGTCCGTCTGTCTGCCAGTAAGGTGGTTCCCCCCTAGCATTTCCAAACTATTAGACGTAGAGAATTGAAATTTTCCATGTTGATAGAACACGCTAAAAACTCATTAGGAAAATTATTTTGAACGAAATCGGATAACAACTTCTGAAGTTATTTCACAAATACGTTTATAGCGTATCAGATACGGAACCCTTCTATGCGTGTCTTGACACGCTCTCGGCCGTTTTTTATTATATTCTCTAAACAATTTTTTTTACCTACTTTCACGTTTAATGCAAAATGATCTCGATAAAATATAATCATAATTTTAATAATAAATTTTTTAATTTTTTTTTCCGTGGAGTGTGTCTAGGCTTGATGTATATCGATAAAGTGTTAAAAATTGTTAACAATACGTAGTTTAAAGTAATTCTATAACATATGTATCGTTATTAAGCATTATGACTTTGATTAAACAATTGAATTAAAATTAAAAATATAATCCCGCTGCGATGATTAGAATCTACGAAGTTATCTAAATGAAGACACAATAAACTTTGGGGATGAATTTAAACCGAAATTCAAAAAACGGCATGAAAAAACAATGCTCTGCCACGATTCTCATAGACGTGCCATAAGGTTCAATCAATCAATGTCCCTAAAAATAAAAGGTGGGCACTAACGCGACCCACGTAAACTTGGGTCGTAGGGAAAAAAGTTCTGTACATTTTTTGTGACCCGACCGCGGCGGATTCGTTCCAAACTATTAAAGTTTGGAAGTCTCTACTTCTATTTTAGTTTTAAATTAGACGCATGTCTTAAATGGTAACATATTTGAAATATCTACGTCATTGCAATGCGTGGATAGAAATGAAATGACGTTGTCTGTGTTAGCTTCTAGATGTTTTAAAGAAAATTAGGAATACATTTTATATAATCTAATACTTTCATTTTCCCACCCACTAAGCTTAAATTAAAAAGTTGTGTTAGGGGTGGGTGCAACAATAACCCAGTAGCATCGGGTTTAGAACCCTGTACTTTGTGTTTTTCAGTCCATCTCTTCCACCTTTGAGCTACGAGGCTCTAAGTTAGTTAGCTCTAGTTTATTTCGTAAATCAAATAATAATTTTAAGGGATATCTAACTAAAATTTTTGCTACAATTAAATCTATATATATACCCATT
This sequence comes from Charaxes varanes, assembly GCA_024363005.1. NCBI lineage: Eukaryota > Metazoa > Arthropoda > Insecta > Lepidoptera > Nymphalidae > Charaxes > Charaxes varanes. The sequence goes on from JANCMC010000685.1 coordinate 1,077,434, forward strand.
ATCTCATTTCCGCCCTCACGACCACCAATACCAATTCATCATACTGTTATCAACCGTGGTAGCACTGCTATTGCGATGTCACTAATTCCGTCATTGCGACCGGCCAATTATATTCGTCATGTTCATATGTTATGATTTTCATGGTGGCAATACTGATAGACATTTAACACAGATTACAATTAGGCCTTCAATGAAGTTTCGCCAATACATCTACTTTTATAATTTAGATTATAATCATAACTAACAGTATCCTATTTGGAAATTTCATTAAACACTAATACTCACACAAATATTATTCCGAAGAAAAAATGCAACTCTCGTTATTTATCTATGCATGTAAACGCGGTCGCTGGTGTAGAATAACACATTAAGGGCTAACACAACAAAAACTAAACACTATCACTTGACCTGACAGCATTGCCACCACTTCACGCCGATCTCATGTGAGAAAGAGGTACTGGTACCCGGACGCGCCTGCCCAATTCGGCTACAAGCATCGCGCTACCTCTAATTATCGTTTCCTTTTTATAGTAGGGAGACCGTCACGTTAAATTGCTAGTATTTCAGCTACTTTACCTTGAAAAAGGTCAAATTATATTTTTCGTAATCTTTAAGGGATTCCTTCACAATAAAAAAAATTGTTTTTATAATTTTGTGACTACCATCTTTTTCTTATTTGTTTTCATTTTATAAATTTGTGACCCTACCATCTGATTTCACGCTGAATTCATCAGATTATTAAAATGTTAACCCACTTCCTTGTAATTCACTAACGTAAGGGTCCTAAAGAAACCCCAATATTAACAATTATTGTTTGGTGAGAGTACATAACAGTGTGCAAGGATTCTCCGTATATAGGTGTGTACGATTTAAAATTTCTCGTACATCTGATTACCGAAAATTAATTATAAAATAAATTGTAATTAAACGACAACGTTCGTTAATTATTAATGTGGCATTTAATTATTAAAATAATATCATCTGAACAGATGTGCATGTAAATAATAATTCTTTTAATATCAGTCATTTAACTGCGTAATACATTTTGACTTACGAGGAGTTCGTGGCCTTATCAGTGGTCGGCATTTGAGTCGATCGCTAGGTTAAGTTGCTCTTGCCGCGACCGGGTGATGGATGAGTGACCCATTCTAGCACTGGTTTATATTTGATATCCGACCTCCTCTGTGTTTCGGAAGGCACGTAAAGCAGTGGGACCCGATTAATGTCACTTTGTGATATTAATCGTAATTGGAGGTAGCGTCACGCTTGTAGCCGAATTGGTCCGGCGCGTCCCACATGTACGCCAACAAGTCTTAAGATGGCAGGTAATTGGCAACAAGAAGTGATGCGAAACATCAAACCGCGCGAGAGCCTTCAGCGGTAACAGCGTTTAATCTCGCCCTCCCAACCTCACCCGTCTGTAGACTCACCAGGTTTATATATATTCGAAGACATTCCCATAATTTATACTTCAAGTGGAAACTTCTTTATAAGGCACGTTAGGTATCTTTTGCCAGTGAAGTGCTAGCTTTTTTTTAAATTTCATAACTTCTGTATTAAGTTTTATCAGTTTGTCTCTCTCTCTCTCTCTCTCTCTCTCTCTCTCTATTGTATCCGTTTGTCGTTGATTACGTCAATTAGAATGGTACTCTTATTTTTTGTCCATTTATTTTTTGGGTAACAGTTCTGTTAGAAACCTAGTTAAATAAATTAATTAATAAAACGTTTTGATCGTGCATGTCAATCGAATATATATAAAAAAATCTTAATGTTACAAAAAATCTTAACATTCGCACACCCTCCTATAAATCTATACTAATATGTAAAGCTGATGAGTTTGTTTGTTTACTTGAACGCATTAATCTCAGGAACTACTGGGCCGATTTGAAAAAATCTTTCAGTTTTAGATAGCCCATTTATCGAGGAACGCTATACCTTTTTTTTGGTTATACATCATCACGCTAAAATTTTACGCGGACGAAGTCGCGGGAAACAACTAGTAAATTATAATTGTGCCTAATTTCATACTCCTCGGTCTGCGCAATTTTCGTATGATGATACAGAAAGTTTTTGCTTCATGGTCACCCTGCTTTGCATGCTCAAATAGAGAGCTCCCGTTAATTGGAGCCCCGATACAATACGCTGGAACAAGGCGAATGAATATTACGAGCACAAACGTAATCGACTAAGACCCGATTTCGCATTAACCGCCGTCTGACGGCGAGCAGACTGTGCCTAATTGTTAGGTAAATAGTTATTTGGGTAGTGAACCCTTATAGTTTTTCTTGTCCGTCCGTCTGTCCGCCCTTGTCCAACTTCTACAATTCAATTCGTTCAATTATAAACGATAAACCTTTTTAATTCTGTGGTGAAGGGCACACCAAGGTGAGAGGTTTATCGGCGAGGAATGAAAGGTGGGAGCGAAGGTCGGTATGCTCAACCACCGCAAAGGAAGATCTTCGACTCCGGGCTTGTTGGAGTCCCCCGGAGCGGCCGCGCCTCGCCTACAGTAGTCCCAAGTTCAATGGTCAGACCTGAAATTTATTTATAACAATGTAAAATGTTTTATAAAAACCTAAAATCTCATGATCTCATCACGCGTGAACTGCTGGATAATTCTTTTTTTGTCGTGTCCGGAGAAGGTGCTTATGAAATAAAATTTAAGAGTATCATTAAGTTGCCTTATACCGGAGCCAGACATAGCTCAATGTTTTTGTAAATTTTTGTCCTTGAAGTCCACAAAGTACTACGAAACTTTGTACTCTTACACAAAGTCCCCCGCGACACTATATGATCATTGAAGTGATCATTCAAATGAAGCTATATCTGGCTCCTGCATTATATATTATATATGGGATATGATTCTATTGGTGGATGAGGAGGTCGTAGCTTCATTAGTGGCCGGCAACGCATCGGAACCTCTTATGTTGCAGATGTCTTTGGGCGTCAGGGACCACTTATCATCAGGCAGGCTTTCTGCTCGTTTGCTCCGGGCTGCTACTTTATAAGAAAAAAACCTCACTGAGTGATATAAGTTGTAAGCCCGCAGTCGGTAATCTTAACTCGCCCCTCAGCAACATCCTCTGCAAAGCGTCTTTAGTGCACTCTGTTACTAGGCCAAGATAAAAGTAGGTAGAATATAATTCTATTGGTTGGTATAATAATAGTAATTAATGTGTTAATAGAATCTGAATTAAAAGTTCTAAAAACGGGTCTTGAACAAGGATGGACACAAAAAGCCATGTCAGTCAATAACTAGGTCGATACTATCGTAGCGAGGACAGGAAATGTTACTGTTTCTACTATCAGCAGTTGTATAAGGACAGACAGTTGCCGCTGAGCATAATGGACTCTCGGACAAACTCCTCGCGTCATGAACACGCATTTATCAGCATTGTCCTAGTTGATAAAGGTATTGAATAAAGTCTAATGAATTGAAGACATTCCAATGAATGGAATACAGTCCAATGAATTGAATACAGTCCAAGGGTGTTTGAATACAAGAACCATGTTAGCAATCAGACGGTATTCTTCAACCGATATTGTGTTAAAGGTAACAGGAAGTGTTTAGAAATCAGTTGAAAAGACACGAGCTTCTATTGAAGAATAGGGATATGAAGATTGAAATATGAATCACATATTCGTAACAAAGCAACAGAACAGTTCGTAGTTTAATCAGTGGTCGGCATTTAAGGCAATCAGTAGGTTATGGGTTATTACCGCGGCCAGCTAATAGATAAGTACTCCATTCTTACACTTTTTTTTCAAATATCCGACCTCCTCGGTGTTTCAGAAGGCTCGTTAAAACGTAATCGTAAGTGGGTCCTGATAAATCATACTGAGTTATATTAGTTATGAGACAGCAGTCGGTCACCTTCAGTCGCCCCCAGCATTATGCAGCAACTTTATTTCATACGTGTAGTGTGTTTGTGGTACTGTGTGGTACGTGTGTTTGTGTGCATAGGTGTGTGTGTTTGTGTGCGTGCCTGCGTGCCTAAGTGCGTATGTGTGTGTGTGTGAGTGTTTGAAAAAAGGAAAATGTTTTTAGCTTCCAGTAGAATCAATGAGTATCTTTGATTCCCAATAGAAGGTTCCATCTTAGCTGCAAAACTTTGTTTATCCATAGCTGAGTAAACGCAGAATAGATCTGAAACCTTATAAAGTCTTATAAATTCCTTAGCTTTTAAAGAGATATATCGTATCTTATCACAAGTGACAAGTCGTACTGGTAAAAGCTGGGAAAAATCTTCAGAGACTCGGCGTAATTTTCTACGCGAAATGAGATATAAACTAGCCGATAAAAGCTAAACTTGTGCGCTTAGTTTGTATGATACTACGGGGGAGATAAAATCTCCTTTTCGTGAAGAATATATTAAAAAAATCTGGCTTTATTTTTTAACTAAACTATACCGTAAGACAATCTACTAAAGGAAATTCTTTGAAAAGAGAGAATGGATAATTTTGTGAACGAAATTATTTAAAAAGAGAAGATGTTCAAAGTGGAAAGTTTTAATTGGTGTTAGCAGAACTCTGTAACTCTCTCTCTTGGATTCCTGGATGACTCTGATTTGGAGTGTTTGTATGGTGCGGCTCCCCAGAAAATGGAGCATCTTTTATCGTGTCCTTCCTGCCTTGCCACCTGTACGCGGGAGGACCTGATGCGAGCCACAGAGGATGCTATTCGCGTGGCTGAGTTCTAGAACGAAACTGTCTGATCCTCCATCGACACGACAAGAAGAAGAAACAGAACTCTGTGATTTATGATTTCTTACAAACTCTACATCCATTATTTTAATTTATTTATAAAAGAAACTGTTACATTTGGTACAATTGATTTAAAACTAATTCCTGTGCTAGCTAAAAAAATATGATATAGGAAAAAGTGCATTCCACTAGATTGATATACAAACATATAAGTATGTACAACGTAACAATAAACAATACAAACATCTAGTATTTAAATAATAACAAATAACTTAAACAAAAGAGAATCACTATTTTTTTAACAACTGCGTTTGTTTGCTATTTTATTCACTATGTTATTTAAACGTGTTTATATCCATTGAAAAACTTTGTCTATTATAAACTATTATAATTAGATTATTATTTTATTAATTAGTATTAATTAGAGCATCAATAGCTCAACTGTATAAGGTAAGGACTAAAATCCGCAAGGTACCCGGTTCAAACTGAGTTTTGTGATTATCTCTGAATGTAAATTTATTGTTACCATCCAGATGTAGACATTTCGTTCGGAAAATAGCGTTTGTCTGCAAAGTGGTCCAGGAGTTTTGAAAATTGTAAATTAAAAAAAAACTGGTTGTAGAGTCAATGTCAAAATTGCGATTCTATACATATCAATAAAATCTAAACTATAAGAGCAATACAATTAAAACTTCATATGTTTAATAACTTCACTACTAGTATCATATACTCAGAATATTTTTTATCAGGTAAAATCCTGATAAAAAATAACCCAAGTTCTGTGGGTTCAAAATAACGTTGCAGCGATTCGAGAAAACGTAGTTAGGTAGTACCCTCGCGCTTCGCTTGCTCATCTATTCATCTATAATTAGTATAGTTTTGATATGAATTAATTTTATAGTACAGAAGTATGATGACCAAAACGCGTGTTGGAGTGAACTTTGCAGCGCTCGTACGTCTAAATTATTGACTTTACGAAAAAATGATAGATTCATAAATTGTAGGTAATTGTCTCTATTTTTGTTTAGTACTGTATTTAATATTTTGTTTTGTATTAAATAGTAAATGAGTCGGAAAGGACATATTGTCAGTAAACTTATTTTAGACTCATTTCCCAATATAGCTGCGTGAGGGGCAGACATACAAACATATGTATATTGATGGCAAATTTATAATTTGATAGAGCGCAACAAAATTTATAAAATTGCCGATTTTTATTAGTTTATATTACTCAGTAAGTCAATTAGTTAAATATAGTGCGCATAACCAAATACTTATATAAAATTTCTATTATGCAGAGTCGGGTATAAGTCCCATTCCACAAAAAATTTCGTTACGAATAATTTGCCGATTACAACACGACTTTGGACATTGCAATGAGTACCATCCAAGGTATGCGTTAAATTCAATATTTCTTTATTAATTATACTTTAAGTTATGTTCATTGTTATTTAGAGTGAATAATATTAGGTACATAAATTCGAACCGTCCACCAATTTGTGTGTCCTAAATTTTTGTAAGTAAATCGAGATATTGCTTTCTGTGTTGCTTTTAGACTTCCTCTATCTTACAATGCACATTGTGCTCCTATAAATCGGTAAGCAGTTGCAAAGTGGACTCAGCAACGAACTGTTTGAAAGCTGATAATGATGATGTGATAGTAGTACTTTTCCTTCAATATTCCTTTTTATCTTAACCTTAATTCAATATTATATGATTGACTTTTACTAACACTGTTACAGCCGCTCAGGTCTATACCGGTTTTCAGGGCTACTGAAAATCAGTAAGGAGTTTTTTTTTAAGAATATTAGGAATGGGTGTGACGATACTCCAACGGTGGTGGGATTTGAACCTGGTACCTTGGGGATTTCAGTCCATACCTTAAAGTTAATGGACATTCGCCAAGAAAGTATTTTTTGATATTGCCCGATTAAAGATTTATAAGGGCTCTCGCAATTTTTTACGGACGAAGTTGCAGAAAACAGTTTGTTTAGAATAAAATTTTTAGAAAGCTAATAACTCCCTTCGGGTCTTTCTGGGAGAAACTCCCAATTCAACTTCGACGCTATATGGACCCCAGATCGAAAACGACATGGAGGCAGACCAAGAATGAGATGGAGGAATGATTTGGATCGTTATAAGGGAGATTGGCAACGCATATTGGGTAGAGGCATTTGCCCTGCAGTGGGAAAAAATAGGCTCGAAATGGGTATGTTTGGATTTGAAAAACCTAAATTATAACAGCACGTGATAATAAAATCGCTCCTTCGTAACAAAACGCCATAACATGTTAAATAATAGATTAAAACTTACATAAGCCAGTGAAAACATAAGGCTTTATCTAATCGCGCACTTCAAGTGTGTGAACCGGCCGGTCTAGGTTATTCTTTGTGTCTCGAAAATTTTCCCATGGCTCTATCGCGGTAACCTCTAATGGCGCATTCGTACAGGGCTTTATAAATTTTATTTGTATTAATTAAAATTAAATAAACTTCATACTTAAATTAACGAATGGGCAGAAAAACGGACTCTATCTACAATTATTTTTATATCTAATAGATTTTTTTTATGTTACAAGGGGCAAACGAGCAGGCAGCAGGCAGCTTAGTGCCTGCTCATCAGGAGGCTAGCAGATGCGTTGCCGGCCATTAATGACTAATTCGGACCGGGAAGTTTCACAAACCGAACGAAACGCGACAACAATACCATCGATAGGAAGAAATAGTCTTTAAAATGGACATTGTCAGGAATGTACATGCGACGGCATCTTTTAACCATATTTTAGATTGCAAGTCAAGCTTTGAGGAATATATAATCTGTGTATCGATATCTCCCACGTAAATTGTTGTAACCCCAAATTCCCAACTTCACAGTAGAGCGTTACAAACATGTAAATTGAAAAAAAAATTGTCATTATGTAATACAGTTATATTTATTTGTTTACTTGTTACAAAATAACAGAAGGACAAGAGAACCACCAACCTCCGTACTAGTGAAAACTGCATTTCGGTAGACTGGTCTTCCTCATACAAAATTAGTCAACTAATTAATTTAGGTCATGCTGTAAGAACTTATAACATGATCTCTAACATCTCGAACCTACAGCCCTATTTGATCATTGGAGATTAGGAGAAAACTGAAAATAAACGCGCACTAATGTTTTATTGTAAGATCTAAATAGGTACATTTACAGAAAACATTTTCCCCCATAAATCTATATCGCTTTTATTCTATGTTAGATTTTGTAGAACATCTTCTGCTTAAGAGAAAATAGAATAAAGTGTTTCAAATCGGGGTTTGGACAGAGGAGTCCGTTCGGGTGTCGAGCTCAGACGTCGCTAAACTACTCGTATTGTCGCACCCGGTCCTGACGACAAACTTTACGCTAAGTGGAAGTAAATTAAATATTAAGCATACCATAAAAAATACGTCTTTATACCTTTATTGAAATAGTAATAAGAAAGAGGAGCAAAACTTAACATATTTCTGGCACGGCTAATACCGGATTAATTAGAATGGGATCTGCGAAAGGACACTGCGACGGTGCGTAAATTATTCGCAGACGTATCGATGTTTGAAACAAGGTGACTGAAATTCATACAGCTAATAAATATCGTTTGATGGTTATGCGTTGTATACATCACTTAGTCTTGATGCGTAAGTAATAGAGATAAATAAACAGGGAAATTTTAAAATATATTAGTGGAGGTCTGAGACGTGTAGAACGCTTCAGACACCCAGTCTCTTTGGTCATCTTCTGACACAGGTTCAGAAGTATCATCATAACGGTGGATCCAAGAACATCATCGTTTTCATCATGAGACTGAGACGGCATTGGTGCCCAATATCTATTACATAATGCGCCTTCCTTCCCTTATATCTTACAAAAGAGTAGTTTGTTTTACTATAAAGAAGGTCTCCTTCTTCTAAGAAGAGATCAAATTTTGAATTACTTTTTTATTAAAATAGGACCTGGAGTCGTCAGCCAGCCAGGTATGATGTGTGTGTCAGCCCGTTTGGACTTATTCTTGAATTCTTCGTACCTAATAGAGACCGAATGAAATGAAAAGCCAAAGGCAGAACGCTTTCCTTATCTGAAATATCTAATATTTCTTAATACTCAGGTGAATAGTTTCCCGTTCAGTTGTTTATTGTTCTATCTCTTGCCCCGTTACCTTGAGGATTGTGTGGTGTCGTCCTACTACATGCAAGTCCGAGAGAGATAAGATATTGAATAGGTTTATTTGATATAAAAGAAGTTGCTCTATCCAAATGTGAAATATAAAGGTGTTTCAAAGAGAAAAAGAAACTTCGTTTAGACAGTTAATTACAATATCTTCATACTCAAAAGCAAAGGTCTTTACACATAAAAGCAAAGGGAAAGGATTCGAAGATCTTCCTTTGCGGTGGTTGAGCATATCGACCTTCGCTTCCACCTTTCATTCCTCGCCGAAAGCCTCCCACCTTGGTGTGCCTTCCCCACATTGATAAAACATGCTAAAAATTACTAGGAAAATTATTTTGTGTAAAGCCTGACAACGTTTTTTGAAGTTATTCTACAAATACCCTTATCGCGTATCTAAGATACTAACCCTTCTATATCTAACACTAAGTACACTGTAAGAAGCCTTAAAATATAAAAAAATCGTTATATTGACTGTATTTCATTGTCAGGAAAGAGAATACAACAGGAAAGAGAAGTCAATCATATGCCGACAACTGTTAACGTCAACACGTAGACAGTGGGCAGAGTTATCTAATAGCTGAATGTGTTCTATGTCAGACTGTCAGTAGACGTTTGTATGGGAAATATCTACGCAGTTAATAGCTGTAGCTCTATGTAGGATATTTTCATAATATCATATTATCTTTACTCAATTTTCGTGAATTAAAAAAAGAAGTGTCTTATATGTAAAGCAGACTTTAGACACGTGTACAACGTTACTTTATTGAGGCGAGGAGACAGTAAATAGCGAAGGCAGTAGTCAATCACATGGCGACAACTGTTAACGTCAACACGTAGACAGTGGGCAGAGTTATCTAATAGCTGTACGTGTTCTATGTCATACTGTCAGTAGACGTTTTTATGGAAAATGTCTACGCAGCTAATAGTTGTAGCTCTATGTGACATATTTTCATAATATCATATTATCTTTACTCAATTTTTGTGAATTAAAAATAAAGTGTCTTACATGGAAAGCAGACTTTAGACACGTGTACAACGCTTCTTTATTGTGGCGAGGAGACAGTAAATAGCAAAGGCAGTAGTCAATCACATGGCGACAACAGTTAACGTCAGCACGTAGACAGTGGGCAGAGTTATGTAATAGCTGTACGTGTTCTATGTAAGACTGTCAGTAGACGTTTTTATGGGAAATGTCTACTCAGTATGAATTGATAGCTGTAACTCTATATAAGATTTTTTATAATTTATTAACACAATCTTATTGATTTTATTTAAATATAAATATCTTAAAGAAGATCTATATACGTATATAACGCTACTTTGTGGTTGCAAGAAATAAATAAATAATAATAAATATATACAAGACTATATGACACACGGATGTCTGTTCCTAAAGTAGACAACTTAATGGCTTTTCTTATAGGTAACAGCCGCCTGTTATACACACATATTTTTTATAAGAAATATATAAATACATACATATAGATAATACACCCTATAATTAAAATTGAACTATCTAATTGTATTTTCAAAATTATTTTTTCGTATTTGCATATGATTGTATAACAAAAACCGTCACGTCACCCATTACGAAATCTAGAAAATCACAAGACGTACAAATATAAAATTTGGTAAGGAGGTAAGTTATTGTAGTAGACATCTGCAAAGAACGCATTTTTCGATAGGGGTCTAAGGAGGTCTAAGGACTCTCGCATGTTTTATTTTACGCAGTCGAAGTCACGGAAAAAAGGTAATACAAATATAAACTCATAAAGAACGGGACAGGCCCTTTCTTTTATCGAAACTTGACAAAAATAATGAACAAAAATATATATCGATAAAACTGGGTCGGGGTTGAACCGAGCACTTTAATGTTTTAGTCTCGTTTACTATTGAGTTATCGATACTTAATAAACTTTCTGTTAAAAACAAAGTATTAAAATGATGACATTTAACGCCATCTTTTGATCCGTAATAATTAAGGTGGGTGACTAATGTAGGTTTACTGGTCCAGGATAGCCAAATCGAATTATCACCATTGTCCCAACACCCAAATTTTAATAGGACGTTCAAATAATAATTACAGGGGACCGTATTTATACAAGCACAGCAAAATACACACACCGGCCAATTTTGTATTTTCAATTCATCAGATTTTATGTTAGGATGCGCAAATTTGTCGGATCTGGTTTGCTCTGCTTTGAAATTTAATTTTTCTGATGAGAAGTCAAAGACTAAAGTAAATTAAGAATGTTATACGTTGATACCTTTTCAAGGCCACCTGATATTGATGCAACTTAGGACTATAATTCTCAATTCCCGATAGAAAATTCAGGGGCTCCGCCAAAAAAAGATGGGAAAATGTAGCGTTAAAGAATACAACAAAATACTGTCTACCCAAGACCCGCGTTAAAGACGACGACGTGGAAAGAAATAATTAAATCTATCGCCAGAAAGAGATGGAAATGGTATTTGTTAATAACTTATATTATTTGTTTATTTTATATTAATAGAGGAATAAATACAATTTTAAACCGACATAGTGGTGACAAATGAACAGTTAAATCTGCGCGTATCCCTAGCCGTCCTTACAAGTTCTCCACTAAAAATTTCTTTGCTTGCAGCGTCGTTCTTTCCAACTACCTACCATCTACTTCCGTAAAAATGTGGCTAAGGATTTTTATATTACAACAGGTAAACGCGGTTCACGTAAATTACTACCTTTAAAGACCAGTTTGGGCCTCCGGGACTTTCACAGATCGAACGATCTCTCGTTTCGTTTTTATGTTACAAGGCCCCCCCATGGACAATCTGTATAACAAGAAGGCTTGCAGATGGGTTCCGACATTTAAAGAAGAGTTTAAGGCACCGGGAACTCTTACAAACCGAACGAAACCCCACAACAATACTATCATTTGACGTGACAGCTTTGCCGTCACTTCACGCCGACTTTATGTGAGAAAGAGGTACTGGTAAACGGACGTGCCCGCCCAATTTGGCTGCAGACCAAAAGGACTGCAAGCGAGGCGCTACTTCTTATTAGACAAATAATAATAATTAATAAATATATTATATTAATTAGATAAATAGATAAAAGTAAAGGAAAGGGTGATGTAAAAAGTTATACAGGTAGATGGAGAGGAGACAATGGATGCTGATACTACAATTATTATCTATGATTGTCCAAATGCAGACTGAAAACTGCAACACATTCGTAATCCAATAAAAGATTTGCATAATACATGTATACTATCTACAATAGTAATCCTGTAATAAATACTATAGTGCATGATATTCTAAAAATACTTTTTATTCTTCTATTATCAATGTTCTATTATAGAAGTTCTATAGGATGTAGATGTGTTTGCATTTAACGCTTTCCCTTTTTTAACATCCTCTAATCTTTTTCCATAAGTTTCTGACGTCATAACATCATATAAATCGATGAACGCCGGTTGTACACACGAAAAGCATGACTCATTGTCACGTTCCGCCAGAGCCGAACGTGCAAGCGAGAGCGCGGAACAAGCTGTAGAGGGCCATGATTAGCCTAAGCATTCACCATTATCACCTATAATTATCATTCTTAAAACCCACCGAATAAATTAAATCGATTTTGGAGACAATATTTTTTATCTAGATAAAATTCCCCTACTATTTTTTCTAAACAAATTTCAATTCCTATTTTTAGACTTTAAATTATATATTTAGACTAGTTTGTCTATATATGACACCCAGGTTGATACCTTGTGTGGTGTCTGCGGCATCCGCCCCATTGGCTGAGTCCTCGCAGTGCGGCGGAGCTTGCTGCGAGTGTCGCGCGTCCGCAGTCGGGTTGTTGCAATCCACCACGCGGGCACGACACGACACCGCCGGGAGGGCCACCGATGCGGCTGGCGGGATGTTGGCCTCCATCACCTATGACATTACATCAGACCCAATGATAACCATAATAAATCTAGTGATGACCACATTCTGCCCAGTGATGGACATTACTCAACCCAGCAATAACCACATTCAGCCCAGTGATGGCCACTACTCAACCTAGCTATGACCACATTCAGCCCAGTGATGGCCACTACTCAACATAGCGACAACTAATATATAAAATAACTGCATTTTTATTTATTGGAATCATTAGAATACTTGTCAATTCTATAATTTTACTGGCAAATTAGTTTGTTGTGTAACGTTAAGATGATGACACATAAAATAACCTTTTTTTTTTGTATGTTTACCTTTTGTCTCAAGAGAAAATTAATAGAATTAATATGGTGAAATTATAGCTTCATGTCTTTAAGATAAGTGTTTATAGGTATTTTCTAGATGAGCACGCCATATCTTAGACTGTTTTGGCTTATTCTTATTTCCCACCACGATAACATAAAAAATATCTACTATATAAAATTCTCGTGTCACAATGTTTGTTACCAAACTCTTCAAAAGGGCTTGACCGATTCTTAAGAAAAATTTGTTCAATTAAACCTCTAAGTGATAAGGGTGGCTCACTCGGCCGAAGTCGCGGGGTACGGCTAGCATCCAAATACAGTCCATCTACCTCTTTGTTATCTACTTGTTTGTAAAATAAAGTCAGAAACAATATTGTATCCTTCCTTTACGTCTCAGAGGGTACCCGTATCCTCCGGGACATACATTAAAGCTGATTTAATTTGTATTTCCTATTAGGTGTGTTTGTGTGTATCTAATGCGTCGGTGTGTGCATTCACCTTCGTTAACGACGTGGGACCGGACCAACCACAAAAACGGAATGTTACTACAGATAATATATCTGTTCCATCTGTAGCTTGCTGTAACTCGCGACTCGGCACGCTTTGGGTGCAATACTTTTGTTAAATTTTCGGGATTTTAATTTTTCTGCGCTTAATTATTATTTTTTAAATAAATAAGAATATGATATAAGCCTTCTTAGAACATTATTGGTGATGTACATCTTTTAATGAAATGTGTGCGAACCGAAACTGAGCGATGTGTTTTAATTTAGAAGTATAACTTAAATGTAAAGAGATTTGGCATGATGCAATCTGTATTGTCCAGGCCGACATCCGAGGTAGTTATAAATTTGTTTGAATATATTTACAAGTGTGAAAAATGATATGTAGTGAATTTTGTTTGTCACATTTGTTAATTAATATAGATATATAACTCATGTACTTATATGTTATGCATGAAGTGTATGTTTTTTTGAATGAGTCTTTCATAATCATCATTTCATAATAGTAATGAATTTCAAATGTATGTATTTGGGACCCTTAAATAAATCAGACATAAAAAAAGTTTTCAGACAGTGAAAGTCCTATTAAAATCGGCCTACACGTTCCGTAGATGTTCCGTAATGAACAGACTTTATAAGTTAAATAATAGATCAACGGTGGAAAGGTTGGAATTAAATCTATAAGGACGCTGTTCAAACTTCAAATCGCTAAGTTGTTGTCGCACATATTACTGATACAAGCTTTTCGCTTATTATGAATAAATTGAGATCGTATTGATATGTTAATCTGTAACCAATAACAAAAAGAACAACGTAAACAAAATTTCAATGTTTTAGAACTTATATCGGAAAATCAATTAAGGAAAAGGAAAATTTTATTGGAAGAAAAGATTTTCCAAAGAATACAGACAATATCGCTAACGACTTCAAACAATAAAATGGTATTCTTACAAAATTGCTTCTTACAGACACATCGTGGTGTTAACAAACAGCTTTGAACCTTACTCATATATTGATAAGAAATAAATTGGAAGAAAGCGTTTCCAAACATGACCTTGCAGAGTAAAAACATGAAAAGCTCTTCTTAACGTTCACGGTTAAGCAAATACTGTAAACGAAAAAGCAATTTATGATATTGTGATCACCAAAATTTCTGTTAAAATAAGTATATTCGAAGGATAAATATTCTACTAGTAGGTATATTAATATATTATTCAATTGTTATTAAATAATTATGTTTATTTTTCTAACTTTTAATCGACTTTATAGAAAAAGAACGATAAGACTTCGAATTAAAACTTTTTTGTAAGTACGTTATAACATTGTTGTCTGCGGGCCTATAGGAGATGGATATTCCTGGAAATTAAATGTTCGATGGCTGAAACTGGTATGATGCAGTTGATATTTCAATTCCTATGATACTTTATGTCTTTTGTAAAAATTGAGCTGACGATCTATATTTGTATCTGAGGGTCTAGCACGAACATTCTCGATAGTTTTACTATTACGTTCGAAACCGAACATCAAAAGAAACATGAATGCTACCGTTTTAAACAACTTAGTTGCTATATATTACTAGGACGAAAAAAACCAGAACTCGCACCTGTCGAATCTTCGACATTACGGCCGTGTAATTCGTGTAAAATGGAAGCAAGAACCCTCATTTAAGGTTTCGATTTAAAAGTAAGTAAAACTATCGAGAATGTTCGTGCTAGACCCTAAGTCTTCTTATACGATGTTAGAAGTCTATTAAACCACGCTCTCGAAGAAGCGGGTATCAGCTAGTGAACAATATAGTCGAAGCGCTGGGTGGACTAGAGTATGTATAATATGAGACCCGCACACTGTGAATGGTTTTGAACTCAGATGTGCATGCAGATATTGAATCCGAATGTTGGCAGAAGCCAAGTTGATCCACTTCCATAAATATCAATAGAGTATACTGAAAACATGGTAAGATTTAGACTTTTCGGAGGTTTCCTTTAAGTCGTCACAATTTTATTTTTATCATGGAACTACAAATTAACGGTTTTGGGATTTTCCCCCCTTTCTTATATTAAAGACATTGTCCAAGTCCACCCAAAGTTTGCACTAATAGATAGAATAGAGTAATACGAGAAGGATTTACGTAAACCAGGTACGCGAAAGATTTATCAAGGGAGTTCTGTTGGGTAAATCCAAGCGGTGTAGCGGCAACTTATTCATTTGTTTGGGTTTATTTTTACAGAATTTTAGTTATACTTCCCTCTACGGGCCCCTTTACACTCCGTGTAAACGTTGAACAATTACTCGCGAACAAGAATTTATCGTCTAGTAAAAGTTTTGAAACCAGCGAATACGAAATATAGTCGTCATTTGGTAGTTTTACCTAGATAAGTTTTCGGGAAGATTTGAAAATTGGCAATTTTATAGAAATTGATATGCTCTTTCGAATTTTCAACCTTGCGACCTCGAGCTTCAGCCCCCGCGCCGCCATATTGGGAAAGTGTTGTCTTAAATCATTTTTGTTATGGAGATTAGATCTCAATGTACTAAAGTGTCCGTCGAAATCCGCATATAAGGGGGGCGCCACACTAGAAGAGGAGGAATTTTAAAGGTTATTGGTTATTTATTGGTCAATTCATTCTACACCAGCGGCGTTTCGGTGAAGCTTCGAACGATAATTTGCTGTTTACAAATGGCCACTTTTACAACTAGCTTCTCATAGAAGATAGTCGACCATATATTCTATTTTCCATAATTTTATCAAGACAATATCTCAATTGTGACGTATTTCCTGATGAAAACGGTTTTAAATAAAATGAAACAAAATACATTACAAGATCTACAATTTGTGTATCTACCTTTTTTTCCGTAAAGTAACCGCTATCTTTCGAACCAAAAGACTGGATTAATAATAATAATCTTATTTTAAACGAATGATATGCGCATTAAAGAATGATATCTATCTACGTTCTGTATGGATTCTATAGTGAGTGAACCGTTGGCTAGTTATATTATAAATGTATCTATCTATATATATAAAAATGAATCCCAATTTCCCTTGGTCGCGGCATCAAGCGTGAACGGCTGGACCGATTTCGCTAATTCATTTTTTGTCGTGTTTGTTATTGTCAAAAGAAGATTGCGAAGAAATGTTCTCACAGTTTTCTTAATATTTTCTTATAAAAATTAAGAAAAATTGCGAGGAAAGTTAGAAAATTTTAGTATACTTAACCACCATATTAAATTATTGCTAATGTAACCTGAACACTTTTCACAATTGAAAATAAGGCGTTTGACATAACATTGACAGAATGCATGCTCAAATATCGCAAGAGAATGTAATAAAAATGTATGTGCGCACATAATTTCTGTACGACTGCACCAAAGTTAATAATTATTTTTTTGTCGTGTTCATTATTGTTAGGACAAGGTTTCTATACTTAAAATGCCATTCTGTTTGTTACGTGTAAAGGTGGGAAAGGGACCGGGAATAATATTATAGGATAATACAATGTAATAAATAGTAAGTGACTCAATGTTCGGACAGGACGGCGTCTACCGGGTCCACTATTATATATACATAAGAAGTTATTTAATATCATAAATATGTATGATAATGCACGACGTGTCTGAGTGACGTTATTCTAAATTCAATATGACGATGAGATAAAGATGCAAGTGGTAGATTGTAATATGTCCTTACTACATATTTTCAATATTGTAATCGATTAAAAATGGCAACCGTTCCAATATGACGAGCTACATTCTCCGTCACTTGATATGGACATTCAATAAAAGGGTTTGACAGACGTTGATACGTCGAACGCCGGGGGGAAAAGATTCAATATGGCGGGTTGTTCGAAATCCTTTTTAAATATTACTTTTTATTTTTTTATTTTTGCAGTTATAAAACTTCTATAGTAGTCATTCAAAGTCATTAAAGGTGTAGCCAAAAGTGACTTATCGCGGGGAGTGCTCCGAAGAATCGTTTGGACTATTATAACTGACTTCTCAAATGCTCCAAAGCATCTGCGAGCCCATAGTGTTGTATTAGTTATGGGCTTGTTCATGAGCATCGATCGTCAGATAAGAGGAACCATACAAAAAATACTATCATGTAAACAAATTAACTAAAAACAGAACTCACTTTATTCAGCTTGTAATTGAATTAAGTCAAATAATTAGAAAAGGTTTCACCTCAGCTCAAAAGACTCGACTCGACATAGACGGCTGAGGCACTTATAGTCTGTGAGGACAAGCAAAGAATTAATTAACAAATCGAAAGAGCCTTTTCAGGGATGTAATTGCATTTTTTATTTAAATATATGCTTGAATATCACTAGTCGTTTTTTCTTTTATGTCACTATGAGATTTTATTATATGAAAAATTTTTTAAATATTAATAATATTCGAATATAATCACGGCATCGGATTGGAAAAAAAAACATTCTGAATAGTTCGTTATGTAGGTGCCGTGTCATATAGCTTATCTTGATAAAAATTTTGAAATCTGGCTGTTTCAGTCGAACCACGAAAAGAACCAACATGAAAATCGTTGGCCGCTCGTTTAAAAATAGTTGAAATGAATTTTTTACAGTTTTGTATGTTAAGTATAAATAACCTAGCTCGAGCGACTCAATTCCAAGCAGTTTTATCTTTAGTATAGTCTTCGACTGTAAATAAGCCTTACAAATACGCTGTTAATATGTTGTTTAAATTAAACTAGAGACAGATTTGTTATTAATTTTGGCTGTTGGTGCTCGTGAATGGTGACCATGCTTTCCGCTCCAGCCGTGGGTTCGATTCCCACCTCGAGTCTGGGTACATTATATACATATAGATATATGTATTCATATATTTCTAAAAAAAATTGTGTATTTTGTGGCATCTGTTATTTATAACATAGGCATTAAGTGTCAATAGGCATTAAGTCTACCTTAGGAACAGACGTCCGTGTGCCATAGAGTCCGTATGTATTATTTATGGTCTTATTCATCATTCGACATCGTAAATGGGACACAAAATAAATTTACGTATTTTTTGTATCGACAATTGACATATATATTTACTAGCCGTACCGTACTTTGTCCGCGTAAAGTTAGGTATAAAAATAGATTGAATTATAGCGTGATGATATATGCCTATAGTCTGCCTCGATAAATGGGCTATCTAGCACCGAAAGAATTTTTCAAATCCGGCCAGTACTTCCTGAGATTAGCGCGCTCATAAAAACAAACTCTTCAGTTTTATGTATTAGTACAGATATAAGTATTCGTTAAAAAAGAAGTTTTAAACTCTAGTAAATAAAAGTGGATAATAATACCAGTCGCTTTTCCTTCTGTCGCTGTATATTCCAGTTAAAGCCAACGCAAGCCGGATTACCGTTATCAGTGAGTCCCGCATCTGGAACGAAAAATTTCAAATTCAAATGTCTACTGCAAATTGGGTTACATTGGGTGGATTGTAAAAAAAAAACTGCCAAATTTCGTTCACAGCGACCAAAAATCTTTTCTCTCCTCATTTAAATCTTTAATGATTAAGATCACATCGATTGTAGTTAAAAAAAGTTAAATTGATAATAGCTTTTCCTAGCTAGAAACTAACAAATACGCCACACATAACTGTATCAAATTTCATGTTTATAATTGTAGAATTTAGTTAGAGCAGACACACGGACGGATTGAGTGAAACTATAAGGGTTCCTTGTAGTACTACGGAACCCTAAAAAAGGGAACTGATGTATTTAAGAAATATATTTTAATTTTACTCATTTATAAATTTTTGACAACGGCTTAAATGAGAATAAATAACATCAGCAATAAAATAATATTTTGCTTTAAAAATAATTATATAGGCGTTTCAAAATTATTACATTAAGAATCAACACCTTAGAAACAGATTCGATAAAATAACATACCTATATTTATAAAGAGACCTAGATTGTCAAATTATGCACTGGCATGTAATAATGAGCCGCAATTGCTCCACGGAATAAGGTATGGACTGAAATCCGCAAGGTATCCGGTTCAAACCCCACCGCCGTTGGAGTATTGTCGCACCCCCTCGGCTTGGCAATAAAACTGAAGACTCATTTTTAGAGATCCGTATTGGAGAATTGGGGCATTTGCACGAGATCGAAATTGAGGTGGGGTCCGATAAATTATAGCAAATTTTAATGTAAATATAGACTCAGCTATCGCGTAGAAGATTTCTGTCTTAACATTTTAAGTTTGTATGACAAGAAATATATTAACTTAGCTACAAAACCTAACTTATACATGTGTATATGAGTATTTTCAGATATAAAGGAGTTCTAGCGTATCTCTAGCACCAATTAATACTAATAACTGTCATAGTTTTTAATGAAACATGTTAGAGTGCTTTCTACTTATCGCTGTGTTAGAATTTCATTCATTATGGTATCTCTTCCGACAATATGTACTGTTTAACGCGGTAGACTTTTACAATTTCTATAGTCATAACTAGAAATAATGTTAGGTAGCGTGCGTACAGTCTTAAAATGCATGGCCCTCCAAAGTATTCACCTCTACACGCAAGCTCATCGATATTATTGGTTTACAGTGCGTGGTTGAGTTTGAGTTTACAATACGCTGCACTCACACCAGCAAGCGTTTCAAGTAATTAGTGGAGGGGCGTGCATTTTTAGGCTGAAACATCTGTATAAACATCAGGTTTAATGAAATACTTACCTTTATTAACTCAACATGTCTTTATAGAAAATCTAAACCAGGACTATATTTTTATCCAATTGCTTAAGAATAAAAAAATGGCCAAGGGCGTCTCAAGACACGCTTATATAGAAGGGTTCCGTATTTGATACGTGATAAACGTATCGATCAATAACTTCAAAAGTTGTTGTCCCTTTTCGTTCAAAATAATTTTACCAATGTGTGGACCCCAGATACCTATGAATAAAGATTATTATTATTTATTAATCAAAAGTGCGGAACACCGTCTCAGTTATACGAAATCGATCCGTTCGAACTAGCGCCTCATATCGGTCTTATGATAACACGGTTTTGATAAAAGAAAGGCGAAAAGTAATGATAATACGGGAAATTATGAATATGAAAGAAGTAATTCGCTCTTATCATTTAATGACGACAGTGCAGTTAGGTTTTAAATTTTTAAGCGCCCTTGCTAAAAACGATCAAGCGATGATGTGATTTGTAATGTTAAATGTTAGTTGATACTACTAAATACATTATATTCGAGTCGGAGGAGTAGGAGGTCTTAGCTTATTCAGTGGCTGGCATTTGAGTCGATCGCTAGGTTAAGCAGTTTTTACCGCGCCCGGGTGATAGATGGGTGACCCATTCTAAAATTGGTATTTGAAATTTTTTTCCCTGTATTATGAGTTGGAGTAGTTCATATTTTTTATTTCGCATTATGTGACCCAGATATTCGAGTTTCCTTTTTTGTACAGTTCTAAGTATTTCTATGAAGTTTCCCATTCTCTGCAGTACGATCTTAATTATTTAATAAACAAAAAAGGTGTTTGTTTTTTTACTTACGTATACTTCAAAAAATGTGTCGTTCGAATAAATTGTTTGTCTGTCTATCTATTCCTTAGAACTACTACAAATATTAGTATTTGTAGTTACTTAAACAAAACAAACATTTTATTTATTTATAATCAGCCATCTGTGTCCCACTGCTGAGTTACGGCTTCTCTCAATCCCCTCCATATGTCGCGGTCCTCAGCCACTTCCCACCAGTGATTTATCGATGTCATCCCGCACTATTTTCCGTGATCTACCTCGTCACTTTATTGTATTATGTAAACGCCACTTTGTGATCCCATATATATGTGGAAATATTTAACGATTTACAATGTGTAATACGTATAACAGGCGCATACCTATAAAACAGGCATTAAGTTGTGGAAATATATAAATACATACATATAGATAATACACCCAGACGCGAGGCTGGAATCAACCCACGCATTCGAAACGGAAGGCAGGGTCGCTGCCCACTGCGCCAACGGGGCAGTCCAATATATTGACCATGTATATATTATACTAGCTGTGCCCGCAACTTCATCCGCGTAAAATTAGGTAATAAAATAGGTTTAACTGTAGCGTGATGATATATAGCCTATAGCCTTTCTCGATAAATGATCTATCTAACACTGAAAGAAATTTTCCTATCGGACCCGTTGATCCTTAGATTAGCGCATTCAAGTAAACAAACAAACTCTTCAGCTTTATATATAGAATATAGATAAAGGTAATTCTTAATTATACACTACTTTTCAAATACTGCCACTCCTGACACACACATTCAAAATTCTTTTTTTTTGGCTTGCAGCTATCGCTACGCATTTTGGCTGAGTGCCAAAACTGTAAGCCGCTTGCGACTTTATTAGGCAACTTCTCGACCCAAATAAGCCAGGATCCTTGCCAGATTTCCACCACGCTTTCAACACACAGCGCTGTCATCGCCTAAGTCCAATTAACGCATTCATATTTTAACTAGCAACCAATTTATCATTGCTTTATATAATCATAGCACCAGATTTTTTAACGTTACAAGGAGCAAACGAGCAAGTAGAAGGCAGCTAAGTGCCTACTGACGCCCTTGGACATCTGCACGACCAGGTGGCAAGCAGATGGTAAATATTTTTCCTTCCGGTTGGGCCAGTAGTTCCGGAGATTAGCGCGTTCAAGCAAACAAACAAACAAACTCTTCAGCTTTATATACCCTATCTTTATATCCTTCTACTCCATCCCTTTCCCTCTTCTAATTAAAGGTAGTGCTATGCTTGTAGCTGAATTGGGCCGGCGCGTCCGGATGCAAGTACCTCTTTAAGTCGCCAGTTCTTCTTTATAACGTAGGTCAAACAGGCCGCTCCTTTATAACACGTTTTAAAAAAACATGTGGCCGCGTTCAAAAATAATAACCCTGAAAAGTCACATTTTGCGAAACATATGTTAGACATAATTATAATATGACCAGTGACCATTCCTTTGAAATCCTACACGGTTGTGATAAAAGTATCCGACTCTTGGAATAATTGGAAATGGTTTAACATAACAATGCCGCTATCGGCTTGTTAAATGATCAAATTAACGTTTCGGGCTCGCCATTGCTTAGAATGTTTGAAGGTAGCGCTAATGTGGTGGGGGTGCCTGAGGTATAAATTGTTTGCTGAGTTTTTCACTAATCACTTTACAAATAAGTTTTGTAGAGTCTATCTCCTGATAATGCTCTGGTTGAAATTTAAAGAAACGCATTCGTTTTTGGTAAGAACGACTATGACAGAGTTAAATAAATTACCATACTATATTAATGAAATTTACGAACAGTGCCAAGTTAAACTTAAGTTAAGGAAGTATTGTATCTTTCATCTTTTAAGTTATGTGTCATGGGGAGCGTTCGGACTTACCTGCAGCCGAATTTTACCATCGGATATCGCGTCGGAACTCGTTATAGTTGTCGATGAGGTTGCATCACCTCGACGACCAAAGGTCCACAACTATAAGGTATTCTAGGTATTCCTTGCCTCGTATAATTTCTTTGATATGAGTTAAGCCAGCTTCGATTTATCTGAACCCATACAACTAAGGGACCTTCAAGAAAAGTGCATGTTTATTCCTTGAAGGTTAGCAAAACATCTACCGATACTTACTCAAAAGAAGACCTTCTCAAACGGGACTTAAGTCAGTGGTCTATTTCCATTAAGTTACATGCCTTGTAAGTCTAATAATGATGATGTTTTTACTTCATCGTCACTTCAAGACATGATGATGATAAATGAAGTGAATATCCCTCTATCAGCAAATTCACTTAGCATATACCAAAAGTATATCTTGAGGAGGTCATGGCCTAATCAGTGGTCGGCATTTGTGTCGATCGTTAAGTTGCTCTGGGCTCGACCGCGTGATAGATGGGTGACCCATTCTAGCACTGGTTTATATTTGATATCCGACCTGAAGAACAAAGAATCGTAACGCTTCATACATAAGCATCTACATAGTCAAAGGCAAAATCGTTTATTTATATAGACTTCTTTATAAGCACTTATGAACGTTATATGTATAATATAAATATTTTTTAATCATTTAACAATTTGGTGATAAAATTTACGACTTAAAAGCTAAGTTTACAAGGGCATATTATAAGAAAGTCGTGCTAGTTATATTATTTATAACTAAATAACAGTTGAATTTATTTGGCTGAAACCTGGTGGGGAAGTAGCTTAGAACGGGACATAGGATAAAGACATTGAAAAATAAATTATCAGCCAAACTATCAGGAATCCGAATGGAAGGGAATATGCGCGTTATAATACGCGACGAGAGCGTTACGAAACATGTGATTGGGCGAAATTATACATATATAAACGTATACAGGGAGCTTAAGAAGATTTTTTGCAGTTGTATGATCTAAAGTAGGAATGTTACGAAAGCGTTATAAGGAAACCGAATTCGAAACCGAAATTTTAAATATGGTTTATCGGAACTAGAATCGGAATTGGAACCGAAAAATAACGTCACATACATTATTTATTAGTATATTCTTGTTATCAATATAAAAGTTTTTACCTGGGGATTAAAAACAATCAAATTTAAAATCTTATAGATTATAGTAAATTGAATCAAATGGAGTGACTCTAAAAGTAATGTTTAATAAACGAAAGCATTGCAGCATTTCTATCTATTTTTTAAAAGCCAACTTCGACCAACCAGTGTCCATTATCATCGACATGCAGGACCAAGGAACGCCGATATATGTAACTTCCGATTAAATTTATCGGAATGGAAATCGGAACCGAATGTGAAATCAATCGGAAGTTCCGAAAATTCGGAATCGGAATCGAAGCTCTGTTATATCGCTAGTCTAAAGCACAATCGTTTTTCTAGAAGGACCCAACCTTATTAATATTGTATATTTCGTTTATTTAAAGAATTTTAATATTGTTAAAGAATAAACGGTTTCAAAAATCATATAACGAATGAAATTTGTTCAGGTGTCTCCAACATCATCAAGAATCTGACACCAGAGCGATTGGCGTCCGTTGTTGAGGAGAACTACATGCGTCGTGAAGTGATCGTCCAAATACCAAAGTTCACTGTTGAGAGAAGTTTGCCTCTGAGATCGGTAAGAGTACATCACATACAGGCATGAAATGTCCATCTTAGGATGATTCCCTCTCGAGGAGGTCGTGGCCTAATCAGTGGTCGGCATTTGAGTCGATCGCTAAGTTAAGTTGCTCTGGCTGCGACCGGGTCATTAATATATATATTTATTATATAGATAGTAAATGATTATAAAAGATTTATATATTACTATTATTGGCATATTAATGCCTTCATCACCTTGATGTCCACAACCGTGCGATTCTCTAGGAAGTTCTTACCTCGCACAATTCCTTTGTGGAATCAGTTGCCAGCTTCGGTATTTCCAATCGGATACGATTACGAAAAGAACATACTCATTTCTCAAAGGCCGGCAACGCATCTGCGGTCTCTCTGGTTTTGCAGGTGTCCATGGACCTCGGTAGTCAATTGCTCGTTTGTCCTTTGTTATATTAAAAAAATACCTTCCATCACCACACCTGGCAAAGAATTCTGCCCATCGCCACTTGAGTTTCGTAACACGGTCTCCCATGTCCTTAACACAGGTAAATTTTCAACCTAACTACGATGATCAGTCAATATATTTCAATTTTTACTCTAAAACTCTTTTAAAATTAAATATAAGAAGACGAGACGCCGCGAGGGTCTCCACCCTTATGTAGTTTATTTTCCACCAACTCGCACGAAGCGCTTTGACTCTTCCTTTCTCATGCTAACTGCTAAGGTGTGGAATGTTCTTCCTGCGTCAGTGTTTCCTGACGAACATAATTTCAATACCTTCAAAGAAAGAGTGAATAGGCATATTCTTGGTAAGCGCGCTACATCCTAGACTGCATCATTCCTTCTCGCCAGGTGTGATTACAGTCAATCGCTTACCTTACGTACATAAAAAAAAATTATAAGGCAAACTAAAGTCGTGTGAAAACATTTTTTTGATACAAAAATTAATTTATTTCTTTCTAACTGCGAGATGTACGACAATAATTCAGAAGTATTGGGAATTAGTTAATAAGTGCCTTACGGATTTACACACCCATTCTAACGTTGAGCAATTGAGATTCTATTGGTATTACTTATTGAAGCTATATCGCTGTCTACGAAAAAAAAAAGGACTTTAACCTTGTTTTGCACGAGGCGGATTAAAAGATATCATATCTTGGTACAAATTCTGACAGTATTAACTAGCTCGAGCGTAACATGTTTGTGATATATAAACAAACAGTGCCTCACCGTTCTGGGATTATATGGGTTGAGTTTGATTGACACGCCTGCGGTAATCTCATTTAATTTGACAAACAAACAATTATTGCGCTCCGTGAATGTAATACGAAACGCTTACGTTATAAACATATTTATTTGTATACTAGCAGACTCGGTAGACGCAGTCGTGCCCGATTTACGGTCACTACGTGTGACCGTAAATGGGACTGTAACCGTAAATGCGACCGATGTGTATGTTCCCAGTGAACGCCTTACAAAGTCAACCGATATTCATGAAACTTGACATTTATGTGTAATTTAGTCCAACATGAAAGATATGATAGTTTTTATTTTGATTAATGGCCTCATTAATTTATAAGTATCAATAACTATCAATATTGTTACGATAAAGGTAATGTGCTCAATGCCGAAGACTACAAAGTACTACAAAACTTTGCGCAGCTACACAAAGTCATCGGCCACGCTACATGATCATTGAAATGATCATTCAAATGAAGCTACGTCTAGCTCCGGCATAATACAAATAAATCGACGTACATTGGTGGTTTCATATGTGCGCGAACTGGCATGTACAATGTTTCAGGGTTTAAAAATAATTATCTTTCAAATTAAGAATAGAATTTGTAATGGTCTTTTGTTTCTTTCAATGCTCTATAGGATAGGATTCGGATGTATAAAAATGTATGAATTTCAGATAAATTAAATATTTTTTCTTCTTGAAGACGTTTTCAATTCAGCAGGAATAAGTAAATGATGGCTATCGTCTTCAAAATCCTTTTTAAATCTCTCAGGAATAGCAACGCGTGGTTTGGTAGTATTAAACTAAAATTTAGTAAAAGCAAGGGAGTAACCTGAGTGATATTAGTCGTGGGGTTGTAGAGATCGTGAGGGTTCCAAGGATGATGTCAGTAGGCAATCGGTCATCTTAACTCGCTTAAGAACATGTAAGATGATGATTGATCGAAGCAAATAAGTTCGCGTAAATCCAAAAAAAATTAAAATTATTTTTTTGCATAAATGGTCAAATAACGGACACCGCCAATAAAAAAAAAACCTTGTTACGCGCATATATCCGACTGGGATATCCACGACAACTGATTATCAAGTCTCCGCTTGATAATTGACTTAGTTTTAATTAACTTTAACTAATAGGCTTACAAATTAATGGAGCGGAGGCCAAATGAAATCTTGAAACCTAACAACACATAGCATGTGAAGGTATTAACCAAATATGATGCTTGGAAAACGTGTAGCGTTTGCCGATTGGTAAGGTTACATCATTATCATCATCGCCATCATCATCATCACCATCATCACCATCATCGCCATCATCGCCATCATCACCATCATCACCATCATCACCATCATCACCATCATCGTTATCATCATGATAGCAGCCACTAAGAATTCACTGCAAGATGTAGGCCTCTTATAAGGGCGCGCCATTCGGACCGATCTTCCGTAACTATCTTTCACATTTCCCCAACTCCTGACCTTTTATGCACCCATTTTTAGAAGTACTCCTACACGTGTGTGTGTGTGTGTGTGTGTGTGTGTGTGTGTGTGTGTGTGTGTGTGTGTGTGTGTGTGTGTGTGTGTGTGAGTACTATTATATATATACAAGTTGTTATCCGTGAGCCACCCGCGTAAAATTAGGTGAAAAATTTTACCGCGATGATATATAGCCGTATACGTGCTAGCCTTCCTCAACAAATGGGATACCTAACACTGAAAGAATTTTTCAAATCGTACCAGTAGTTCCCGAGATTAGCGCGTTCAAGCAAACAAACTCTTCAGCTTTATAATACTATATTAGCTGTTTCAGCGAGTTCGTCCGCGTAAATTAGTTTAAAAATATAGATATAATTTTAGTGTGCTGATATATAGCCTATAGCCTTTCTCAATAAATGGGCTTTCTAACACTGTAAAAACTTTTCAAATCGTACCAGTAGTTCCTGAAATTAGCGCGTTCAAGCAAACAAACAAACTCTTCAGTTTTATATATTGTATAGATTCATTTTTTAAAATCAGAAATAATAATAATACTTAATACATAATATAAAATATATGAAACTGCGTCCAGCATTTTAAAAGTCGATAAGCTTGCAATTTCTCAGCAAAAGCTCGCTAAAAGGCAATGAAACGAATAAAATTTATAACACCAATAAATATTATATCCTACACGGCTAATATTAAAAGGTGCTGTTCTTAGGTATTTATTACGTCAGGAACCTAAAGAAAGAACCTAAATTTTCAGCACTATCCCTAACCAATATGGATACATGAACGATTTAATTTTATAATCTCAATTTTTTCTCGTAGACTAAAAAATACTAAGTATAATTTAGTGTTCTTATTGTTAACAAAATCTAATTATTTATAACTGGTGGACCTGGCAGACGCTATCGTGCCCGAACGTTGGGTTAATTATTACTTACTGCATTCTATTATCCTATATTATTTTGGTCCCCGTTACCGTTCCATAATAGTTCACTATTTTGGCGTTAATAGCTTAAACATGAAAGATTTGCCGCTGCCACGTGCCTTTTTGTGGAATTATTAAAAAATAAATATTTCCTTCATACGCTATATACGCGTAACTCTAACGGTTTTTTTCAGCGCACGCCAGAATTGCAAGCAGGTGGCAGAATTATCTCCTACTTACTTGACATTTATCGCTATATTTTGGACGATCCACACAATTTTTATTATTATTTATTGTTTATCCTGATGTATAAACCATTATTATTATTCTTATTCGTTCACTCTTGGCACAGTGGTCGTGGTCATGGAACACTATGAAGATGCACCGCGTTTTTTGAGAGGAACAATAACCCTTAGCAAAATTTTCTTTAAGTAGGAACTGTCATCCAAAATGATAAAGCACTTTCTTGGTCGACTATACTTTCCTTTTTTAATACGATACTAGGACAACAGGTGGAGGTCGTAGCCTAAGCAGTGGTCGGCATTTGAGGCAATAGCTAAGTTAAGCAGTTCTTACCGCGACCGGGTGATAGTTAAGTGACCCATTCTAACACTGGTTTTCTAGTATCCGACCTCCCCCGTGTCTCGGAAGGCACGTAAAACAGTGGATCCCGATTTACGTCACTGAGTGATATTAGTCGTGAGATTAAAGAGATTGTGGGGGTTCCGAGGGTGATGTTAGACGGCAGTCGATTATCTTAACTCGCCCCACAGACAATTCCTCTACAATCTAAAAGAACCCTGGTTTTAGACCGGGATAAAGCTAGGAAGATGACTAGTAGCACCAGGAGAATGAGTTACTAAAATGTTTAGTAAAGTACTTTTAGACTTGTTGTATTTCCGACTATTCTTAAGAACTTGCTGTATTTTTAGTAGTCCAACGGGATCGGAGTTTAAACCACATAAATTCTTACGCATTTTAGTCACCTTTCTATAGTTAGGCTATTGAAGACCATATTACAAACTCGATTACATAAGTTAACTTATATATTTAACATTTAGACTATTATTTCAAAAAAGGAGGAACTTTGTTACCTCGGAACTTTCGATTCGGCGGACCGATTTTGATGATGCTTTTTTTTCTTGCATGAAAAACTAAACTACTTTGCTTTAATCCGCGAATGAATTATATATATTCGTAAAGTCAAACTTTACGAATAACCTTTGTCTATCTCCTCATGATGCTTCGGCGTCGAAGCGAAACGTGCGGTAAAGCACATCGGAAAGTCAGTATAGTTCTATGCATTGGTGGCGGATTCGGTTGTGTAGCTTTCGGGTTGCAGCATTACACCGATTTTCCCTCGTATTAATTCGCGGATTAAAGTAAAGTTGTTTAGTTTTTCATGCATGTCATGGATTTCCGCAAAGTAACGCCTGATTCTATCAGCGATTTTTTTTTCCATTTGAAAGCTTGCGCTTCCCGTCTCAATTTTGGTCCGGTTCTGACAAGTTAAAGTCGTTTTTTCTTTTTCTAAAAAATGTATATAATTCCTTGAGATTCTCGTATCGAATCCAACTAAGCTAGTCATGGACAGTGCCGACGCGAGGAAAATTTTACTATGGAGCGAGATCCAATTATGGCGCCCTTCCTTATTTCTCATGTTTATATTTTTTAAAATAACCGCATATTAAGAGTCCGCTCCGGTCAAAAGACCTGTAGGTCCCCTCCCCCTAACGCCACAGTTATCTATCCAGGGCTAGCCCAATCCATCGTGTACCTGCTGTGAATCGGATGTCGTTGACCTATCTGGCTGGTGCTCTGCCTCTATGGCGTCTGCTTCCCCATGGTTACCATTCTGTTAACATCCTACTACTACCACTTGTTAGTTCCCAGAATTCCAAAGATAGAAAACATGCCTCAGGATACACTGTGCGAAATCCTATAATTTCCACGAACCCCTTCATAATCTATTTAAATTTGAAAAAACATTTCAAAACACACGTAGCAACAAACAAAGACGTAAACAAAGTCTCAAGAGTGCCACATTTTACAATAAAACACGTACTCATTTTATTTCTGTAACTGTATAGTACCTAGCATCCCCTGTGTACGTCCACTAATATAGACAGTAAACGCGATGGGCACTTTGTTCTTCACATTAGCCATTTATTCCTGCCTTTGTGCTTACTCTGTGGAAAAGCTTTTACGCCCACCAGCGAATTGTCATGTTCCATTTGGTGCTGACGTCCCCTAACTATAAATTTTTTAAGTGTCGTCCTGTCCTTTATATCTTCGTCTAATACGAACAATGATTATTTCTATTATAATTATTTTCCGCAGGTATTGTTTTTTTCTATAAAGATTATGACTTGAAAGTGCCAAGTTGTTACCTAAATGCTACACAATTAACATGTTTTATCGTTCATACAACGCCCAGATTCTAATTGCGCGTTAATTCGCGAAAATGAAGTTTTAGTTTTGACGGATTTGTGCTTGTGATTTGTGTATTTTAAATTTTCCCGTGAAAAACGGGAAAAAAGGATACTAGATGTATCCTGAGTAATCTTTAAAAATATACATATTTATGTCAAATATATTAAAATTAGATATATATTTACAGAGTTTTATTATAAATTTATAATGGTTTCGTGACTTCTTCCGCATATAATTAGGTAAAAAAATGAATTGAATTTTAGCGTGACGATAAATAGCCTATAGCCTTTCTCGATAAATGGGCCATCTAATACTGATATATATTTTTTAAAACCTGACCAGTAGTTCCTGAGATAAGCGCATTCAAGCAAGCAAACAATTTCTTCAGCTTTATATATTAGTACACATTTGATTCTCCTTCCAAGCAGACGAATTTAGACTATCAGATCGGACATAGAGATTTATATAGAGATGTATACTATATTGTGTTTCACAATAGGTAATCTGAATATTATTTGAATATTTCCGTTGGAACCGCATACCCCTCGCCCTACCGGAAGCTGGTGGCGTCAAAAACAATGCTAATATTGTTTTTTTAGGTATGTTTAATATTCCTGTTTCCCTTATTACATAGCTTAAAAGCTTGTGATAAAAATGGGTGCGTCAATTTGAATATATTATTATAACTTAATTTGATATGTGATGATGACTTTTCTAGACAAAATAAAATAGATATTTATTAATTAATCATTATTTACTATAAAACTAGTTTTACCATCTGCTGTCCATATGATCAATAATTATTCTTGGATATTTTCATACACACATATACAAACACACACATACTCTCACGCGCGCATACACACACAGTCACGACACCCATAAACAAACAATAAAATAATTTTAACATTGTATACTTGCTTATTTTGCAAAAAATAATATAAAAAGTTATGGAAGAGCGGGGCCACCTGACACAAGTACTGGCAACAATACCAGTAACTCATAAGGATGGTCTCAATTTCTGTTCATAGTTTATATGTTAATCTTTAGTTGATGAAATAAACAAGCTTTAATTTTTAAAGAAATTAACGTTTTGTAGATTTAACATTACATTTAATATTTTGTTAACGTTTGATAAAGTATAAGTATTGTACAAGTAATGATTGTTTTTTTTTTTCAGATCACTACCACACCTAGTCTCTTCAGCATAAATGATATGAAGCATGGCAGTGATAGAGTTGATGTCAATATTATAGCAAATTTTGCTTGGGGCCCATATACAGTAGAAACCATTAGTATTGAAAAAAATGATTCAAAGTCACCTACTGCTAAGGTAAGCTACATTGTCACTCACAATTGTCAACTGTCTAAAGAGAGCTGACAAACTGTTAGCCTGATCTGTTCATAGATATCCAACTTGAAACAATAAAAAAAAAATTGACAACTCAGTCAAACAAGTTTTTACTGTTTTGTTACTAAGAAAAATCTATCTACAAATATATATTTTTTAGAAATCGGTCTCTACATCCAAATTAACCTGTACAATGGGAATAGAGAACGCTCTCCTAACTCTTCTTCTAGATGGTATTTCAAATGCAACCAAAGAAGAATACCTACGGCTGCATACTAGAATGACGCCATACAAAATTTCCTTTGCATTAGACAGTGAAGGTATGCATGAAGGTAAAAAATGTCTAATTTTTGCTTTGATCTAAATTAATAAACATCTAGACATATACTTTAGTATTGGAAATAAAAAGGAAACAGAATCATAATATTATCAATTTCAAAAAAGACAGGATGATTGATATAAGAAAGACATGCAGTATAAAATATCTAAAATTTCCATTAATTAATACAAAAGTCTTGAATATATTATATAAATTGTATTATTACGAGATATATTGCACGCTTAATCATAAACTGACCTAACTCAAAAAAGTAGAATTTTGAGAAATCGCAAAAAACTGTTTTATCATTTATGACTTATTTCGCTTATAATCTGATAACAATGGCATTATAGCAACAAATTATTTTTTTTAATAATGGTTAACAAATCAATTAATGATATTTAAATATTATTTTAAAGATATTTTATTATTTGTGTGTCTTTTAAGTTTAGCTAACTTATTTTAGTTGAAAAGCCAAAAATAGCTGTATCTCAGTATTTGATGGAGATATCAAAATATTTTTTAGATTGGCAAATAGAGGATGATGAAACGGAGCTGCCAGTTTAATTAACTCACCTTAGACCTAAAACATAGTCTCATTCATTATCATTAATCATGCAACATCACTGAATTATTGAATAAACGGTTATCAAAAGCTATTTACCGCATGCCCTGTTCTGGATATTAATTTTAGGAAAGCCTAAACTTAATATTGAGAACAAGGTGTGCAGCATAAAGATGAATGTTGAAATAACTAAGCTTTACTATTTAAA